>CM068757.1:150629-216645 GCA_035084275.1 Hydrolagus colliei
TGGAAGTTGTGTTCAAGTTCTCTCGTGAGGATGAGCTGATGAGGTGACGCGCACTCACATACACTTTGATGTCAGTTGAGGTTGAGAGGTTATTATTACCTGTTCTCGCAGCTGCTTCTCCCTCAGTAACTTGCTCCAGTGAGCAAACGCGTGACTTTTCTATTTTGGGTGAGTTGTTGTTATTGTTGGCCTTTAATTTAGTATTTGAATTACGGTGAGGTCCGTTGATCAATCCAGCAGCTAATGGCACAAACAGCAATGAGAGGAATCACATCTAAAGAATAGAGGAGAAATTGTTGGAAGTCTTGTTGTTCTGGATGTAGCTTTCGCTAGAACAGGCGTCTCTGGAATCCTGCCTGGCGATTGCGATCCCGCTGGTGCAGGGAGCGATCCCACAAAACTCCCGACTTTACACGGAGGGTTACCAACTGAGCCAAAGTCCCACATTCTATGTGGAAAAGCCTTGTCTCACTTTGCCGATCAGCATTCAAAGCACTCACGCATTTGGTATGTTCCTCAAAGCCTGATCTACTGGACTAGTATCTAATAATAATCTACTGGACTAGTATCTAATAATAACGACTGGATCAGTATCTACCTGATATATAATCTATAAATCAATCTGCCGTTTGACAATAATGATAGTTTAGCACAGAACAAAGTTTAACTTGTAACTGCGGGATTGAATGCTTGACCCGTTTTCCAACTTCTTTTCAGTAGTTTAATTTTTAAAATTTATACAAGACCCCAAGAGCTCCAAATTCCCGATAACTCTGGTTTAACTTGCCACTCATTACCACTTAAGTCATGATGCTGCCAATATCTCAGCCACATTAATTTATTTATACAGTATATATACTGTATGCCTAACTACTATAGTATATATACTGTATGCCTAACTACTATAGTATGTATACTGTATGCCTAACTACTATAGTATATATACTGTATGCCTAACTACTATAGTATGTATAGTAGTTAGGCATACAGGAGGGAGGGCGGTGGGGAGAGAGGAGGGGAGAGGGAGGTGGGGGAAGAGAGGAGGGGAGAGGGAGGTGGGGGAAGAGAGGGAGGTGGGGGGAGAGAGGGAGGTGGGGGGAGAGAGGGAGGTGGGGGGAGAGAGGGAGGTGGGGAGAGAGAGGGAGGTGGGGAGAGAGAGGGAGGTGGGGGGAGAGAGGGAGGTGGGGAGAGAGAGGGAGGTGGGGGGGAGAGAGGAGTGTAGAGAGGGAGGTGGGGGAGGAGAGGGAGGTGGGTGGGGGGGAGGGAGAGGGGTGGGGGAGTTCCTTAAAGTCGGATCAGGGCTTTCTGTGGGCAGAGGTGGTAAGGAGGGGTGAGGAGAGGTGAAGGGGTGGGCAGCGGGGGTAAGGAGAGATGAGGGGGGTGGGGAGGGGTGAGTGGGAGGGAAGGGAGGGGGTGGTGAGAGGGACAGGGGAGGGGGGTGGGGAGAGTTGAGGGGGGTGGGAGGAATTGTGATTTGAGGGGAGATGGAAGGGGGGAGAGGTGAGTGGGGGGGGAATTACAGGAGGTTCAGGGGTGGGGGTGGGGGGTATCTAGGTTATACATCTAAAGGAGGTTTAAGCGAAAGCAAAACTCTTCCAGTGTGTTTTTGATGTTGACTTTGTGAGTTGTTTGGAAGTTGTGTTCAAGTTCTCTCGTGAGGATGAGCTGATGAGGTGACGCGCACTCACATACACTTTGATGTCAGTTGAGGTTGAGAGGTTATTATTACCTGTTCTCGCAGCTGCTTCTCCCTCAGTAACTTGCTCCAGTGAGCAAACGCGTGACTTTTCTATTTTGGGTGAGTTGTTGTTATTGTTGGCCTTTAATTTAGTATTTGAATTACGGTGAGGTCCGTTGATCAATCCAGCAGCTAATGGCACAAACAGCAATGAGAGGAATCACATCTAAAGAATAGAGGAGAAATTGTTGGAAGTCTTGTTGTTCTGGATGTAGCTTTCGCTAGAACAGGCGTCTCTGGAATCCTGCCTGGCGATTGCGATCCCGCTGGTGCAGGGAGCGATCCCACAAAACTCCCGACTTTACACGGAGGGTTACCAACTGAGCCAAAGTCCCACATTCTATGTGGAAAAGCCTTGTCTCACTTTGCCGATCAGCATTCAAAGCACTCACGCATTTGGTATGTTCCTCAAAGCCTGATCTACTGGACTAGTATCTAATAATAATCTACTGGACTAGTATCTAATAATAACGACTGGATCAGTATCTACCTGATATATAATCTATAAATCAATCTGCCGTTTGACAATAATGATAGTTTAGCACAGAACAAAGTTTAACTTGTAACTGCGGGATTGAATGCTTGACCCGTTTTCCAACTTCTTTTCAGTAGTTTAATTTTTAAAATTTATACAAGACCCCAAGAGCTCCAAATTCCCGATAACTCTGGTTTAACTTGCCACTCATTACCACTTAAGTCATGATGCTGCCAATATCTCAGCCACATTAATTTATTTATACAGTATATATACTGTATGCCTAACTACTATAGTATATATACTGTATGCCTAACTACTATAGTATGTATACTGTATGCCTAACTACTATAGTATATATACTGTATGCCTAACTACTATAGTATGTATACTGTATGCCTAACTACTGTAGTATATATACTGTATGCCTAACTACTATAGTATATATACTGTATGCCTAACTACTATAGTATGTATACTGTATGCCTAACTACTATAGTATGTATACTGTATGCCTAACTACTATAGTATATATACTCTATGCCTAACTACTATAGTATGTATACTGTATGCCTAACTACTATAGTATGTATACTGTATGCCTAACTCACTAGTCTGGATAGCTGTTCTCTCACTGGCCTCTGCTTCCCTTGGGGTGATGGATTACCAGGAGTTTACTGTGTGTGGACACTTTCTGTTTACCCCCTCACTCCCATGAGATTCTCCCAAGCTGAGCTGAGCTGATGTAACTGAAGTCTTGTCACGTGTGCTGCGCGGGCTGTTAGATGGTGCACATTGACTCGGTTTTGATTTGGTAACTCCGGTCTACCGGAACTCTGGCTGGGTTATGGATGAAGGGATTAAGGGATATGGGGATAAAGCGGACAGGCTGAGTTAGATTAGAAGAATCAGCCGTGATCTTATTGAATGGCGGGGCAGGCTCCAGTGGCTGAATGGCCTACCCCTGTTCCTTGTTCTCACATTCTATGTTCTTGTGTTCTCCTCTCTTCGCTGAAGCCAAGTGTAGCTTCTCTATTGGGATCAGCAAACTCAGCACGGATCAGGATTCAAATTCACAACCTCTGGTCTGCCTGACCTCGAGCTATGCTGGGCCTTGCTTTTCGCACTCACGATCAGGGGGAATTCTCACGTTATTTTCAAGCAATACCATTGACTTACCAGGACATAAACATCTTTATAAAGCACTGTTTTTAAGATTTATTAATTGAAACGATTGGAATAGTTGCGGTACCATGTAACATGGTATTTGTGTGTGCCTCTAGATCAGCTGGAAAGACAGATGCAGTCATGAACCTGGCTCTGTCAGTTGCGTGCCTTGAGTCGCGTGTAAGACAGTCAGGGGCTGCAACCTGACTATTTTAAGCAAAAATGCGCAGCTGGTTTGCCATTCTGCTTGAAATAACTGTCTTTAATGGCAGATTGCTGGCAGAATAATATCAAATTGATCAGTGATACGGGTTAAGTACAACTACACCATTTGAAGTTATAATATTATTTTCTGTTCATTTTGATTTATTTACCAACTGTAACTTAGCACTGAAAGAATAGTTGGAATGAAGAATGTTCTTATCTTATTCTACACAAGTTAAATGGAAGGGCAAGTCCCATTTTGAATCCTTTTTATCGCTTGTGTCCAAATATTTGTAAGTATTTTTCTAGTAATTATTGTCAAGTGCAGTGACTACTCGTGTAGGCGAATACACCAGTGGTCTACAGATAACCACAAGGTAAATGAAATATGAATCTGGGGGATGTTTGGCCAGGATTGCAGGAACTTTTCAATAATATTGTGGGATCTTTAATGTCTACTTGAAAATGGGCAGATAAGGCTCAGTTTAATGTTCCATCCAAAGACATGATGCCACCTCTCATAAAGGTCCTCTCAACATGAAAGGTGCTATATAAATGTAAGTTTTGATTGATCGATTGATTGATCGATCGATTGATTGGTTGATTGATTGATTGATTTATTGATAGATTGATTGATTAAGCAGCACGCTCCACTGGAGTTTCTGTCTAGATTATGAAATCAAGTTCCAAAGTTACTCCTGGAACCTGATCCAGAGGCCTACCAAGTGAGTTAAACACAACAAACCAACACACAACTCATTTATCCTCAATATTACTGTTTACTAATTGGCAAACACCCCCTGTTATTATAGATCAATTGTTTCAGTGTGTTACTTTTGTCATAAAGCCAGGCAAAATGGCAGCAAAACATTTCATCTAATTGTTCATCTTACGGGAATACCGCTGACATTATTGTTTTAACCCCCAGACCTTATTATATCAAGGATTATTATTACTTACTTGAGTTGTGAGCTGGTGGTTCGCATGCCTGCTGGTTTAAAACGTTAGTGGGTGGGGGAAGTGGAATTGGTCCCTGTGATATCAGCCTGTTGCCACAATCTGTATTTCCTTTGATCATCTTCTGTTTATCCGATTCCATTTGAAATGCCTTAGCCTCAATAGCCTCTTGTGACCAGGCATTTCACGTTCTTATCACTATTTTGTGTGAATAAATCGCTCTCATAACCCTTGTTTCAAAATGATTCGACTCCACATTGCCTGATAATAATCCTTCAAGAAAAAGTAATAAATGGGTCATTTCAATCCACGATTGTTTGGGGGGACGCTGCTGTGCACAATTGGCTGCCGCGTTTCACCCACAAATATATACAGTCAATTCACTTTACAGTATATTCTATACTAGTATATAGTCTATACTAGAAGATGTGATAAGTGTTATGTCAAATGCAAGGATTATTATTATTATTATAAATTTTGCTTAATGCACAAACAATTTTAAAGTGTATTCTTTTTGAGTTTCTTTAAAAACAAAATTACTGGCCAAGTATTCCCCATTTGTCCTAACATGCTGAACAAGGAGAGAAGATTAGAGCAGATTTTGTGTTACCTTGACAATATCGTGACAATAAAGTAACAGCAAATGTTAGCTGATAAAGAGTACCTTAGATTAGCTTTTTCCTAACTATTCAATAGCTGATTTTATTTTTCAAATTCCTATTTTTTAATATTTGCACAGTAAGAAGTTAATTATCAATAGTGTAATAATGTTAGCGACTGCCGAATGACAATAGTTAATGCACAAAAAACTCACAGTTCAATTTTATTTAATGACCTAAAATAAACACAGACACCGACTTTAAGCCTATTATCTGAGAAAAGAGCATACATCTTTGTTAGGGATAAACTATTGTTGGAGGGACTAACATACAGTGCTGTACGGCTAGAAACTCCCATCGAGCACATTATGTAAAGTTCTCTTGGGTTTAGTAACCGTACCGGCAACAAAATGTACCTTGACCTTCCTGTCATTCAGTTATCCTAATTTATTCCCTCCCGTGATGGTATCACACAAAGGCCATATTGTTGTCCATTTTCAAGTGTCAAACACAAATCAAAATGAGATCTTACTTTGCTGTCAGTGTAGTGTATAGTTGTTTCAGCATTTCATGGGAAAATATACTCTGGTTTTTAACTTGTCTTAAAACCTATAAATCAGTGGTGTAGTGTTTGAATATGTATCATGCCCTGAACTACCAGGGGTTTGGAGACATTGGGAATGGGGAGGGAGTGGGGTGGGGGAGGTCTTTAAAATTGGACAATTTAATTACTTATGATGGATGATGTTTGTTTAATTTTGATGTTGAGATTTTACTAACAATAAATGTTTCCATGTGCATTCATTCGTATCTAGATGGTGGCGAATTCTGAAATATTTGTTTCTTGTTTGGGAGCAAAGCCATGTGGATAGCAGGAAGGGTATTGATTAATTTGTTTGTTTGTTTTCTATTCAGAATTTTGTAACGATTTCAAATCCCAGTCCGTACAAAGCTTGTTGGTGTCTCAAATCCCAGTGTGTACTAAGCTTGATAGTGTCCGAAGGGGTTGCTGGGTTGGCCTGGACTTTTTAGGGTCAGTGCTCGTGGCTCTTTAGTACTTCCGGCTTGTATTGTTGTGTGTGGAGAGGTGAGGTCTGGCTGTTTTGCCTAGTCTAGTCGGGGTGTCTGAAGGCACAGTTGATAAGGGGACTTGATTAGGCAAGGGAGGGAGCAAGGCGAAGGGATTAACATGTCCTTTGTGAACTTGACACCTGGAACCACATTTTCTGTTAAAATTCGTATAGGTGAACTATTTGGCTAAAATTTTCAAAGTATCGTTCCAGATTCGTGGTGCCTTTTTTTGAAAATGTTACCAAATCACTTGAATAGTAAATTCGAACCTTTTACAAATCTTTCATGACCTTCAAAAGCTTCTTCAATGGAATCCAGTTTTACTTTGTTCAGTTGGCAGCAGCAGCAGCAATTTTAAATGCAGATACGATCGCGCAGGTCAAAGTCTCAAGCTATTATGGAATTATTTCCATTATCTTCTCAAAATTGGGTGTTCATTTTCCCTCCCCCTGTAAATGCGGTGATTCATGCCAGGGTATGATTACACAGCTTCCATCACCTCCCTCAGTGGCCATTCTTCTTGTTTGAGTCTCTGCACTGGGTGCCTGTGGGTCATTCAACTGCAGAAGTCAACTACAAGTGATCGTGTTTTCTCTCATGATTCTGACCTGTGTTTTCTTAGATGTTACTGGAGAGTGATCCGGGGATGGAAAACTTGCTGAATTATTATCTCCGTCCAGGACGTCCACTTGATGTGATGGAGGCTCTGCAAATCGTAGAATCATAGAATTTTACGGCACAAAAGGAGGCCATTCGGCCCATCTTGTCTGTGCCTTTGAAAAGAGCAACTCAATCCCACTGCCCAGCTCTCTCCCCATAACCTAACAGACCTGCTCTTCCTAAATAAAGATCTCATTCTCTTTTATAAGCTGTTATCGAATCGGCCTCCACCACCTTTTCAGGAAATGCATTCCAGATTCCAACAACCCGCTGAGTGAAAACATTTCTCCTCAGCTCCCCTCTGCTTCGTTTTGAAACTATTTTAAATCTGTGACCACGAGTCACTGACACGCCCACCAGTGGAAACAGTTTTTCCTTATTCACCCTGTCAAATCCCCTCATGATTTTATAAACCTCTATTAGGTCTCCTCTCAACCTTCTCTGTTCCAAAGAGAATAAACCCGGCCTATCTAGCCTTTCCCCATAATTAACTGAAGTTATGAGGAAATGTAGTTTGTTGTTTGTTCGTACCGTCTTTAGCTGCTCTGCGTTAACTCAGCAGAAGCCAGTACTCAATTCTCAGACCCTATTCTATTTAGCTCAGTGATCCACATACCCATGTTATCGTGAGAGTCAGCAATATTCATATGTAGGAAATTCTATTTGATTGTAAACATGCTGATGTAATACTACGCACTGTTTCTGCCATATGTGCCACAGCTACCATCACATCTTAGTAGCAATAAGAATATAAATATTGAATAAGACAAGGCAACAAAGTTGATTATTGTTGTCAGGCTACAATATACTGTATTGAATTATCTTTCAGTTTAACTGATTGTGATAGTAGGGGCTGTGGGAGTCATTGGGTTGCAATCATTGGTGTTTTGTGTTTCCTGTGAGATATGGGAGGGAAATAATACTGTAATACTAATAATACACTAAAAAGTCTTACCTTTATAAATGGCGTGATCAGCTAAGTTGTACATGATCACCAGTACCACTAAATTATATCATACTGGAGTTCACCATCTAAAACTGCATAACTACAGCAAAATCACATTTGTAGAGCATCTCCAAAAAAAACACAATAATAAAATTGGTCATTTCAATCCACGACTGTGTGTGGGACACTGCTGTGCGCAATTGGCTGCCGCAATTCGCCCACAAATATATACAGTCAATTCACTTTACAGTATATTCTGTGAAGCGCTTTGGGATGTTGATAAGATGTGGAAAGCGCTATATCAAATGCAAGGATTATTATTATTACCTTTCCCGTCGGGAGGACATCCCAAGGCACTGAACAGTCAGGTCTGGATCCGAGCGAGGGAGGGCGGCAGAGATTGAGCTGTGTCTGGGAAGCCGCCTGCTTGTCTACGGTACGAGTTCACAACAACACATGCACCGCTAAATGTACCACTTGCTTGGTATGTAAACATTTTTGTAAATATTTTCCTGCCAAGTATTTTCCCGGTGACTCTGTCCTTCCCCTGCTTTTTATTATTTTCCTGAGTTGGTGTGTAATTCTAATGTCAGTCAAGTTATTGAAATCTTAAACAATGGATATTCTGGAGTTTGAGTGTTAAAGTGAGTGCAGCGGAGGGCAGATATCTTGGGTCAGTTAGTTTAATGGCAATAAGCACTGGTGGTAATGATTGGAACATTTGACAGTTCTGATGTACTGTATATTGCAATGAGTCAGTTTCGTTTCCTGGCAAAGTGTTTACATGTTACTTAAAGTACTATTGACTAGCTTTAAATGGTAATAACGCAGCTGTTGTGAAACTGGAGGTGGCCATGCTAGTGTGGGAGGGACAGAGTGGAGGGAAGAGTCCACCCCTCACAGGGGAAGGGCAATCTGGAGGTGGCATACACTCCAGTTCATATTTCACACCTTTTACAAGAGACTGGATCGGGATGCATTGAGATTTAGTTAGACAATATTCAGAAAGAATCCTTTGACCTGTATGAGATGCTTGCTTGGAGAGACAACAAACAGATTTGAATGCAATTATTTTTGCATTGAAATTTTTGTCTAAAATCTTGATAGGTATAATATTTTATGAAACAATAATCCTTGCATTTGATATAGCACTTCATCACACTATTTAGACGTCTCAAAGTGCTTCACAGGTAAAGTGACTGTGTATTTTGTGCGCAGAACAAATGGCTCTTTAGTGTTGTCGGCTTTGAAAATAGTAATGGTTGGAAATGCATCATATAGTATTTAAAATATTTAAGTATGAAGTTGACAGAATGATTGTAATTCTGGAAATGTTCTTATTTAAGTTGCGGACTGAACGCTGTATCTCACAGAACTGCAGTAGTGAGGAAACGTTTTCTTGTGATCCAAAAATGGCTTCCCTGGAAATTAGCTTGGTCACGTCATTTCTGGAGATCTTGGAAGTCAGAATTATCTTGGCTGGGTTTCAAGGGAAATCTCACACTCATTAACTCAAAACCGTTCGCTATCAAATGATAGCAATGTGCAGCAACTTGGGACTGAGAGTGGGACAGTCATGAGGGTTGTGGCTGGGTATGAGAATATTAGCCGGCGAATGATAAGGGCAGCAAATGCTTTGCTGATAAGTGGTACCACATTCTGGATTTCGCTGCTCAGAGAAATAAGAAAAACAACATTAAAAATTGTAAAATGTCTTGTGGGAGTTTGCAGGATACATTTCGAAAAAGGTTTTGTTTCATAAAATGACTTAAGGTCACTTTATAAGTTTGTTTCCTTGTGATTTGTGGCTTTGCCTCTGGTCTATTTTTTTCTGACTTCTCGTCTTTAAAAAGGAGAACTGCTTCTGGAATGGTTTTGCAGCACTGGATTCCGATCCGAGCGCGATAGAAACCTTCCCCCGTTTATATTTTGGTGTAGTTTTCAGCAGCTGTGTCCATTTTAAGGAAACCCATCTGTCCACGCTTCTATGTGCAAAATAGTTTTGAAGGCATATGTCCTGAGCTGGTGGCGGATCATTCCCATAATGGCGTAAAGTCAATTTCAGCCATTTCACTGACTGCTAAATAAATGTATTTTCGGCCTTGGTGGTATTCATGAGCACTTCAGATGCTCAGCTGATTGTTTACCACAGATCATCAAGCCATGTTGTTTATATGTTACCAGGTGGTGCTGCTGCCTGAGTCAGACACCTGGTGGGACCTTTCTGTCGAACTGCCCTCATGTAGCAGAATAATACAGGATAGGTGTGTGTGAGGTGCTGGATCTTGTTTCTTTCTTCTAATTTTCGCTCTGTTAACTAGAGTCCTTTGGATACGGAAACAGTGTGAGCCACGAACCATCTTTGCGTTCACAGATCTGAAGAAAATATAGTTGGCAGCGGGAAACAGAGGTGGGTGAAAACTGAGGAATAAACGGATGGAGGATTTTGGTGGTTTAGGTGTGTATAGTTGAGGGATCCAGGCGGGTGAGAATCTCTGACCAGTTCCTTTTGACCCTTAACACATCTCACAATAGCTCGTATATAGCGCCTTCACTCAGAATGCTTTGTAGCAACAACAAAATTGGGTTTGTATAGCGCCTTTCACGTCTAGAGGATGTCCCAAGGCACTGGCAGGGTGACTACGGCACGTCTAAGCATTTGCAGCAAGTTTAAGGATTTATCTAGTCTTTTCAAACGTCCAATCGGGTTCCCATTTGGCGGACTGTATTAGCTTCAAACCGATGCGGACTACGCCGGGTGTGTTATTTAATTCGTAGGCAGGTAGCAGCAAAGCCACAAATAAACTGTTTTAGGGATTAACAATGCTATTTGTAGGACACTGCTGTGCGCAATTGGCTACCGCGTTTCGCGCACACATTTACAGTCATTTCACTTTACACTGTATTCTGTGAAGGGCTTTGAGATGTCTAGAAGACGTGAAAAGCGCTGTATCCAATGCAAGCATTACTATTATTATAACTAAATGCACAAAGGGCAAGAAAATTCAATTGGTTGTGCCTGCCACACATTAATTAATTTGATATGGAATAAAATGTAATTAAAACAGGTTGAATCCCAAAGCCCTAAAATATGATTTGTATTTTCACGTCACGGCTTTCATAACTGGGTGCTCTGCCCTTTGGAATAGTGCCATGTGACGTTCTACCACAACAAACAGCCTTTGGCATCGGTTTAGATTTGTTGGTACAGTACATACTGTTTTCTACTAAGTGAAAAATATCGCAGGAGGTTAGATAATAGTATCACTTTATGTAAATATTTCTAAAAAGGGATAAATTTTGAGGCTGGTCCATACCTTTTAAGGTTTGGAAAGCTTTCATTTCTAGATGTTACAAAATGGCTGGCCTCTGGATTTGACCCTAGGTGGTCTGCAAGCCAGTATTGAAGGTACTCTTTTCCCTGCATCTCTTCTCGTCCTTTAAGCAGTGAATCGCAATGTCACTGGAGCAAAGTCTTTTGTATATTCTTCATTGATTTTGCTTGTGGGGGTGGGGATTTGGAATCCTGTAGCTCAGTGGTTAGAGCACTTGCCTCGCAAGCGAGAGACCTGGGTTTGATACCCAGGCAGGGTGATATGTTGGGCAAGTTATTATTATTAAGTTTCCTTACTTCACCCGCCTCTGTTTACCCGGGCAGTAAATAGGAACCTGGTTGTTGGTCGATTGTGGGATTGTTTTTCTGGGGGTAATAATCCCTTCAAAAAAAAGATTGGTCACTTCAAACCATGACTGTTTGTGCGACACTGCTGTGCGCAATTGGCTGTCGCATTTCTTGCACAAAATATACAGCCAATTCACTTTACAATGTATTCTGTGAAGCGCTTTGAGACGTCCAGAAGACCTGATGAGGCTCTGTATCAAATGCAAGGATTATTATTATTCGTGGCTCATTGATCAAGCCATGGTGGCTCAGGGCAGCCTGACAGGCTTCTTTCTCTGTGCACAGATAATGTTAAGTGGGGGTTTTCTGAAGGAATTCCTTTGGAATCCGAGAGGTTTGCAGGGACGTTTCTGCCTATCAGCCGGGTGGCAGATTGTCTGTGAGCATTACCTGCAGTAGCTGATGTTTGACTTAGTTTGCTGAGTCTTTCTGTTAAACAGTGGAAAACACGGTACACTTAAATAATGGAAGCCGTGTGGAAGCTAGAGGAAGATGTGAACGTCTCATTCACGTAAATATTCAGGCCCAACTGAACATTTGGAGTGTTGCTAGGGGCAGCAATATCAACTTTTTTCCCCTAAAAAAAGGATATAAATCAATCGTCATCTTACAGTACAAGTTTTCACCAATTTTCTCCATGTTCTACAGTAGTCCCTGGTTTGGAGTGCAAGCTGGTGAGAGGAAAGCACTTTCCAGCAGCGTTGTGTTAGATCTGGTTTTTAATTGTTTACTTGACTGACATAAATTAATACCAAATGCCGGCTTTGACATTTCACAACAGAGTGACTACTTCCTCAGGCTAGATCGGCAATTTGCACTTTACCACGGGTTTCAACAAACTTGAAAAGCCTGTAAGTCTCGTGTTGAACCAATACTTAAAGTGTAGCAAAGATTCAGCTAGGAACAGATGATTCTCCAGTAACAACAACTTTAACAACAACTTACACTTGTATATTAGTGCCTTTTGTATAGGCCCTGACTGTTCAGCACCCCCTGACGTGAAAGGTGCTGTACAAATATAATTTTGTTGTTGTAGCGTCTCGGTGGTTAACACTAGAAGAGCTCGTTACTGAGCCTGGGGTGTGGGGAGCAGAGGGTTTGAGGCAGGGAGTTCCAGTTCCAGAGTTTCAGGGCATAATGGCGGAAGGCATATTACTATTTATTATTGTTTGTAAAGGGTTTATGTTCTCTCTCTTCCCCCCTCCCCACCTCCCAACTCCCCCAATCATGGTGAATATCCACCATAGCTTTCTGTTCTGATTTGTGATAACATCCCAATGAAACTGTTATTTAATGACTGCCAGATTTCTACAATTTAATCTTGTATTCATGGGAAATAACACTGCTTTCTCTGTTGTTTCATATATTAGAAATTGGATACTTACACACTACTGATAGTAAAAGACATAATTAATAGAGCCTGGAAAATAAATATAATATCCAATGAAATGCATTGTACATAACTTGTACACAGCTGGCTCATAAATCATTGCTTAGTTTACATTATTTCTAGATTTCACTGGTCCAGCAGCTATGAGGAAAGAAAACAATACAAAAATAGGTTTATATTTTTGCAGTATGCAAATACAGTCAGCATTGATAGGCCAGTTTAACAGGAAATGTCCCAAGCAATGATTTGTGGTATGGAACAAGTTTAGCTGAAAGTATTCCTACTTCAGTTTTCTTAAGGTGAACTAGTCTAGTAGCTGCTGGAACTTGGTTATTAATTTCTCACAAACGTCTGGTATCAATTCCCCTATAAGTGTTGCTGAAAAGAAAATGGATTTTGGTTAGGTTTCAGGAGATTCATTCTTCTTACAGTATTGATATTTATCAAATATTGATACAAGCTGCCGTCAAATAATTCAAGCCTTCTGTAGAGTACAGGAGCCTTTCTTCCAGTTGGGTATTGTCAGTGTGAGAATCTATAGGAGATTCATCGTGTGCATTACTAATGCACAAGATTTGGGGGAATGTTTTAGTGTCAATTGGATTCAGAGGAAAGAAGTCATGTCCACTGGAATCGCAAGTAAGTCTGTGCTTTGGAGGATAAGAATTGAATTGTTATTTGTTTTGTATCTCGCAGCGTGTTCCTGTTTTTATGTTGCTTTACAGAGCGGTAGCTGCGTACGAATAAGGCCTTGTGTGTTGAAACATCTCAAATGTTTAACATTAATTATTGACGCACAGATGTGAGGTGCATAACGGGTTTAATCTGGAGGTTGATCAGGACGTCAAGAAGCCTCTTCTCTTCTTGAATAGTGTCATGGGACATTTAAACCCACCCGATGACAGGCCTCGGTTTATGGTTCATCTGAAGGATTGCGGCTTTGATCATCAGCATTTCCCCAGTGCTCCTGACGTGGAGGCCTTGAGGGTGAGAGCATCCAACAAAGATGACATGTGGGAAGGGCTAAATAGGTACATTGAGATTCTGTTCTGAAACAATTACAATAATTACATCTGCAACGGTCAGTCCGAATTTACCTATCGTGTTCAGGGAGTCAAAGTGGTTCGAAAGGGGGAGAGGGCAGACCCTGACAAACATAGAGGTTTAATCCGGACGCCATGACCTGGCTGGGGTCTGCTCCAGTCTGCTCGCTGCTCTGGGGTGGCTGTGGAACACCTCTTCCTGGAGTGCAGCGTCAGCAAAGGCGGTTTGGAGAGAGACTCTCACAGTTTGTCCCTGGGGACCCGCTGCTCTGGAGGATCATAAAGTGGGTATAAAGCAAGGCCTTTGGCATTGCCGAAAGCAGGTGCTCTACTGGCAGAACCAGGAGACGGTGAGAGCCTGTCTCAGGCCAGCGCACGCTGTGGTAAGGGAGGGACAAACGCGGCAAAGGCCAGATGGTGTCTGACCCCAGCACGAGATGCCGCTGTGCAAACCAAGGAGCCAACACAGTCTGAAACACATGTGAGGGCAGCTCCACATGTCACCAAAGAGCGTCCCTCCCGAATGTACAGTAAAGGTGCGCGCTTGTGCCTTATCAGGGCGTTCGCAGGCTGTGCTAAAGGGAGTGTCCCCAAAAAATGTGTGCGCAACCGGCGAGCGGTAAGGAAATGTACCGTAAACAATTGAAGGGTTTTTTTTAAATGAGAAAAAAAAGGCAAAATAGAAAAGAATATATATAGACGTGAAAAGCATTTTATCAAATGCAGGGATGATTATTATTATTATTGTACTTTGTTGTTTTTGGTTGTACAAAATATATTTATAAATAAGTAAATAAATATACATTTTCAAAAAAGAAAGGTGGTATGTACGGTAAAAATGTACGCATATGGTCGGGCTGCCTTCCGAAAGCGGGGGGCACCTAAACAGGGTGAGCGCAGGCGTGGACTGTCTGTGGTACACACTGGGGGAACTCCCGACTCGTTTAAAAGGGAGCTTCCCCGAAAACATGTGTACACAATCTGTGTGCGGAGAATAAATGCACAGTGAACAAAGCTTTTGGAACATGGAAAAGCAGATATTGATTATTAAGTACTGTACAGTACTTTGCATTCTTTGAAGGGTCAGTTAGGATCGAGAAGTTTTAATTAATGCTAAGAAGGAATGGGACAGCTTAATTGGATCTACATTTCATTTTTATCTCTGCTTATGTCCCGCCATCTGTAAGGGTGAACTACAGGGTCTGATGTGTGAGGGGCATCTAGTTTTGGAATGTGAGCACAGTTAAACCATGCTATGGTTTAATGTTTCGAGAGAAATTAGCACGTTGTTATTCGCCGAATTGTTCTTTTTTTATTGACTTATGTGGTACGATTTTAAGAAACTACTCCTCAATAATAAATACAATATCTGGTAACTAGCATTCTGATGTAATTGTGAAAGATTACAATTTATTCCTGGTTAGAATGTATTTGTAATTAAAGATGATTCTGATAAATCAAGATGATAATAAAAAAACTTCTTTCTGTTATTGAAAGGATGGTGATTGAAGAGAATGTGACCATCTGTCATTGTGCAGATGCTGAGGTTAAGTTGTGTCTGATTCTGCAATTCTGTGTGCTACCTGTGGTTAAAAATACACCTAATCTGATTATACTGCCGAATTTACAGTGACATATGAATTAAATCTGTAAGGCTTGTAAGTAATGCTGATACTTTAAGGTTGTGCAGGTGTACTTAAAAAGTTTATTGAGTCGTACCTTATGAATCGTATCATTGACACCGGGTGCCTTTGAGTAGATTTATTTAAATGCAAAGCAAATACAGGATTGATGACTTTCTGTATTTGTTATCTAAGTAGTGTATACATTCTAAAATTGCAAATGTTATATTTCAGAATATTATTTCACCCAATAAAATTGCATCTGGTTCTGCAAATCATACTGCATTTTACTGATTGCCTTTTCTGAAGTACAAGGACTGAAAGAGCATTATCATAGCGTTATTGACTTGGGGGATGGATCCTGATTAAAACATTCCATTGCTGGGACAGCTCTGACCTGTGAGGGTGGATCACCTTTTATATCGAGGCTTGTGGCAAAGTTTGATCAATCAAACGCTCAGAAAGAGGTAACTTGTTCCCCAACAGCGTCATGGCAGATAATCTTGGACGACATAAAATACAGATTATATTGGTACTGTACACATTGGGAGGTCGTCCCGAGTTGCAGTGATTGTGACCCAGGCTGGGGGTCAGGATCACAGAGGATGGTACTGTACTGTAGTATCATTTGAACATTGTTGCCCTATGCTTGATATATGGTATAACATGCAGTTTTTTTTAGGAAACTAAGCAATTGCATGATTGCTGCAGAAAATAGTCCAAACTCTCTCATTAAAAAACTGTGCTTCTATTTGTTTTTACCATTATGGTTTAATTTCACCTGATATGTGAAATAACTGTTTTCATTGCCTTGATTTCGTATCAAAAAGCTTCTTATTTTTGTAATTTTATCTGTTTTGTTGTGTTGTGTGTCTTAGGGTTTATTTTGGAGTTGCAGACAAAGTATCTTTGATGAGATGAAGAAGAAATTCTCCCAGGTAGAATTTGTGCTTGGATGCAAAATGTAACCAGCTGGGAATGAACGGCTTGCTGGCTAACAATAGCATCACCTGGCTGTCAAGCTTAAATAATATTAATTAATAACATTTCTATTGGTACCTAAAGTAGTAAAAAAGCAGAGGAACATCATATAGAGATGTCAGTTGACAACTCATTACTGTATTGAGAATTTACATATATTATGTAATAACTCAACAGAAATCACTGACAATAACTGAATGGAAATCACTAGTGCATGTGTGTTTATATTTTGCACTGGAAATAACATTTTCTTTGAAATGTATACAAGGTGTTATTTAGAAAAATATTATTGAAGTAGAAAAAGACACAATAATTGCTTTGAGGGGAGTGAGAAAGACCCTGACATGAAAGGCGCTATACAAATGTATTTTTGTTGTTGTTGTACAGCTAAATAATGCTGCAATTATTATAATCTTGCGAAACATTACTACAGTATTACTACAAATTGCCAGATATTTTTCTCTGCTGGAACTAACAAACCTGAAAAATTATCCTAAATTGTGGCATACATTTACCAAATTTATACGCGCGTGTGTGTGTGAAAGGCACTATACAAATGTCATTTTGTTGTTGGGCTTTTCACATCAGAAAGATGTTCCAAGGCCTTGGATAGTTAAGGGTTTTCATCCGATCTGGGCTGGGGGTTGGAATAAAGAGCGGTAGGTGGGTGGGTGGGTGGGAGCGTGAGTGATAACATGATCAAAGAGAAAAGTCCAAAGACTGGCCTTGAAGGACGCAAGAGACAGGGCGAGGCAGAGAAATTCTGGGATGGAGCTTATTTTGCACAAAATATTATATTAACACAGACGCCGATGGCACTTTCCTACATCCAGCATGAATAAATTGAGCTTTTACACGTCTGTAGAATTACTTTGAAAGTTTCAGCAATGAAACAGGCCATTCTGCCGACTAATCTGTGCCAGTGATTATACACCATAGGCAGAGCCACTCTGAATCCCCTCCATTCCTTTCTCTTCCTGTATGTATCAAGGTTCCTCTTCTGTAAAATATTGCTCTGTGCTTCAGCCACAGCTTCCACAGAGAGTTAGTTCCACATTCTCACCACCCTCTGCATGAAGAAGTTCCTTCTAAACTCCCTTACAGGTCTGGTTGTCGGCTATTATATACATACGTCCGTAATAACAAAAGGAAACTGCCGATTAATGTCCTTCTTATCAAAATAAGATGGACATTAATAATCCTTTCATAATTTTACATATCTCTATAGTGGTCCCCGCTGTAATCATCTTCTCCAGAGAGAACACCTAACCACCCGATCTTGCTAACTGAAGCCACACATCTCTGGTAACATCCACATCCTGAATCTCCACGGTGATCCATGGGGTGTGCTGAAAGGGGCAAAGTAATATGGCCATATCCACCAAATATATTCACATATACACACAAATAATTCACAATCAGAAATAGTGCAATGTTTTTGAGTGGAAGAACCTTGAGTTTATTTGATCAAATCATGAACTATATGTTTCTCATCCTGGTAATGCTCATGCGGTTCCTATGTTGCTGGTAACGGTTTGGTGTTTACTATCCCTGCAATTCTCGCCTGGATTGAGCTTGAATCTGTTCCCTTGTGCCTGTACTAACCTGTAAATAGCACTGCACCACAGACATCCAAAAGTGCATGTATGGAAATGTTGCAAGGACGCTCTAGGGAAATGTTGGCATGTGTTCAAATAGCTTTCATGTTTCAGAGTTGCTGTTTCTCAGTCGGTGCTATTGTATGTAGAAGCTTATTGGTAGCTATTGTTAAAGCAGTCGTTTTTTTTTCTGATTACCAATGCACAATGTAATCAAAAGGAAATTAGATCTCACCAATGATGGTAAGGATCATCATCCTGCCAGAGTAAGGTGGAGAATGCTCAAGCTTTCAGCTTTTTTTGTTTTTGTTTTACGACTATGTATTGAAAGAAGACATGGTAGTGGTGGCAAAGTATAATCAATAAAACATCATATTATCTGAATCTTCTATAGAATGAAATGTCCCAAGAGTAATGTGTGTTCGGCATGCTGTTAAGGTGTGCCGAGCATACCGAGTAATCGTGATTCAGAGGAGGTTTGGGAGATTTTTAAAAAAATGTAAGGAAACAGTGCAATTGACAATGGTTTGTTAATTAACCAGGATGTAACTTAAGGGTATTGGGCAAAGAAAATAGCTTAGAAAATAATCAGAATCACTTAAATTGTTTTGAAGAAAATAACTTTCCTCTGCAAACATCGGTAAGGGTAGATTTAATCATAGAATATATTTATCTTGTATCAATGCAGAGTAGATTTGTTCATGGATTTTGACAGCCCAGTGCTAAGTTATCTGAGCAGAAATATCTGAGGCAGGATCTGTATTTCACATTGAGAACCTTGATGCGTCGATCCAGGAGAAACTTTAGTGACATCTGTGGAAACATCTAAAGCCTGGACTTTGTCTCCTGTGTTGCTAAGGATTGTATGTTGTTGTTGCTGTATGAATGTGCGTGAAAGAAGAAAGTATATGTCACCTGGTCCAATTCTTTAGAATAATTTTAACAGTTAAATGATGAGAATGTATTTTATTAGTTGGGATCTAGGTACTGAGGACAAAGTTTTTTTTAAATTTCATTTTAGGATTTACTAAGTGAGAACATTGTCCTAATTATAACAATCAAACATTCTGTAATTGACGCATGGAGAATGCAGAACGGTATCTGTAAATAGCTTTTTGTTTTTAAACGCAGTTAGAAACTGCAGCCGATGAACCACGCGTGCTGTGTATTGTTCAGGATACCACCAATGCCAAGACAGTGACTGAACGCCTGACTCTCAACCTCCCAGCATCAACTCCACTCAAACGCCTCTTTCTTGATGTCTCAGCTAAAACAGGCTACGCCACTGGCACGTTTGGGTTGGTCTGGGGTAATGGACTAAATAATACAGACCAGGTGAGTTTGAAGCTAAATTGATTCCTCACAACAGTGGATTTACGTTGGGACGTCCGATCCCGAGGTTCGAATGACTCGACATTCATGTCTTATTTATACAGGAGTATAATTAATCCCACTGTAAAACAAAATGTTACATTTCCCTCCCTCTTTAGTTCTATAAGAAATACCTTTCAAAAACATATTGAGACATGAAAATATGGAATCTGATGATCTTATTGAAATTTACCAATTGCTTAAAAAGCCTTAAATGAACATACACTACATGTCTCTCTGGCATTTTAATATTGCGCTCAAACCTACGTAGAAATTCCACAAGTTCCCTGGGAATAACTGCAAAACGTTTTTTTTTTTTTTCAGAGTCCTTTGGATTACAGCAGTGAAAAGTCTCTTAGTTCTGCTGGGTTTGAACCAGGAAAGAAAAACTTTCTTCATCTCACAGATAAAGATGGTGAACAGCCCCAACTTGCAACGGTAAATTTGATTTCTATTTAATAATAATCCCCAGGCAGCCAAGTGTTTATCTGATCATTTGTGATCTGGTGTATACTGGAAATAGCAAGGTCTAAACCAGCATTCAGTCAACGTTCATATCAATGAGGTACATATCTCTTCCAAATCCAGTTTAGAGTTGGGGAGGAAGATCATTTGTAGTGTTCCTTCTGCTAAAGATGGACCAGAGAATCACAGAGAACACTTAAATTGTAAGTTACTGGAGTACATTGTGAGAGTGCCATCTATCCAGTAATTCATCACTTTAACACTAATTATGAGGAGAACCATAGCCGGACTGGAAAAATACTCCCAGGGTGTTTCTTCCTAATCTTATGAAAATTGGGGTGAACAAAAAAGAAAAATCTGATGCTTCACTCCAGCTGCGAATTTTACTGGTGGAACCTTGTTACGTAATAACTAATATAGTTTCACCTGGAGTTGTACATTGTGAATACCCCCGGCCAGGGCTTTCTGCCTCCTTGTCCTCAACGAGCAAGGTGCTATATAATGTAATGTTGTTGCTCATTTAGCCGAATTATTCAGCTTCGCAACATTTCTCTAACCCATGAGCTATTTCCCAGGAACTTGCCTTGTTTCTCATAGGTTGACCATTTGTCACTATTCATGGTCTTGTTTCACCAGAGCAGTGACGGTGTCTCCCTACCAGAGAGTCACGTTGCTTTTGCTTGGATTTGGAAAACTTCCTGCAGGATCTGCTGCAAGGTCTTGTTTATACTGGATTTGAGCAGATTATACACAAACTCAAAAGTTCCCCTGTTTCGGTTTGTGATTTCTGCAGTGACTCTGTCTCCCTATGTTGACAAGTGCTTATATTGTTAGTCTTAATGATTTCTAAAACCGTAGGAAGACATTTGCCACTTGGGACAACCTCCCGACGTGAAAGGCGCTCTACGAGGGTAATGTTGTTGTTGTTGTATCTTCTTAGGAGGAGTCTGGTGCAACAGGCAGCAGTGCCCTTGATGACAGCTGTCAAGAGAGGATCATTGGTCCTCAACAAAGGGAGAGCACGGCTGGCTGCGGGGAGTACAACAGTCAGAGTTACTCGTACTCTCCCATCCTGGGGAAGTCAGAAACCGGTGAGTAGTACATTGCAGGCACACTTCTGCCTGTAAGCGTATAGATTTCATCATATAGTACTCTTCAAACTGTTTCCTGGGAAGCAGGAATGTGAACCAATAAACAGATGTTCACAGATCCTTGAATAGGATGATTATGGAATCATGTTAAGCAAAAACACTTTAAAAACATGAATACCACAGAGCAGCCCACTTAAGAGAAGTTCAAGTCAATTTTAAAATTAATCTTGTATTGCATTGTTTTTCCTCCAGCCGAGGTCACTGGGTATTCAATCCTGCGGACACCTTCTCAGTGTTAGAAAATGTTTCTCAACATTGTTCCGTGGAGCCATCTGCTATCTTGAAATATGCAATTACATCACATTAGAACCATAGAAAATGTCGCTTATTGTGTTAAGGTGAAAGAGGAGGTTTGAAGTTGTCATGTAATTATTGTGTAAAACGCTGCACAAACGGTCTGTCTGAAGACAGTGATTCATCAATTATGATAACATCATCTAGGGGCAGAGTGTCTGTGTTACATGGACAGCTCTTCTCAAAGCGCTGGCACAGACGCAATGGGCCAAATGGCTTCCTTCTGTCCTGTGTAACTCTGGGTGATCACTAGAAATCCACCTTACCCCTCCCTCAGCCCCATTCCTAACGATAAAAAACAAGTTTAAACAAGAATGTAAGATGTTTTATTCCTCAATCCTCCAATGATCTTTCTGCATAGCAAGATAATTGCACTATATTTTAGATAAATTTACGTTCATGTTTTGACCACAGGACCTGACAATGCCTCAAATATCCTCCCCCGTCTCCTTCCTTTGTCTGAACACGGTTTATCAGTGAGCAGGTTTTGCCTGTTCATTGTATTCTGCACCAAAAAAGCATCTTTATTTGGATTGTCTTGGGGGATTAAATCAGTACTTTTGACAGCAAGTTTCAAATTTCCTCTTTGTTCCTCCTTTTGCAAGATTTCTGCTTTTAGGTACAGTTTGGAATCATAGAATGTTAGCAATGGAGAAAGCCTTTTGACCCACCAAGTCTGCGCTGGTATTTTTGCCCCATAAACCATCTTGTCTAATCCTTGTTTTGTTCATGTTTCTAAAGTGTCTATCTGACTGCTTTTTAACATTTAAAGAGCTTCAATGGCTAATGGTTTCTGGAAGAGAATTTCACATATTTCCTATCCTTACTTAAACAAATGTTTGATATAACTTTTTTTGAAAAGCTTTATCTTTCAGAAAAGCAGAACTATTGTTATTGTGCCTTCCATGATACGTGTGTAAACTATTCTTTGCTAAGATGTAGTTAAAATGCTGCCTTGATCTTTCGATGCAGAATCCTGAAACCATGCTTGATAAATTCCTGTTCATTTTTTTCAGGCTATGTGGGTTTAGTCAATCAAGCCATGACCTGCTACCTGAACAGCTTGCTGCAGACTCTCTTCATGACGCCCGAGTTCAGGAATGCACTGTACAAGTAATGCTTTTCTTTTCTTCTGAATGTTTAAATTGGAAAGTAGCCCTGACTAATGTTTACTGATATCCTGTAGAGAATTTGAGTTTGCCAATATTGAGGAAGTTGCTCAGACAAGAAACCCAAATTAACTAGTTACAATCAAAGTTGTTCTTTGGTACAGTATCCTCAGATGATCATCCTAACTAAGAAGAGGACAAATAGTGTAGAGAGCTAACTTTCAGTCAGAACATTTTATAGCATTTCAGTTAGTAACGGAACATAATTAATGTACACAATTATTTATTTATGACAAAGGGAAATCATGTTGAGACAAGTTTTCCACATGCCTGACTCTGCTGTTTTGGACTTCTGTCTGACTTTGGTGATGTACAGTGAAGGAATTAGCTGTAGGAATTGGGTTTAGTTGCTAATCTGAGATAAATTAAGAAATTGATATTAAATGACCTTTTTGGATGCCATATTGAAAAGCATCTGGATCCCCAGCCCCACCCAACGTTACATTACTGGGATCCAACTACAGATCACATAGGATCATCGCTTCCTAATGGATAGGATAGTGTTTTGGGGTCAGTGGTTATTCTGGTAATGGACTCAATTACCCGCAATTTTAATAGGTGCAGTTGAATATAGGGAAGGATCTAAAATCTGTTAAATCAGCTAATTATATACTAACTGCAGTGCAAGTCATGAGTAGGACAAATGTTGAACCATAGTACAGTATCTGGTCAGTGGCTTAGTATTGTATTCTCGGGTCACCAATTGTTATTAAAGACTATTAAAAACCAGGGTATCATCATTAACCATTGAATCATCTGACCTCATGGCTGTGTATAATAATTTTCTTATAATATATCTAACTTTCTAGAAGTATGTGACAAATCAGTGTGAGGAACAAGCCTGTGAATGTTTTGTGTTATCAGATGGGAGTTTGAGGATTCGGAGGAAGATCCGGTGACTAGTATACCATACCAACTCCAGAGACTATTTATTTTACTGCAGACGAGTAAGAAAAGAGCCGTGGAAACGACTGATGTGACTCGGAGCTTCGGTTGGGATAGTAGTGAAGGTTAGCTGGATTTTACGTGAACGCATTTAGTGTAAACTCCACGTTGCGCTCTGTGGAGTAAGGTTTAGATTTTTAAAACAGCGTCAACATTCTTCAGTGTTCCTACAGAGTTGTTTGTTTTCCAAGCTTGTGCAATGCCTGTCAAATTGCTTAACGTGATTTATAATGGTGTGGTACGCTGAATGGGAATGTGATGGATATAAGCAATAGAAGTATATAAAAACATAAGGAATACATTTCTGTTCTTTTTGGAATTGTAAAAGATTTTCATTGAAATCTAATTATTATCCTAATCCTTTCACAAGCTTGGCAACAGCACGATGTGCAAGAACTGTGCAGAGTTATGTTTGATGCACTGGAACAAAAATGGAAGCAAACTGAACAGGTAACACTCACTGATAGATTTAGCGTAAGTTGGATGAAGCAAAGATAGATCATATTCTCCTGTGTTTGTCCACCCAATAGTAAAACTGACAATCACAATTCACTTTCAAAGTGAATACATTTACAAAATGCTTGTCATAGTTTGCATATTTAGCATTTACAACAATCTTTTTAACTGGATCGTTAATTTTAATTTTAGGCTGACCTTATTAACCAGTTGTACCAAGGGAAACTGAAGGACTATGTACGTTGTCTGGAGTGTGGATACGAGGGCTGGAGAATTGACACGTATCTCGATATCCCACTGGTTATCAGACCATATGGTTCCAACGTGGCATTTAGTAGTGTGGTGGGTATCTTTTTTATATACAGCTGAAAAGGTACTTTGCAACGTAGTGATGTAACATGCTGTGTGTAATTTAAGGGGAAATAAAGATTTAACAGCTCATTTTATAAAGTATAGATTCAGAATTATATAGGACAGAAGGAAGCCATTCGGCCCATCGTGTCTGCGTTGGCTGTTTAAAAAGAGCTTTGGGAGTGATTTAAAAACTTGTCATTGAATTGTTTAATTGCTTGTTTGTATTGTATTTGTAGCAATGACTTGTTTTGTTTGCCCTTACAATAGGAAGAAGCTCTACAAGCGTTTATCCAGCCTGAAACCCTCGATGGCCCCAACCAATATCTGTGTGAGCGCTGCAAGAAAAAGTGTGATGCACGCAAGGTAAGCAAACTATCAGCAACACACCTGATAGAATGCTGGCTTGAAGAATCAAGCTCACTTCCTTCAAGAGCATAACTGAACTCCTGAATCTTTCATCTAGGGTTTGAAGTTCCTGCACTTCCCCTACCTACTGACCCTGCAGCTGAAGAGGTTTGACTTTGACTACACAACGATGCACAGGATAAAGCTAAACGATCGGATGACTTTTCCAGCAGAGCTTGACATGAGTCCGTTTATAGATGTGGACGAGGAAGTAAGTGTCCTCGTTGCTGCCTCTTTAGAAACATGTTCTCAAAGTGACATTTTTGGTCAATTATATTATTGCCACATTGCTGCCGACGGATTCATCTGCAATAAAAGCTCATTTTGAACAATGCTATTTTTAGATCAATTTATGTGCGATGTAGAATCATAAAAGTTACATGTGGCCCGTATTCCGGGCTAAACATTGCGTTTTGCTTGTCAGCATTAATTCTCTTTTCACCCACATCACACATTTTGCTTTGTCAGAAATCTCCTCAGACTGAAAGCTGTACTGACAGTGGTGCTGAGAATGAAGGGAGTTGTCATAGTGACCAGATGAGCAACGACTTCTCAAACGATGATGTTGTGGACGAAGGAATCTGCCTGGAAAGTAACCACAACAATGAAAAGACTTCAAAGCCAGGAAATGAAAAGGTTTTTATGTTTATCTCCTTAAGATTCTGTCTGCGGCTCTGATCTATATTATACTGGTCTCCAGAATACGCTGTAGTGATGATGGCGTTCATCTGCCTTGAAATTAAAATCAAAATTAGTATTTGTCCAATGTGTTGGATGTCTTTTGGCATTTGGGCAAACAATCCACATTAAGGTTTTGTTACAGATGTTACAGTAGATGGTGAGTGAAAGTTGTCAAAAGAGTCTTGGGTTTTTCTTGACCACTTGCTATTTTATTTTCAGGGTTCCTGGATTTACGAACTATTTTCAGTGATGGTCCATTCTGGAAGTGCTGCTGGTGGACATTACTATGCCTGTATAAAATCGTTTAGCGATGGGCAGTGGTACAGTTTTAATGATCAGCACGTTAGCAGGGTATGGAAGCATTGTGTACTATATCCCACTGTGATTACTGCCTTCAAATATAGTTAAAAAATACAACCTTCAGCTAGTTGGAAATATCATTTATTTTTAAGCCAATATTGTTAGCTTATTTCTCATTGCATATTAGTGCTTTTGTAACTTGATACATTACCAATTTGCCCGCTTAATACATCCCAAACTGCTCTGTATAAAAGTACTTGTTTCACAGAGAAAAATATCAATTTGTGGGAATAGTGGATCCTTTTTCTAAATTCTTTTTGTTTCTGTTGAGCTACACTGTCTTTGGTGTTTCACTCAACTAGCTTTTTCTGTGTGTGCGCGATTCTTGTCAATAAGCAGAATTATGGAAGGAAGTGAGTTTCATGACATGTGTCCACTGGAAATTAAGAACAGGAACCAGGGTTGTTGTTTTTAATTGCACTTCCCCAGCTATTGGGTGGTGAGGACAAGTTCAACTCTGGCTGAGATAAGCCAAGAATTTGATTGAACCTTGAACATATTTCATCAGAGTGATTCAGTCCCACACGATACTGCATTCATAGACAGGATAATGTGACCATGAGAATAGCAACCTATATTACAAAGCTTTACTCCCATTGTGTTAAGCGCGTAAGGGGGCGCTGTGTTAATTCAAATTGTTGTTGTTACCGGCTTTCGTAGCAAATGGTTTCCTTATCCGTGATGTTGAGGAAAGCAAGATAAAACTGAAATGATATAACTGGATGGGACTTGGGATCTAAGTATAGTTTAATATTTTAATTCTGTCTCCATAAATCTGCCGAAAAAGTGTGTTTGAAATTGAAACCCCAAAGAAAGTGGAAAAGACACCTTTGCTTAGAAGATATGAACAAAATACACCTGACCTTGTTTCCTGTGGAATAACCCTCACTGTTGTTACTCCAGCTCTAAACTCAAATGCCAGCGCTCCCATCATTACGGGGTTTTCAGTGTGTTCTGGGAACTTGAGGTCGGGTAGAGGAAGTGTGCTTTTCCTCCCTTCTTCTTTCTCCCGTGAGCAATAAGTGGTTACGTATGACAAGTGAAACCAAGATAGCCTTAGCACTCGGCCATTACTGTTGCTGTTTGTCAACGTTTGCAAAACCAGGTTGTGTAGGAGAAGGAGGAACGGGTAGATGATTGGAATATGGGTTGGCGAGGTGGACAGTGGTTACATAAATGGACATAAACGAGACAAGAGGCTAACTGACAGGGAAAGAGATACACATCAAGGCAGAGAGAAGCAGCTGGAAAATAAAAATCAAGTGAAAAATACTATAGAATGGCGTTAGGTTTAAAAACCTCTGTGCACACGAGTGAACAAATTGAAGGAACAGAATAAGCAGCTAGCTGGTCATGATACATGAGATGTGGCTCATTAGTGGGGAAAAAGCAAAGCGTCACATAGGAAAACAGTGCCAGTGTGTTGGCTGAGGGAGTTGCAGCTGTTGAAATTATTTCTGTTCCTCCTATTTGGCAGATATTTGGCAGATTATGCAAGGATGTTGTACTGGTTTTTACTGGTGTGATGTTGATGCACATGTCAGAACATTTGGCAAACTGTTTAAAGAAAGAGTTTGTGTAAGATTGCACCAGTGAATTACTCAACAACAGCAACAACTTGGATTTAATACAGCGCCCTCCACGCCAGACGGCGTCTCAGAGCGCTTTGTGGCTTTGAAAACTTCACTGGTAATTTCTCAATGCAAATACCAACAGGTTGTGTATTTTTTTCCAGATTACTCAAGACGATATTAGGAAAACCTACGGAGGCTCTTCAGGGAGCAGAGGCTACTATTCCAGTGCTTTTGCCAGGTGACGGTTAAACAACATAATAATCTGTCCAAAACAAAACACAAGAATAAAATTGGTCATTTCAACCCACGACTGTTTGTGGGACGCTGCTGTGTGCAATCGGCTGCCGCGTTTCACCCACAAATATATACACAGTCAATTCAATTTACAGTATATTCTGTGAAGCACTTTGGGACATCGATAAGATGTGAATAGCGCTATATCAAATACCAGGATTATTATTATTATTATTATAACATCCTGCACCTCACTGACAGTTTGTGGAAGAATTGTGTTGAGTTTTATTGAGTGCTTCTCCCAAGCTTCTGTTTGTAATATTGAAACATCCCCTTTTGGTTCTGTAACCTGAGGAATGATAGTTACATCCCGAGAGTTGTCTCATTGGATTTTGAAAGTAATAGTAGACATTTGAACGTGTTTCCATGATAATGGATGATGAGTCGAATTGAGGGTTAAAACTAAATGTCAGGTTTTTAGTTTGTCGATGCCTGTTCCACTAAATTCAGATGTATGATTAGAGCGGTTACTATGGATCCATGTGGTTAACTTATCTCTCTCTTCTCTCTCTCTTTGTTACCAGCTCAACAAACGCATACATGTTAATTTACAGACAAAAGGATTCTGCAAGAAATTCAAGTAAGTAAATTCTTGATAATTATAGCCCAATGTTTTAATTTGTAAGAAGCCAGTGTGAATGATTCTGTGTTTCAATGGTTTATAATTATTAATAAAGAATAATCATTGATTGATAAAAACTAAGAATGTTGACCCAGACTGTTCAGCAGTGTGTTCTGGGTGAGCCTGTTTGATGTAAAACACAACCTTTCTTCTTTGACAGAGTTCTTGGAGGTTCTTGAATTTCCTGATCACATCAAGGGACTGGTACAGAAGGAGAAGGAAATAGAGGAACAGGAAAAAAGGCAGCGTGAAATTGAACGTAATACGTGCAAGGTACTGCATGTCAACAGTTAACCTTTAATACAGAGGTTACATTGGGAGTTTGTAAATGTACAACTCTAAAGAATGGTAAAGTGAATATTCCACATCAATAAAAGAAATACATTTTTCAATCTGTTTCCCATCACAGATCAAGTTGTTCTGTATGCATCCTGCACGCCAGGTAATGATGGAGAACAAGTTGGAGGTTCACAAGGATAAAACTCTGCAGGAAGCAGTGGAGGCAGCGTACACGGTATGCAAGCTACAGGAACAGACTGGCAATCTACTCTTGTCAATGTCACAATTATAATAAAAAATGTAATCGTATCTCAGTATAAAGCCAGAGAATTATCACCACAGATGATTTATATCCACAGTTTCCTGTTATATTACAGAGTTGCGTATTATTAGTTAGTTTGCCGGCAATAAACACTCACTATAATTTACCGTAAAATGCTTTGGCAAGTGTTGACCACGTTATGAGCAGAGACTGAAAATAGCACAGGAGAAAGTAATGTGCTATTCAAATGAATATCTCTTGACAAGTTATCTAGTATAATTTTTGGATTGGAAGCTAATCCGTCTGTTAAGATGTGTTTCCCAGCTGAGTTTGTAGAAGTACAAATCATCCGAGTACTTTATTTGTTTGTTTTTGACTTTCAGATCATGGATTTAGAAGATGTGCTTCCTGTTGACTGTTGCCGACTTGTCAAGTACGATGAGTTCCACGATTACTTAGAACGGTCGTACGAGGGAGAAGAGAACACGCCAATGGGATTACTGCTGGGGGGAGTAAAGTCTTCTTACATGTTTGACTTGCTGTTAGAAACAAGACGACCTGATCAAGTGTTTCAACCATACAAATCGGGGGGTAAGTTGCCTTATAAATATCCCTAATGAGTCCCATCATCGGAGTATATCCCGAGAGAGGCTGTCTGCCTGCCAGAGGGTTGTGGAGGATTAACTTAGTTCAAAGAATGAAAAAGATTGAATCTTCTCAGTGAGTCCAATGATTTCACTATTGTGAATGATGTGGGAACATTTGCAATGTATTTTGTGCAGAGTAGATCAGTGAACATTAAATGCTTTATTTAATCATGTACATTTTATGTTTTTGTTCTCTCTTTACACTGTATTTATTATACATAGTTTGTGATCAGTTTTTAAAGTGTGGATTAGCTGTCATTTAATTTGTTTTGTTTGTAGACAATCATTATCAGTTTTACTGTGCGTTCTGGCAATAAGAAGCCAGGAATTAGTGCTCAGTCTTAACATTGGTTTCAGAATTTAAAAATTCATTGTCATTTTACCCATCTCACTTTGATCCATTACATTTTCTTTAGAAGTGATGGTGAAAGTGCATGTGGTTGACCTGAAGACAGAAACAGTGGCTCCACCGATCAGTGTCCGGGCCTACCTTAATCAGACAGTCACAGAGTTCAAACAGCTAATTTCACAGGTAGGAGCTGCAGGCCACTTGGTTCATTAGTTTCTTAGCTTTTACGAGCTCCACTTTGACAAAGTTTGGAAGCGATGAAGAAGGTGCTTGCAGAGAAGTCTGGATCGGTCACACGGCTCCTGTTACTGACATTTCTGTTTGAAAGATCCCAGTGAGAAGCCGTGAGCTGGTGTGTGGCAGCAGCGATAGTGTGAATGTGTTGCTGGATTTGCAGAGAGAGACTAGAGCAGGAACCGAAATGTTAGGAGTTGAGAGAAGCCAGCGCGGTTTGTGGGCAACAAATAATTTATTTGTTTTCAATTTAAAATCAACGGCAGTAAGATCATTTTGCGGAATGTTAACTGTATACTTGGAAACTTTCACATTCTACCCAACTCATTTAGGAGCCAGTTATGTGGCATAACACGAAATGTCGCAATTCTTTCCCAAAGGTTCGGCCAGTAACTGACAGAGGTCAAATTAGACAATCAGCATCATTTAAAAACCTTTTTTTAAAAAAAAATATGCGTTCAATAAAATGGTTAGAATTTGACCCTTTTATTAGTGTCAATGTGTTTGACATCTAATACAATGTGACATATTTGTCAATAATGAGCATTTATGGTTGACATTAAATGCTTCAGTTTTGTTTGTTTAACAGTAATCCCAGCAGTATACATTACCCTCCACATGTTTGGTTTCGAAGAAGCCACTTACATTTTATTAAGCTAGAAAATGTGTCACTTTTAATGGAAACATTTTAAACGGTTCAGTACTTAAATGATTTACTTAATCAATAAGTGACAGTGAAAGGCTTGGCAAAGTATTTGCAGATTAATGACGGATCCCGATAAATAGCTCCATCCTAATGTGTGGCATTTTTATAGAGTAGTGAGTTCTATTTAAAGTAGATGAGTATGCTGGGCTCACTGGTGCATGAGATTCTCCAGCTAGAACATTTGAGCAAAATAGAATTAACATTTTACTAGAATAAGGTCAACAATTCCTTCCGCACAACAGCCCTGAGGCAAGATCAGGCTTTCTATCTTATTTTAAATCTTTTCAAGAGTTTTACTTACAAATGTTCAAGGACAGAGTTAAATGGGAAAGGACAGAGTAAATCTTGAGGTTTGATTTCATCTGTCAAATCACAAGTCAAATTTAATGTTAAAGCTGTAAAGGAAGGACACTCATTTTAAAATGACAGGCAGAGTTGAAGAAAGAAATGCCGATAGCTACTGTTTACTCTTGCGTTGTGTGAGTAAAATGTCACTTTTAATTTTGTTCAGATGTTTCCTTCCCTCCAGAAACTCATCCTTCAACATTGCACATGTATTGGCATATCTGATCATCCCACACACATGTTGGTATATCTGAACACAACATTACAAACTTTCTTCAAACCCCAATCCCAATGAAGATCCTGTTGTTGTCTGGTTAAGATCTTAGCCCTTAATGTGCTAAATCTTGGTGGCAACTGCTTTATAATTCCCTGTCAAGTGTGTTAACAGGAAGCAAGCTTTTCCTGGCAAATGTGTGCTTTTATGTTAAAACTATTAACGTTTTGCAATTTCACATACTCTGATCACTGAGAACGTCTGTAGTCTGAGATATGGAGTTATTAATCCTATAATTCACTGTGACTTTTCTGAAAAGCTTGAAAGGCTACAGTGTGTGATTCAGTGCAGGCCATCGTGCCCTAGCTGTTGCAAAGTTTGGTATTTTATTGCTGGAATACAGTAATAGATCACTTGCTGTTTAATCCGGATATGGTGTTAGTGAAATATTTGAAGTGCTTAATACAGGATGATGCACTACAATGTTCCTGACTCTTGACTGACCCACTACATTCTCTTCCCCGACAATGATTTGAGTTAATATTTAAATGAATTGATGAATGATAATAACTACGGAAATAATTCCTATATTAGTGTGGTGAAGTGCAGATTCCTTGAACAAGTTAAATTGTGATACAACAAAATAATTATTGGAACAATTCATGGGATTTTCTGCAGAAATCATGCGGTCTAACAGAAACCTATGTGATTTAATTTTTTGACAGGCTTCAGGACTTCCCGTTGAGACTATGCGTATAGTATTGGAGCGTTGTTGCAATGATCTACGGCTACTTTATGTGCCCAACAAAACACTGAAGGCTGAAGGTTTCTTCAGGAGCAATAAGGTGGGTTTGCAAAGTGAACTCCATAGTATCACAGTTTAACAAACATGTTGTGAGAATAGCTTTAGTGTGAGTGTATGATTAAATGCAGAGTTGGTACTTTACAATCAGTCGGGAGAGAATCATTGTTTTGAACTAATACTGCACGTTTCCAGTAGCTAACTCTGCGAGTATCACAGTGAATACATGGATACCCAATAATCTGCAGTGAAACCAAAACACAATTAAATTCAGACAGAAGCATGAAATGCCTCAGGACGTCCTCCTAACATGAGAGGCGCTGCACAAGTGTGATTGTTGTTGTTGAAGTCACTTTGGCAAATGTTAACTCCGAGTTGTTTGTAATGTTAGGTATTTGTGGAAAGTTCAGAAACGCAAGACAATCGTGGGGCGTTCACGGAGTCACAGTTATGGCGACTGTTAGATCAGCACGCCAATACCATCAGGCTGTGCGTGACCTTACCCGAACAGTCACCGGGGTCTCAAGGGGTAAAGAACCTTCACCTGAAAGCCGCCGGGGATCTGTGCAACCCAGATTATACTTACGAGTGCGCGAAAGGCTCTCCGGCTCACAGGAAGTCTGTGGAGGCCATCCTGGAGGAGAGCACTGAGAAACTGAAGGACCTGTCACTCCAGCAGCAGCAGATGGCGTGTGGGGCGGGAGCGAACGGAGACAGTCTGAAAAGCACAGACGTCAGCGACTTCGAAAACATCGACTCACTTTCACAGAAGGCCGACTCGTCAGCGTCGGGCGACAACAGAGAACTGGAAAATCGGATTCCTTCCTCGGATCCCGAGAACCACTTCCAGTCGGAGGAACGCTCCGATTCCGATTTAAACAATGACAGGAGCACCAGCTCGGTAGACAGCGATATCCTCAGCTCCAGTCACAGCAGCGACACTCTGTGTAATGCGGAGAATACTCCCATCCCTCTGGCAAACGGTCTGGACTGTCACAGCATCACCTGCAGCCGGAGGTCGAAAGCCAACGAAGGGAAGAAGGAGACGTGGGACACGGCAGAGGAGGATTCCGGCACCGACAGTGAATACGATGAGAACGGGAAGAGTAGAGGAGCCACACCGTACATGTACTTCAGAGCAGAACAGTACGCTGGGGAAGATGGATCAGGTGATGGACAGAAAAGTATGTTTAGTGTGACGTCGATGTTAAAGGAACTGTATTCTCTCCCTGGTCTGATGCTGGTAGAGTTGCTAACGTTGTAATTCCCATTCATCCATCCACAGAATTCACTTAAACCCCAACAACACAAACCAATGGGGAGGGGAGGGGAGGGGAGGGAGGGGGTCAGGCTGGGACCAACATTGCAATGGTTTGAATCACACGAGCAGAAGATAAGGAATAATCTCGTCTTCTGTTTGTGCGATTGAAACAATGTGAGTGAAAGTTGCCATCGGTAGGAAAGCCAGGGACCTGGGCTGTTCAGGTGGTGTCTGTGCAGTGAGTTAGGAGTTGGGTGTCTACACTCACATTGGGACATTGGCCCTGGTCTGAGGGTTAAATTAACAACAACAATAAAATTACGTTGGTAATAATACTCAGACCTTCATTTCAATTTGGACCATTTTTGCCTTTAATTCACTTGTATGAATTAGGCAACAACAACAAGGCCAAAGACAGAGGTGCAAATGCCATACTAGACAAATACAATACAAATTACGTTTGGATAGCGCCTATAGATAGATAGATGTAGCCGGTTGTGTCTTTCACTTGAGCGCAGAGGTTACAAAATACATTTGCCTGTGTGGAGAAGTGCTTTAAATGTACATAATATACATCATACAGTTCCTTTAATCATGTTCCCAGAGTATAACAATTGCAAAGGTGATATTCTCCTCAATCAGCTTGTTCCTCGTGATTTGGTTTGAATCCCATCCTCTGGCTATATCGAGCATTCTGTGTGAAATATACAGAATATTTCCTTTAAGTGTTAAACCCTCTTTCCTAATTTGGTTTGCATGTTACCTTTTAAGAATTTAAGGGTTCTGAAATAATTAGTGTTTGTATTCAATATAATGGTTAAACCTACCTCTGTCCATCATCTAGGGAGGTTTAGCTGTGTGAGTGGGTTCATTCCTTTGAGGAAATCTTAAGTGTAACTTTGCTGGGGTTTGAAGGCAAAGCAGTAAAATAATAATCTTTGAAATTGATATAGCCCACACCAAATAAAACCTTTTTAAACCTCCTGACAGCAAAACTTTAGCAAAATTTATTCACGTTTAATGTTAAACTATTGGGAATTAAGTCTTCAGTGTGTTCTGCCTTTGCTGCACTTTCTCTAATAATTCTCTCGACATTACCAGGCAACTTTGGCTTTGGCTGCAGCATTTCATCCCGTTCTGGATCCAACCCAGCTGAGGGTTTTCACTATGTTTTAAATTTTTCATATTCCATGGGATTAACATGTGTGGGGTGTATTCACAACCATAACATGTCAGGAATATGTTTTATTTTGTTTTCACATTTGCTTGAGGTATCCTATCCTCAGGGCTAATGGAAGTTTGTGGAGATGATGCAGAGGCAAACACAGACGTGTATTAATGTGCTACGCCACAAGAATTACAATTCATTGGCGCTCTACGTATTTCACTAGGTGTCAATGCTGCATTCTTGCAAACTCATCAGTCTTGTGCACTGTTGAGATCAGGATTATTTATCCACTGATGCCGATATCCCAGAGGAAATGCTCTAATAATGGTTGTTCTTAATCCATCAGCTCAAAATGATTTCCATTGTCGCCAGCAGTGTTCACTGCAGTGTGTAGCTCAGTGTATATGGTATATACAGTGTTCACTGTAGTATATAGCTCAGTGTGTATAGTATATATACAGTGTTCACTGTAGTGTATAGTTCAGTGTATATAGTATATACAGTGTTTACTGTAGTATATAGCTCAGTGTGTATAGTATATATATAGTGTTTACTGTAGTATATAGCTCAGTGTGTATAGTATATATACAGTGTTCACTGCCGTGTATAGCTCAGTGTATATAGTATATACAGTGTTCGCTGTAGTGTATAGTTCAGTGTGTATAGTATATACAGTGTTCACTGTAGTATATAACTCAGTGTGTATAGTACATATACAGTGTTCACTGTAATGTATAGCTCAGGGTTGGGAGTACGGAATCTATTCGTGTGCTTGGACTCATTCCAATCATTTCATTTACACACCTAATACACTAGTGACGGATTGGTTCACATGTTTGGACAATTAAGTTTTTCCCAATGTCGTTTCAGTTGACATTTGGCAGTCGCTACTTTACCCTGTATTGCTAGTTATTTTTCTAGTTAAAAAAAATATGTTTTCTAATGATGTTATTTCTGCAGGTTTGTTAGTGTTTGTTGACAAACGAATCACACTGGCGGCCTTTAAACAACAGTTAGAGCCGTATGTTGGAGTTCCATCTTCCCAGTTCAAGGTCTTCCGGGTCTATGCTAACAACCAAGAGTTTGAGAGTGTTCGTTTAAACGAGACACTGTCATCATTCTCTGATGACAACAAGGTGGGAAATTAAAGCTAATTGTGTACAGTTCTCAGCTAAACTTGCTCTTGTGTTCACGTTAAAATGAAGGTTACAGTTTTACGTTGGGTGAATTAAGGATCTTTTCATGGGAATACAATACACATTTACATGGTGCCTTTCATGTTGGGAGGGTGTCTGCAAGGCCATCACACAGCCGGCTAGACAACAGAGCTCGCTCACAACCCTTGGCTCTATCTCAAATGCCAAGATTATTATTAGTATTATTATATATGAGTTTCACTAAAAACACAATAAGACTTGGTTATTGTCCTTGTTTCTCGCCATTTATACTCTCGAGCTTTGTCGTGTGGAGAAATACCATCAGTATATTTTTGCATTGAAATTAACAAAGTGTTTTAATCTGTAGATAACAATTAGACTTGGGAGAGCCCTGCGAAAAGGAGAGTATCGTGTTAAGGTCTATCAGCTGTTAGTGAATGATGCAGAGGTAAGCCAACTCACACTCACTGAACATTTCCCCGTTTACTTATTGTCTTGTGGCCATAAGATGGTTACGTAAATAACGGGACAGAATTGTAGCGTCTGATCTTGTTGAATTAAACCAGAATAACTGAAGGATATGCAGCAGAATGTATCAGCCGGTGTCTTGGCTTAGCCTTGATTGTAAAGCCCATTGTGTTATATCAAGTGCAAGGATTATTATTATTATTATTATCAAATGTATTTATTGTAAATTCTTGTGCTTGTATTACAGCCCTGCAAGTTTCTCCTGGACGCTGTGTTTGCGAAAGGCATGACAGTGTACCAGTCAAAGGAGGAGCTGCTGCCTCAGCTCAGAGAACAGTGTGGGCTGGATCTCAGCATCGACAGGTAGGAACTGAGGAACGTACGGGTGAAAGCTTCTCTCACACACTCCCTATTGATGGAGCAGCTGTGGTAATTATGCTGGTTCCAATCTGCTAGATTCATCTACACACGTGTGTTGTGGTTTACATTAACAAAGGGCCAAGAGGAACAAACACACAACGCTGTTACTCCTTTATACATTGGCGGCCAGTGATCAATGATGATCTGAAGGGCTGCGAGCATGGTTTGCTCCTTCACTTTTAGTTTATAAAAATGTATAGAACAATGTAGGCAGGAAAGCTAAAATTCTGTGAAGGGTCGGCAAGGGGAAATGAACAGTGTTCATCTGTTGGTGCGTTTCGCCCACAAATACACAGCCAATTCACTTTACAGTACATTCTGTGAAGCTTTGAGACGTCGATAGGATGTGAAAAGCCGCTATATCAAATGCAAGGATTACTATTATTACATTTGTTTTTCTTTGAAGTGATTTATTAGAATTGAACGGTAACGTTACTCGGTCAGGGGGACAAGAGTTTGTTTGCTGGAAAAGATGGCTTCTCTTGGCTAATGATCCCTTTTCATTTTGTGACAGATTCAGACTCCGCAAGAAAACCTGGAAAAACCCTGGAACGATATTTCTGGATTTTCACGTTTACGAGGAGGATATCAATATCTCAAGTAACTGGGAAGTGTTCCTGGAGGCGCTCCACGGTAACGTTGGATAAAGCCACAACTATTTAGAGTATCAACATCATGAGCATCTGATCTACATCCCAGACAGAGATGGGGTTATAACAACAACAACATTACATTTATAGAACTGAAGTGGGGGGGGTGAGAGAGAGAGGGAGGAGAGAGTATAACATCATCATTTTAATGTACAGACAGTGTATTTATGTTGTACGCTGAAGCTCTTATAGTTACCAACAAGCAGCTTGAACCCACACACAGTTCCTGATGTGAGCGACACTGAGCAGAGCAGACAGTGGCCAGACCCTGTGGTGTCTTCATGAATTAAATGGGGGGTTGTTGTTGTTGTTGTTTGTTTGTTTGTTGCCTGAGCGTTGGCAGGTCCAGGGGCTGATACTATTGGCATTAACAGCGATTTACCCAAGTAACAGGAGCTGGAGCTGGGACAGGAGATTAACTTTACTGAGTTCCCTGGTGAGATCCGTCATTGAATATTAACTGAATATTTCTACTGTGAGAACCCATTCTGCACACCTTCCCTGGACTAGAGGAGTACGTTTCAGTGGGTGGTGTATACACATCAAATCTCTTGTCATTTAATACGTCTATATTTACAAAACTGTTCTCTCGGATTGTTAGCCACGAGCGAATAGTCACCTTGAGCCTAAACCATTTCACGAGTTTGGCCAATTTTCAAACAGAACTAAACTGAGTGTTTAAAGGCAACGAGTAAACTTTGCACCCACAGATTTTCAGGTTAAAAGAGGCAACTCTCCAGGTAAGTAAAAGGACTGACAGACCTGTAAATGCCGTGAGATCCTGTAGCTCAGTGGTTAGAGCACTCACCTTACAAGCGAGAGACCTGGGTTTGATTCCAGGCAGGGCAAGTTTCCTTACTCCACAGGCCTAATAATAATCCCTCCCCCCAAAAATTGTCATTTCAATCCCAAACTGTTTGTGGGACACTACCGTGAGCAATTGGCTGCTGCTTTTTGCCCACATGTATATACAGTCAATTCACTTTACAGTATATACCGTGAAGCGCTTTGAGACACAGTCTAGAAGACGTGAAAAGCGCTGTATCAAATGCTGGGGATTATTTATCATGCGGCAGCGTGCAGCAGCTATTTTGCAGTTTCCAAGTGATTTGAAGGTTTGTGTAAGAAAGTAAATACTTTCTGTCTGTGCCTTTGCTCCTCTGACAAGTTTAATTTGAAACCAATAAATGTTCAGAGACGGGAGAAAACCAGAAGCGCAATCCACTAGACATGACCTTCCTAATACACCCGGCTCTGCTTCTCAGCCAACATCAAATACCAGTCAGATAATATACAATTCAAACAAACCGGGGGAACGGTTGGGTGGCAGTGACCGGGGCCTCGGTTGCTATGGACTGAGATTTGTCTGTCGTGTCTTCAGACCCTGAGAAGATGAAATCCATGTCCCAGCTGGCTGTGCTGACCAGGCAGTGGAGGCCATCGCTGGTCAAGCTGGAGGCCTTCAAGGAGGTGGTCCTCGAGAGCAGCAGCGTTGAGGAGCTGAAAGAGAAGGTGAGCAGTGTGGAGCCAGAGTGACGAGTTTGCTCAGGGCTTAATGCCAATGTAGACTGTGTTGGCCTTGTGGCCCCTTCACTGTCATTAGTTCACATCATGTTCCTGCAGATACAATAACAGTGACGAGAGAGCGCTGATTTGGTTTTACAAATGTTTTACATTTTATTTCCTTTTCACAGCTATGCTCCATCAGTGACATTCCTGTTGAAAACCTAGAGTTTGCAAAGGTGAGTGCTAACGGGACAAGTCAAAACAATCTTTTACAGTTTACTGTGTTCATTAGATATTGCTCGTCTGCTCTTTACAGTGTAGAGTTTGTAAGTCAAATCTATCTAAAAAAAATAATTCCTGGAAACTTCATATGTGTCTTAAGTGTACTGTACTCTTCACCCACCTACCCACCCCCCACCCAACCACCAAATAAACTGAAATGTCACCTCAATTATAAATGTGACATTTCACCAAACAGAATAACTGAATTTCCTGCTGGCCTTTGTCAGTCTTTTAGCCCGAGAGAGCATCTTGTGTATTTAATTCTGGAATCTTCTTTGAAATGTCACCGGGGAGTTTCAACAAAGTTTTATTTTATATATAAGCGATAATTCCTGCCCACCTTGTCAGAAAAAATTGCTATGGAGCTAAACATGTTTCAAGCATTGAACTGAAAGATTTGCCTTTTGGAATTGGAAAGTAAAATGGCTCAAATAAATGTGATGTCATTTTCAGTTTGAAACGCAGATTTTTTTCTTCCAACAACAACAACAAAATTACACTTGTACAGCACCTTTCACACCATTATTTAGTCTATTATTAATATGGTATGTTTTAAAATTAGTTAGTTTTTTGTGTAGGATTTTCGGCAACTTGCCGTTCGAATATACGGCAAATTTAATTAATCGGCAACAGTCAGGTCCCGAGGATGCCGGATAACAACGGTTTTACTGTATTTACTTGACCTGTTGAAAAACAACAGTGTTTGTGTTCAATGGGATACGTGAATGTTTAATATGTATGTATCTGCGATGACAGATTCTTTATCAGTGCCATTTGCTGTTTGTTCTGTGTTGTGTAGGGCAGAGGGACGTTTCCCTGTGACATTTCAGTGCTGGAAATTCAACACGATTTAGACTGGAATCCGAAGGTGTCGACCTTGAATGTGTGGCCGCTCTATATCTGTGATGATGGAGCCGTCATTTTTTACAGGTAATTGTTGTCGCTCAGATGAACTTTCATTTGATTTCAGTATTTGCTGATCAGTAAATGTTTTGTTTACTGTACATGTTGCACCTTTAACAATACAGTTTAGCAGCTATGCACTTTATTTTTATAAAAGCTTGTTTTTTAAGACTAATTTGTGCAATCATAACGTGAAAAAAGTAGAAAAATCCCAATATATAGCATTTCATATACAGACAATTCACTTTCCAGTACATTACGTGAAGCGCTTTCAGACGTTTTAAAGACGTGATAATGTGCTGTATCAATACTAGGATTATTATTTGCTAAATAACTTGTGGTCATGTAATACAACAACGACAAAATTACATTTGTAAAGCAGCTTTCACGTTGGGAGGACGTCCCAAGGCGCTGGACAGTCAGGGATCAATATGTTGAATTTTTAAGAAAATATACTTGAGCCCCTACACTTTATCCTCTTTACATTATGCCTCCCATCTTTAAGAGATCTGTTGCTGTTATCAGGATAAAACAACAAATTCTCCATGAAGTCATTTACTTCCCAATTTCACAGCCAGTTATTTGTGTTTCAGCGCTTTGGGCCGTCCCCCTGACGTGAGAGGCGCTTTACAAATCCTGTCATTCTGTCGCTGTTGTTGTTTCAGTCCAAGGAACAGGCTCAGAAATTAATATTCTATCACTGAGTCTCGACTCCCAGAACATTAGGCGTTTGCTAACCAGAGGAAGGTTCTGGGACAATAAACCCGGGGACATTATCCTGAAGTTTTTCCTTAACAGTGAAAGGTTTCCTTCAATCTGTACACATTTGCCTATTTGCCTGTGATTTAATGTAACCCCCTCCCTCTCCCCCCCCCTCTGCCGACTGACTCAGGGACAAGACAGAGACCCCAGTGGAGCTGACAGACGAGCAGAGAAACGAACTGGTGAAGAGGGAAAGCAGTCGCCTGCAGAAATCAGGTCACCGGGTGAACTACTCTCCCCGTAAGGAGAAGGCGCTGAAGATTTACTTGGACGGTGCCCCCAGTAAAGACTCGAGCCAGGATTGACCAGAGCCGCCCGCCCGCCCACCCGCCCGCCCGCCTCTCTCTCTCTCTCTCTCTCTCTCTCCCTGACACAGGCTGTCGGTCCCATTCACTAGGTACCTGATGACACCAGCACTGATTGGCTGGGCGCTCACACATCATGTTGAGCTCTCTGGTCTGTGTGTAAAGTTTAACAATGTGCAAATGGGGGGGAAATGAAGATAATGTGGTCTCTGTGCACAACGTCGCTAGGATAGCTGGACCCCAAGTGGGATTTTATAGCTCAATAAAACCGTGCGCAGACTTAAGAATTTGTCATCTAGTTCATTTATGTGCACGTACCTGATTTGATGAATTTAGACAAGGTGTGTGCTATATATATATAATATATATATATATGGGATAAGGAGGGAGGTGAGGAGGTGTTAATCGAGTGTAATTCATGGAATAAAAAGTAATCAGAATTACAGACAAATGTCATCAGTAACTTCCTTTCCAAATTAGTTGGCTAGAAACACACGCGTGTCTGTGACGTGGCTACACGTGTCTGACTGCACACGCGTGTCTGTGACGTGGCCACACCTGTTGATTTTGTTAGAAATGATGTAACTGATGGTTTGACAGTTTGGATTTTCAGACCCAGCACTAGTTACCAACACACACTCGCAGTGTCTCAGCGTCAACTGCGGTCAGGGCAGAGACACTCTATACTATTTGCCTCATGCATACATTACACACACGCACATACACATACAAACACGTCACTCAAATGCACGCACTGTACAATGTTAGAGGTGTGCTAAACCTTCCAGTTTTTAGGTTTCTTTTCTCATCTGTTTGTCTATTTCTTGGGCATAAGTAATTTTTGCACCTTTTTGCAGAATCTTGGTTTATTAATTTGAAAAAAAAAGCCACTTTCGTTCTGATTCTGATTGTTGTAATGTGTGACCTTTGCACCGAAGTTTGGTCAGTGAGTGAATCTCACTCCATAGAGGAGAAGTACAATGTTTTTAATTCTCTACTGTATTTAATTAATTAATTGATATGCAAAGTATATCTTGAAGCATGAATTTCAGCCAATCAAAAAAACAACAACAATTAAAATGATCCACTTGGAACAAACAAACTTGTTTCATGGCTAGATTCACTCTGCGCCAGAGTAGAAAGTACCTTTCAATGCGCGAACTCCGTAGGTTTTTTCATCCCTATATGAGTTTTCAAGAGATCTCTTTAGTTTTTATGACAGTACGGATCATTAAAAATGGCTTTGAAAGTATTTTTTTCATGCCCAATGCTGTTTACAAACGAGAAACATGCCAATAAAACATTTATTCATTCTATTCGGGTCTGGAGTTTGCGGTTTATGTTGGCAGACGGTCTGGTTGCTTTTACTTGGGGGATTTTACGACTGTGAAATAAAGTAATACTTTTTAATATTGATAAATATGACGTTGCTGCGGTGTGTAGAGGCCAAGACACCTGCGGGAATAGTTACTGTGCTTTGTAACTATTGTATTGGGTTGCACAAGAAAAGATGACAACTTTCATAACAAACAACAAACTTAGACAAGTCTTAGTTATTCCATGAACCAATTGAGAATCTCCCTTCTCTCTCCCCGATGTGGGATCTTTGATATCCTCCTGACCAGGCAGGCGGGACTCATCTGAAGGACGATACGACTGACAACACTACACCCCCCAACACTGCACCCGAGTCTCCGTCATTCCAAGTTCCCATGTGGACCCATAATCTGCTCCCACTCAGCCAATCTGACACATACACACACACATATATACATACACACATATACACACACACACGTACACATACAAACACACATACATGCAGACCGACACAGATAAACACACACACAAACACGCACCTAATTAAAATCCTAAACTCTGACCGGCTCCGTATTACCAGAAGTGCATACTGTTAATAATTGGCCATAAATCTCAATAGCTTTGGGCTTGATATTGTCCAGGAAAACACCTGTCTTTTTTCAAATATAAACTCGTCTCGTCCCAGGAACAGTTACACTCAGGAAGAGCCCTTCCTAGTGATTGCCTCTCGCCCCTGAGCAATAATGTCTGGCTTTTACAAGATTTCCATGGACTCGGGGTTACAGTTGATGAGAACAGGAAATGCAAATAAATACTTTCAGGATATTAGTCGGGGCTAAATCACTTGACGTCAGAGACTTTAGTATTTTACATTTGAGAGGACGTGAAAAACGCTCCCATCAAATTGTAAAGATTATTTCATTTTCTTTTGGGTAAATCTCCGGGGTTTTGGGGCAAATCTCCAGGCTGTTTGGTGTAGATTATAAGATTATAATCCATTGTTATTATCCGTGGACCATTAATCTCAAAACTTCCGCTTCTCACCGGCAGCAGGGGGGTGGGGGGGGGAGGATAAATAAAATTGTGGATAATTCTCAGCAGTGACTTGTAGTGTTCCTGTGGCCTTGCCTTCAAATCCAAGTGTGACTGTTTCACAACCCGTTAAGCGATTAAGTATTCACAGCTGGGATTTGCATTTGATTGAGACAAACTGCCAGGTGCTTTATCCACACAGCAACTTACATTTCCAGTCCAGACATTCCACCTACGATGGATGGTGAGGCACCTGAGTTTATCTCAGTTGGAAACAATAACAGAACAACGACTTCAGAGGCGCAGAGTTTGTAGCTTTGGCTGAAATGCAGGTACAAAATTCATTTTCTTATTCGGATAAAAATCACAAGAATGATTTGTTTTGCAACATTCGAGTGTGTTGATATGAGTTTTGTTTTGCTGTCTGTGGAAAGTTGGAAGTTGCTGCTTGTGTTATCTCCTTTACATACACAGTACATGTGTGTAGTTATATGTGTACACGTATACATAGGCATAGATGAGGGGAGAAGGATTAGAGGCTATAGGAACTAGGAAGAGTTTGGGTGCAGTTTAGTTGGGCTAAATGGCCTATTTCTGCGTCTATTCCATATACTTTGGACCAGAAATTTGCTCATTTGAGTTGTATTCCGGGTTTTATTTTTAAAAAAAGCTCTTTAACATTCAGAAGTACAAATTTAATACAGTTTATTGTAGTTTTAGACGTAATTAATTGCCAGGAAGCAAAAACACACTCTCCGACTCCTACTCTATCCAAACTTACATTTATATTGCACCTTTCTCATCGGTTCAGAGGAGAAATAGGTCATTTTTATTTTTAATTTTTATTTAAAAAATTGCATTTCCCTTTGGCCGACTAATCAGTTGTGTTTATCTCCACTGGGTTAAAAGATTCATCTCCTTTTCCAAGGCAGTGTGAGCTACAGTTCTGTTAGGCCACTAGGTGTCGCTGTCTGCCTCTCCCCCTCAGGCTGGTAGAGAATGAACGAGAGGATAAGAGTTTATTTACTTTGCTTGGCATTGTGTACAGTCACCACACTTACAGTATATTCTGTGAAGCTCTTTGAGACATGGTCTAGAAGACGTGAAAAGCGCTATATCAGTCGCAGGAATTATTATTATTATTATTGTGTGGGAAACTTGACCCTGCATAGGGTGACTGAATATATTTGATGAATTCCAAATTGGAAGCTCTCTTATTGGGTGTAATTCAGGGAAAACCGATCACTGGGTCTGAGGGAGGAGAGATTCCCCCTGTACATCTCTCCTCGTATTTGATTGGAATGATTTCTCTTGTGGATATCTCTGCACGCAGCTAGTGTGTTGACTCTTGTTGCTACTGAAAGTAGGGACTATATGGTCTTTTTACTCTTTCCTCTGAGAACATCTCCCAGACAGTTTGATATTGGATTTTTATAATAATAATCCTTGCATTTGATGTAGCAAATAGTGTCATTGAGACGCCTCAGAAAGCTTTCTATAATATATTTGTAAAGTGGATTGACTGTATTTTGTGGGCGAAACACGACAGCCAATTAGTCAAAATGTCTTAAATCCTCTACTACTCGTTTAACTAACAGCTGGATACTGTGATTGGGGGTGTGGGGGGGGTGGGGGTGGGGGGGGAGAATCAGTGGCTATTGGGAGGATGGGCCAAATTGTTTCCAAAAAAAATCAAGGCTAACATTTTTCATCAGGAAACTGCCGTTTTGGGATCTATTGACCATATGCTTTCCATCAATAATTCATGTATTTATAGAAATACCATAAACCTGATACTATATTATTTACTGCAAACTGCTGACTGTAACGTCACAGGGTTGAGCTGTTATCATTTGCCTGAACAGGAACATTCTCTCTGGGACTTATTGACAATGTGATAAAGACCTTTATCAAATGCAAAGGATTATTACATTTATTATGATTTATTACCTCCTGCCCTGTGACGGATAGATCTCGTGGGCAGATGAATGACTTGCTTTGCACTTCCAGCCCTACTCAAGTCTCCCTTGGCTACAGGCAGCGATGAGGAGGGAGAGACTGAGTGAGGGTAGAGATGGGGAGGAGGGAGAGACTGAGTGAGGGCAGAGATGGAGAGGAGGGAGAGACTGAGTGAGGTGTTGCTCTAAACTACAATTACACTGAAGCTACAGACTGAGTCATGAGCAACAACCTTTTGTGTGAGATATTCCAGACATTGTTTGCGTGGCCAAACCTCCCCCGTTAGTGACTAATATTGTCTCGGCGATTGGCTGGGAGATGGACCTGTGTTATTGGAATGACATGGGCTCTGTATTTAAGGAGCCATCACTGAGGTAGATTTGTGATATCACATCTAAGTACAGGAATCCTTGCCCTCTCTCTCATGCGTAACATTAAAACATTAATCCATTCATCATTTTACTTTACAAAGATGCTGTGAAAGTTGCTGGTATTATTTTATTACTCTCCATTTACATTTTGCCCACAACATACCGTCAATTTCACTTTATATTATATTATATTGTGAAGCGTTTTGAGACGTCTCAAAGACCTGATAAGAATTAGTGTGAACTTAGCTGTATCAGCTGTAAGGATTATTATTTTTACTGCGTCTTTCACTTTGAGAGTGAAAGAATCTGCATCAGAACAAAGTAAACAGTAAAACAAACTGAGCTGGTAAAGCAACTGCACAATCCTGAAGCTTCTTAACATTTTTATTGATTCATGCGAAAAAAAATCAAAAGCAACATTTTTCATCAGGAAACTGCAGTTTTTGTCAGAACCGTGTGAGCAGCCCCTCATCGCGCTCACAGATCATCCTGAAATCATGGCACCAAAAATAAACAAACCCCTTGGATTAGTGTTAAAACTATTGCGTTAAAAGTGGACACTGCTGAACACACTCCCCACCACCCCCCTCCACCCCCACCCCCCCACCCACACCCTCTCTCTGCCACTACCCAAGCTTTGCATTTCCTGGTGCTCACATCAGATCAACTGGAAGGAGCTCTCTTGCTCTCTCACTCTCTATCTCACTCTCCCTCGCTCTCTCTCTCTCTCTCTCACTAACTCGCACGCTCAGTGTTAGTTGTTCAGACTCACTGTTGGCTGTTGGACAAACCAGTTGGACAGGAAAAGATTCCACGAGAAAATAAAATGCAAAACCCCGGAGTAGGAAATGCAAACAGAAATAACAATTTATCAGACAACCCATAATATTCCAAATTGCGAAACTGTGTGAAAGCAGGAATGCTGTTTGTCATGAATTAGACAGACAATTTAACCTCAAACACGGATGATCTGAATGGAGGATTAGCAGTGTTGTTGTTGTTAAATGCCTGAAAGGAGGCTTCTGTCCCTGTCGGATTCGTCTGAGATCTCGTGGTAAAGCTCGTCCTCCTCTCTCCTCTCGACGGCCTGGACCAGAGCTCTATGGCTGTCCTTGTCCTCCCTCGATACCTCGTCAGGGAAGGTGAGGTCCTCTATCCTCAGATACCCTGGGGTGAAGGGCGACTCATCGACAGCCCTGGACTGTTTACACACAGACAGCGAACCTGGGCTGAGAGACACAGAGAGATCTCAGCAGTGCACCAAGCTATTGGTGGTTTAATGGTGTGGATTAGCTCACGGTCTCGGCCGGGGGTGGGCGGGGGGGGCGTGGGCGTGGATGTGTGTGTGTGTGGGGGGGGTAAACAGTTAGACCTTAATCAAACGTCAGGACCACAGGGCTTGCATTATTAATTATTAACATTAATCGTTCTCTCCCGGTATCAGTCGGGAGTTTGGTGACGGTGGGGGGGGATGGGGAGTGCGATTATTCACAAAACAAATATCCTTTTCACACAAAGGCCAATAAAAGGCAGGATTAGCAAAATAAACAGATCACATCCTTGGCCAAAGAGGCTGACGTTTATTAGTGGTTGATAGACTGCAGCCAATAAAAGGCACATCTGTTCCTCTCCTCTACAATATCCTTTCATGAGATCCTCCGGCTGTTAATTAAACGCGAGACACTGCGCTGGATCCCGTCTCCAGATTAATTGAAACGCTTTGTCTTTAACCTGTGGTCTTCACCTTTCAAATGATTGAAATAATCTACAGAATTCGGGCAAAATAGTCCCCCCTAACGAGAGAGTAAACGTGAGACTGTGACCGGCCCTGACTGTGTGTAGGTTTGTGGAATCCACGTCCAGAGTTAGTTAGTACTGGTTAATTATGGCAAACTACAAAGTACATTTTCTGTTTACAATTCTGTTACGAAAACAAAAGCAATCTGGTTCTCACGTGGCCTGGAGTAGAGAGGGCACGTTAAAGATAGATTTGTTTTATCTATTTGAACCTTTAAGGGGTAAAACAACACAGTTACATGTGTCCAATGCCTTTCACGTCAGGAGGACGTCCCGAGCCTCTGCACCCACATCTTTAGCTGCCGCGTTTCACCCACAAATATACAGTCAATTTTCCTATTCTCCTTCCCCTCCCCTCCCCACCCCCCACCACCCGCTCTGGTCCCTACCGGACTGTTCAGCGCCTTGGGCCGTCCTCCCGACGTGAAAGTCGCTCTATATAAATGTCGTTGTCGATTATTGGTTATTGATTGATCTGCTGAGTTGCGTTGAGGTTCAATTTACGGATTTCTAAATCTCTCGGAACGGTTCCCGCAGCCGACTCTGTTGTTTGTGTGAATGAAACCTCTCACCGGTGGGGTTGGCAGCTCAGCCCTTTGGCGCACGGACAATGATCCAAAGCACCTTCTGGATCAAACTCCCAGGTGATGAGGTCCAGCAGGCTCTGCGAGGGCCTGTGACACAGCTGGTCCTCTGTGGGCAAAGGGCTACACACCGGGAACAGGAGATCTGCAGAGACCACAAACAACAGGTCACATAGACAACCGCTCGAGTGGCTTTCACTGTGGAGTCTCCCTCGCCGAGCGGTTAGAGCGCGAGCCTGGCTAGAGAGAGAGGACCCGGGTTACAGTCCCGGACAGTGTGAAAGCTTAGGCAAGTTTCTTTACTTCACGCACACACACTCACACAGACACACACACACACACTCTCACACAGACACAGACACACACACACACACACACACTCACACAGACACACACACACACACACACTCTCACACAGACACAGACACACACACAGACACACACACACAGACACACACACACACACACACGCGCGCCTGTGTTTAGCTAGCTGTAATTAACAGCCTGGTTGTTAGTCAATTGTCGGATTGCTTTCTGGAGGTAATAATCCCTCAAAAAAAACATGTGGCCCCACATTTCACGTGTTTGTGTGTGTGTGTGTGTGGGAGAAGTTGCTGTGCGCAATAGGCTGCTGCGTTTCACCCACAAAATCTTCCCTCAAAACCCTGTACTGTACTACACTGCGCTATCACAACATACACCTCACAGTAATATTCTTCGGGACTCAAACCTGCACGATTTGACCATTGAACACAATGATAATTATTGTGAGAGAGAGAGAGAGAAAGAGAGAGAGAGGGGGGACGGCTGACCTGTCTGCAGGGCGCAGCACGTGTGGGTGTCACAGTCACGTTGCTGTTCACAGATGGTTCCGTTCTGACCTTTGTGGGCGTTCGTCCTGCAGTGACCCCACACACACAACTGCCCTGACACACACTCCGCATCCCGAACACATTCCTGGGGGAATTCACAGCAAACCCTGGGTCAGCCTGGCCTCCGCGTCCACCCCTTTCCTGTTCTCCCTGCCCCCCACCCCCACCCCCCCAATCCCACCCCCACTTCCCCTGATCCCACCCCCACCCCCCCGGAGAGTCACGGTTTAGCTTCCAGTCGCCAACAGCCTCTGGGTGTCAACGAGGATACATCACAGCAGATTGTAGCACTCGCCTGGCCCTGAGATCTCCGCTTTAAACACTTGGATTCCAGCAGCGAGACGAGGCAGAACTGCTCCTCTCCACAATCCTCGTCCACGATACATTCCTGTGGGAACAGCCAGAGAGAGAGGCGTTGGGATAGAGGAAGCTTTTCGAGCCTATTTGATTGAGTCCTTAATCAAAACTTGACAAATTTACTTCCATCGCCACAGCAAGCGGGTGGGTGGGTTTGGAAAGTAACAGTCAGGAGTGTGTGTGTGTGGGGAGAGCAGGGGTGGGGGGTGTGGGGGGGGAGACATAGTCACTACACTTTACAGTGAATCCTGTGAAGAACGTTTAGATGCCGACCTGATGTGAAAGGTGCCGTTGTCATCTGTCCCGGTGTTTGTTTCGCAGACTTTCAAATCAGAATATTCCCCGGTTTCTAATCTCCAGGAACCAGAAGGGTTTTAATGGGATGTAAATATTATATCCTCTGAGTTTAAACGAACCGTTCTTTTCTTGGAAATCGGAAAGGACCTGTCAATTCTCCTTTTAATTGCGTTGTTGTTAATCTCTCGTTGATTCCTCGCTGCCTCACACCTGCCCCAATCTTTAGTACTTTACATGGTTAGGTTTGTCAAACCTGGAGATGTAGTAATAATCAGGATTTGGATTTCCTCCCTGGACTGTCTCTCTCTCTCTCTCTCTGTCCGTCAGTACATCCTCCTCTATAAACCGCTTTGTCTTGTCTCTCCCAGGCTACTGACCGAAAACATCAATGTGAAGATTTTACCCTGTGTGAAGGTCGCTATCGCTGCAGCTCCAGACGGTTAGAGCCCAAGCGAGAGACCCGGGTTCGATTCCCGGCAGATCCGGGCAAAACCTTGGGCAAGTTTCCTTACTCCACACATACGCACACGCACCTGATAATAATCCCTTTCCATCTCTTCCCCCTTCCCCTCCTCTCGTCTCCAGTCCCTCTCCCCTCTCCGCTCTCCCACTCCTCTCTCTCCCTGCTCTCCCTCCCCACTCCCCACCCTCTCCCCTCTCCCCCTCTCCCCCACCCTAGCGAGTTCTGTTGTCCAGTTTGCTGCAGAGTATCAGAGGCTTCGCACATCACATCACAAACACAGTAAAGGCCTGACTCCCTCCCTCCCCTCCCCTGGTCTCTCTCCTGACCTCACTCCAGGCCGAGGATTATCTACACACATATCTGTGGTTTGTTGTTTCCCTCGGCAGCAAAGCCTGGAAAATGTGAATCATGCCACCGCGCCAACGTACACCCAGCAAGTGTGAGAGCAAACTACAGTCAGTCAGTCAGTCAGTCACACAGTCAGTCACACAGTCAGTCAGTCACATAGTCAGTCAGTCACACAGTCAGTCAGTCAGTCACACAGTCAGTCAGTCAGTCGCACAGTCAATCACACAGTCAGTCAGTCAGTCGCACAGTCAGTCAGTCAGTCACACAGTCACACAGTCAGTCAGTCAGTCACACAGTCAGTCAGTCAGTCACACAGTCAGTCAGTCAGTCACACTGTCAGTCAGTCACTGACCACTAATGGAATCGACCTCCCTCTCTCCTCCTCGCCCCCACCCCCCCTCCCACCCCTCCACAAAAGAGAAAATAGGTCATGGAATCGGAATGCAGTCCCTTTTCAGAGTGGGGATGTGTGACTAACTAACCAACGCATAATTGCTGTGTGCAGACTTTTCCCTTTGCTGGCTTTCCTGCAGAGATGTTTTGGATCTCAGACAACGCAAATACTTTGTTTGGGCTCCATACAAACCACAAAGCCGTTCCGACTGACGCACAGAATCAGTTCAACTGAGATGTTCTTATTCCCTTTCTCCCCACTACCCCCCACCTCCCCACTACCCCCCCTCCTCCCCACTACCCCCCTTCCCCATTGCCCCCTCCCCTCTGTGTGTGTGTGTGTGGGGGGGGAGTAACTCACGTGGGCTCTATCTTCACCATTAACTGAGGTGATAATCTTCTCGGAGACGATGACATTTCCCGTCTCCTCGTCTGTGGTCTGTGAGAGAATATCATCAGTGTCAGGGAGACAGCGACAATAACGTGAACAAATAGGAACGTCCATCTACCGTTTCTCCCAGTGTTTTATTTAAATAAGTGGTTACAGACGTATTTATATATTTACTGTAATAATAATAATCCTGGCATTTTGATAAAGCGGCTTTTCACATCTTATCGACATCTCAAAGCGCTTCACAGAATGTACTGTAAAGTGAATTGTGAAGTCTATATATTTGTGGGAGAGTGAAACGCGGTAGCCAATTGCGCACAGCAGCGTCTCCCCCCTCCCCCCCCCCCCCCCCCCACCACCCATACAAACAGTTGTGGGTTGAAAATGACCAATTTTTATTGTTGTATTTTTTTTCAAATCAATGTAATGTTCCTGATATGCCAGTGACGTTGTTGTTGTTGTTGTTGTTGGGGACCCAGCCATTACCTTGTGGATCTCCTGGTGGGTGTGGACAGTGTTGTTTCCTGCCCTGGTCTCGGTGTCCGACTGGTTGTGGTAGTTGGGAGGAAGTTTGTCCACATCGATGGCCTCGAGTTCTCTGGAGAAACCTTCTTCCTCAGATTCCATCTACGGTCACAGATCACAAGGTGTGAATTTACAGAAGTCACGTCAGGCAGGCGCTGGTCGGTGACTTACAGTAACAAACACTATTGCTTTAAATAAAAAATAAATCATTTAATTTTTTTTAATAAATAATAAATATAGAAGAATCAGAGGTGACCTTATAAAAAACCTATAAGATTATTAAGGGACCATGACAGAGTAGACAGTGGGAGACTGTTTCCCCTGGTTGGAGAAACTATAACTAGGGCGTCACAGTCTGAACATTCGGGGTCAGTACTTTTGCACTGAGTTGAGGAAAAACTTCTTCACTCAGAAGGTTAGTGACTTGATGGAATTCTCTACCCCCCAAAAGACTGTAGATGCTCAGTCAGTCCTTGAACATATTCAAGACTGAGATTGACAGATTTCACACAAAATTTCGGGGCAGGCTTGAGGGGCTGAATGGGCCAACTCCTGCTCCTTATTCGTATGTTCTTAAAATAGTCTTATCAGCATACAAATGTCACTTCTTGTTGTTTGGAACTTGCTGTTGCTGCTGTTTAATCAAATGCTAGGTTTCCTTTAACTATAACACCAAACGAGCAGAAAGTATTTTACTTCTAAGCTAATCCAGTCATGTCATACTTTCCTTCTACCCCAAAGTGAATTTAGCCACTCAACCAACCAGTCAGTCAGCTTCCAAATGGGATCCTCTCTGGCAGCTTTTGTGTAAACAGGAGAAATTTGAGCTTTTTGTGAGGTGAACTCTGACTAAAGCATTCCGATCTGAACTTGAAACTGGACTTAAGATGGGGATCGAAGGGTAACATGATCTGTTTGGCTTTTGGTGGCCCTGGAGCAAACAAGCGAGGGAGGGGTTGAGGGAGGGAGTGAGGGGTTGAGGGAGGGAGGGAGGGAGGGAGGGATTGAGGGAGGGAGGGAGGGATTGAGGGAGGGAGGGAGGGAGGGATTGAGGGAGGGAGGGGTTGAGGGGAGGGGTTGAGGGAAGGAGGGATTGAGGGAGTGAGGGAGCGAGCGACAATAAGAACAAAATGATAGCGCCTTTCACGTCAGGAGGATGGCCAGTGGTATATTTGGGGTTTATAATAAATAATAATAATCCTTACATTTGACATCGCGGCTTTTCACATCTTATCGATGTCTCAAAGCGCTTCACAGAATATACTGTAAAGTGAAGTGACTGTATCTATATATATATGTATATTTGTGGGAGAGCGAAACGTGGCAGCCAATTGCTCACAGCAGCGTCCCCCCCACCCCCCCACACACAAACAGACATGGGTTGAAATGACCAATTTTATTATTGTGGTTTTTTTGGAGGGCTTAGTATTAGGCGCGCGTGTGTTTGTGTGCGCGCGTGTGGAGTAAGGAAACTTGCCCACGGTTTTGACCTGACCTGCCTGGATTTGAACCCAGGTCTTGTAATGATGAGAGTTCTCTCAGGTGAGGGGACTGGAGTGTCCTCACCCTAAGGTTGATGACAGACGGCAGGCGTGTAGGTATTGCCTAGTGACGTCTCCTTTACGGCGTCTGTGTTTATTTTGTGACAGACGCACTGCCCGGGGAAAAACAGGTTTATTTCCCCCCATTTCAGCCACAATCGGTTCCAGTCAATTCACTTTTCCGTATATTCTGGGAGGCGCTTTGAGAGGTCCCACCAATGAGCCAAAGGAGCTTTACACATACACAAGGATTAGGGATGTGTTTATTTATTACATTTACAATCAGCCTGAACTCAATGGCTTCCTGGGCAGCAACAGGAACATTAGCAACTTCAACAGCAACAACAACAACAACAACAGGAACATTCACAACTTCAACAATAACAACAGCAGCAGTGAGGACCTGGATTTATTCAGCAGCTCCTGGAGCAGTGACAGGAACAAAGTGAGAATCTTAGAGAGTCCTGTAGCTCAGTGGGTTAGAGACACTCACTCGCCTTACAGGCGTGAGACCTGGGTTCAAATCTAGGCAGGTCAGGTCAGGGCGAAACCTTGGGCAAGTTTCCTTACTCTACACACGCACACCACACACACACACACAATAATAATCCCTCCACAAAATAACTTAATAATAAAATTGGTCATTTTCAATCCACCACTGTTTGTCATAGACACACACACAGACATAAGATACAAAGATAGATACACACACACACATAGACAGACACATACTCACACAGAGACACACACACACAGACACACACAAAGACAGATAGACAGAGCCAGACAAGGACAGACAGACACACACACAGATAGACACAGACAAGGACAGACACACACACACAGATAGACACATACACAGACAAAGACAGACAAGGACAGACACACACACACAGATAGACACATACACAGACAAGGACAAACAGACACACACTCTCCCTCTCTGTGTGACCGTGTGTGGTACCCACCTCCTGAGCTGCCTCCTGAAGCCTGAGCTGTGTGTCCTCCATCAGATCCCCCACCTCCCGAAACATCTCCCCCAGACTGGCCTCCCCCAGGGTGGTGGGGCTCAGGGACACACACAGTGACACACACAGTGACAACAGGGACAGCAACATCCCCGGCACCAGGGTGGGGGACATCGACACAGAGAAAGAGGGGAGTGGGAGAGAGAGAGAGACACACACACACAGAGACCCACGGGGAGAGGGGGCGAGGGGGTCAGTCAGGGGCAGAGAGAGGATCAGACAGAGACCCACACAGACAGAGCCAGAGAGGGGGCGAGGGGGTCAGTCAGGGACAGAGAGAGGATCAGACAGAGACCCACACAGACAGAGACAGTCACAGACTGAGTGAGAATCTGAGATTGACCCCCCAGGGGGTCCAGTGGCCCCGCCCCCTCAGCCCTCATTGGCCGCTGCTCCATTAGCCCCTCCCCCTCCCCACAGGTGTCACTTGGAGACCCGCCGCCTCCCCCCACACACCTGTCCCCCCCCTCACCCCCCCACACACCTGTCCCCCCCCCTCACCCCCCCACACACCTGTCCCTCCTCCCCCTCACCCCCCCACACACACCCCCCCACACACCTGTCCCTCCTCCCCCTCACCCCCCAACACACCTGTCCCTCCTCCCCCTCACCCCCCCACATACCTGTCCCCCCCCTCACACACCCCCCACACACCTGTCCCTCCTCCCCCTCACCCCCCCACACACCTGTCCCTCCTCCCTCTCACCCCCCACACACCTGTCCCCCCCTCACACCCCCCCACACACCTGTCCCCCATCCCCCACCCCCCCACACCTCACCCCCTCCCTCACCCCTCACCTGCCTCCACCCTCCAATACTCACCTCCCTCCCAACCCCTACACCCACCCACACCCTTGTCCCCCCCCCCCCCCCCAGTGGTATGTTGGTGCAGTGACAAAGCCACTGAGAACCATCACGTTTCGCCGCCTAGTGTTTGTTGTGTAACATGACAGGCTCTAAACCTTCACTCACCCAACCCTGGGCTACAGTGTGAGACCTGCCCACAGAACACCTTCAAACCACTTGGTACCATAGCTGGTGAAGCACTTTTGGGAACGTCTGTGCGCATCGAAGGCAAATATTATTATTATTATTGTGGCAGGCAGACTGCGGTGTGGGACTTGAGTTCAATTCCGGGTCGGGTAAAACCTTGGGCAAGTTTCCTTACCCCACACACACACACACACACGCACGCGCGCTCACACACATATGCACACACACACGCCTGATAATCCCTCCAAAAAACACAATAGCAACACAATTGGTCATTTGAACCCACGACTGTTTGTGTGTGTGGGTGGGGTGGGGGGGGGGAGACGCTGCTGTGCGCAATCGACTGCCGCGTTTCGCCCACAAATAATCATACAGTCAATTCACTTTACAGTATATTCTATGAAGCGCTTTAAGATGTGAAATGCAAGGATTATTATTATTATTTAAGGGTGAGACTGAATGGCTTCCAAAGGACATTGTTCATCTGAACCAAGGTTGTCATCATTGGTTTAATGGATCGTGGACTTGTGTTTCTGCTCATGGCCAGAGGGGGGTGCCATGGACTCACTAGTTGAGGTTGTCCCGCCCCCCCCACCCACCGCCCCCTTATCTCCAGATAAACCTGCTCTGATCTGGTCTAGGTGCAGACGTTACGTCAGTGTCAGTGTCTAAGCGACGCCCTGTTCGTTCCTCACGGAATCTTGGGACCTGATAAATCTCTTAAAAGCAATTATTATATTCCAGCCATAAAATTGATCCCAGTGATTTATGATTTTAACAGTTAACGGACTGAACAGTTGCCAAACTATTCCCCCTTTTCTCTCCCAAAGTCAGCATTTGGACAGGAATAACCTTTCAGAAGTATTATTATTATTATTGAGTTATTTACAGTTAGCAAAGGGAACGAATCACAAATTGGATTTAATTTTTCACGTCAGGTAGCAAAAGCCACTGAGGATCCTGGGATAATTAAATCTGTCTATTTTCTCGTCAGTGACCGTTTCGGGGTTTTGACCCCCCCCCACCCCCGGAGATGTTCTCCTCTCATGACGGGCGTTTGAACAGCGCTGAACAGTCCTGAGAAAATGGCTGTGAAACGTCATCGAAATCCTCAACAACAACAACAACATTTGTATAGCAATCCTCAGAAGGTGGATCTGCTTCTGAAACTAAAATAATAATAATTATAATAATCCTTGCATTTGATATCGCGGCTTTTTACGTCTTATCGACGTCTCAAAGCACTTCACAGAATATACTGTGAAGTGAATTGACTGTATGTATATTTGTGGGCGAAACGCAGCAGCCGATTACGCACAGCAGCGTCCCCCCCCCCCCACACACAAACAGTCGTGGGTTGAAAATCACCAATTTTATTATCGTGTTTTTGTTAAGGGATTATTATTAGATGTGTGTGTGTGTGTGGAGTAAGGAAACTTGCCCAAGGTTTCCCCCTGACCTGCTTGGATTCGAACACAGGTCTCACGCTTGTAAGGCAGGTGCTCTAACCACTGAGCTACAGGAGCTTCCACAGGTTAATTAATGAACAGGTTAATTGTCTAAGATCCATGTAGTTTCTCTTCCCATCAGTGACTTCTGGAGCTGAGAACTTCCACCAACTGTTGTCACCAGGTCCTGGCCATGGGGAGGGCTGCCCTCTGCTGGTCAGGCTCGGTATTGCAGGACATCCCAATTTTAATTATGAATCCAAATTGGTCACTATGAATTTTAATGAATGAATGAATTAATTAATCCTTGCGTTTCACATTGCGCTTACTTACTCCCTCATCAAAACGTCTCTGAGCACTTCACAAGATTGACTGGGAAGCGTAGTGACTGCGCATTGTGTCGGCAAATAAAACAATAGTCAATTGGGTCTCACCACTCTCCAAACCATGGCTTTTTTTTTAACTGATTTTAGGTAAACAGTCAATGGGTCTGTCAATACAAACAGAAAAAAAAAATCTTTCCCCCACACCAGGCTGCTCCTCTCTCCCCAGCGTCTCGGGACGTCCTCCCGGCATGAAACGCTCTCTACCACTGTCAACGTAAACGTGATTTTGTTGTTCTCCACGGAAGAGAAGGAGTTCAGCACGAATGGCCCCGTCAGATGAGGACGCTGGTGTTTTCCCCCTTCTGCAAAAGTAGCAGCGGAAATTAAACCACACCTGCTGGCGGGAATCACAACTGCTCGACCCACTGCAGCCTTTAAATTCCATTGCCACGGCTCCCCCCTTCCCCCACACCCCTCGCCCCCGCCCCCCACCCCCCCGCCACCTGCCCCACTCTCTCCAGGAGGGAAAAGGGTCTGAGAAATCTAAAAGACAAGACGACTTTGTCTTGCGACAGATGAAACATAAGACAGCGAGGAACAGTCAATGTGAAGAGCTTGTTGTACAATTGCTTTCTCCCTCTCTCTCCAGTTGCATTTCTACAACATTTATATCAATACTGTAACAGTACTAATCCTTGTATTTGTTTCAGCGCCTTATCACATCTTTGCGACATCTCAAAGCGCTTCAGAGAATCTACAGTCAATTCATTTATTTGGCATTTCTACTACAGCCCCTTCGTGTCGGATACAATCTCGGAGCCTTGAGCTTTGCTGTTCCACCGCCTGTTGTAGATTCACTAAAGTTCTGTCAGGTTCCTCTGGTTTGGGGGCCTCTGGTTTTGGGGCCTCTGGTTTGGGGGCCTCTGGTTTGGGGGCCTCTTAGTGATTTTGTCGCTGTGAAGACCTGGGTATTGGAGCTGCTCAGAGATTGAGTCCAACACGTGCAGTAACAGACCTTCAACTCACCAGGAATGTCCAGTATTATGCTGTGGATCGAACGATCACATTTTTCTTATGCGGCAATAAAAACGAGCGATGTATGTATTTCCGCAAATGATATTTGACTAATTTGGGTGGTGGGGGTGGGGGAGGGGGGGGGGGGGGCTATTGAGAAGCAATAAAGGGACCTGTATAATGAAGGATGTGAGCGAAGTTATATTTTGACTCTAATAATAATAATAATAATACTAGTCCCTGCGTTTTGATACAGCGCGTTGACATGTTGTTGAGACGTCTCAAAAGTGCTTCACAGGATTTCCAATCCTCGACTGTTTTGTGGGAGACGCTGCCGTGCGCATTTGGCTGCTGTGTTTGACCTACAAATTGACCCACAGTGGACTCACTGTACGGTATACTCGGTGAAGCGCTTTGAGGCATCTCAACGAATGTGATAAGGCGCTGTGTGGAAATTATAGAGTCGATCAACTCTGAATTCCTTGTAACTCTGTGTGAGGGAGAGTTAGAGATAGAGAAACAGCAGGGGTTAGTTAGAGACTTGACTGACTGACTGTCTGCTCATTGGCTAAGCTTCCGTCAGACAAGCCCTGCCTCCCCCACCTCACCCCCACCCACACCCATACACACACACACACACACACACAGAGCGTAAAACATTTCCAAGCATTTCCACTCAGCAGACAGCACATCGCACAGTACATGTCAGTTTATCGCGTGTGTGTCTGTCACTGACTGGACATTAGAGTAGACAGGAGAAAAATAATAAATCTTTATCAACAACAACAGAAAATAAGTTTCCTCAGCTTCTCCAAGTGAGGAGAAACAGCAACTTCCAGGGACTGCGATGTGAGTAACTTGTATAATAATTATTAATAATAATAATCCTTGTGTTTGATATAGCGCCTTATCACGTCACTGAGACATCTCAAAGTGCTTCTCAGAATATACTGTAAAACAGGGTAAAGTGAAATGACTGTCGTATGTTGGGGGCAAAAGTTACCAACAGTTAAGTTGAAAAGAGATGTCAAGTCAGGTCAGTAAGTGGTTGGAACCGTATCACAATTCCTCTCAGGCAAGTCACACACACACACACACACACACTCACACACCCACACACACATACCCACATACACTCACACCCTCTCGGGCAAATCACAAACACACACACACACAGTTACCAACCTGTACCTTCCGCTCTTAATAATTTAATCCTTTTCAAAATGAGAAGCGCCTTTGACATGCCAGGGAGATTGAGTTTATTTCCATTGTATATCAGGTCATATGTGTGTGTGTATCTGAATATGTATGTGTGTAAGTACAGGGTATGTGTATGAGAATATGTGTGTGTGTGTTCACAAGAATGCAGGGTGTGTGCGTGTGTGCGTGCAGGGTATTTGTATGTCTGTGGTGTGTACATTATACTTATGTGTATATGCGTGTGAGTCCAAAATATTTGTGTGTGTGCGGGGTATTTGCATGTATATTTGTGTGTATAGGATATGTGTGTGTGTGTATAGGGTATGTGTATGTGTGTATCTAGGGTATATATGTGTGTGTGTGTATAGGGTATGTGTGTGTGTATATAGGGTATGTGTGTGTATAGGGTATGTTTGTGTATAGGGTATGTGTGTGTATAGGGTATGTGTATGTGTGTATATAGGGTATATGTGTGTGTGTATAGGGTATGTGTGTATAGGGTATGTGTGTGTATATAGGGTATATGTGTATATGGTATGTGTGTATAGGGTGTGTGTATAGGGTATGTGTATAAGGTATGTGTGTGTGTATAGAGTATGTGTGTGCAGTTATCCAGAAGTCAGGCTAGTTAATGTTAGAGCCAGGAGTGAGGATAGTGACTAATAATTAACCATTACCGGTTACTTTATCTTTTTTTTGGAAGTGAACAGCTCAGCACAGATATTTCTGTTCTGGTCTAAATATATGTTCCGTTGCCCAGTCGCTTTATCCCTGAAATAACTCCCAGGAGATTGGGGTGGGGGGTGGTGGGGAGTGAGTATGGGAGCAGTGTGTGTGTGTGTGTGTGGTGTGTGCGTGTGAAACATAGAATTAAAAAATACACAGTCAACATACTTTACAGTGAATCCCGTGAAACGCTTTGAGATGTCTCAATCTCGCGATAAGCTTCTGTATCAAATGAAATGCGAAAAAACTGTTAATCTCATTTGGAAAAGTACAAAATATTTCTCTCCCAGCTGCGAGGAAGATAAGAGTTACACAGATACGTTTGATTTTAAAAAAAAATTATTTGATAATGAAGGAACCCATTTCAATCTCAAGAGTCCAAACTGCGAAATTTGGAGGAAAATAAAGCTTAGTAAATAATATTAATAATAAGAAGAAAATCATGTCGTTGAGATGTCTCCAAACGCTTCACAGAACATACTGTAAAATTGATGTTTTGTGTAGTTTGTGGGTGAAACGCGGCAGCCAATTGTCCACTGGAATGCAAGGTGAACCTGGGGAGGGAGGGAGGGAGGGAGGGAGTGAGGGAGGGAGTGGGGGTGAGGGAGGGAGGGAGTGGGGGGAGGGAGGGAGGGAGGGAGTGGGGGTGAGGGAGTGGGGGAGGGAGGGAGGGAGTGGGGGAGGGAGTGAGGGTGAGGGAGGGAGGGAGTGGGGGAGGGAGGGAGTGGGGGAGGGAGGGAGTGGGGGAGGGAGTGGGGGTGAGGGAGGGAGGGGGTGAGAGAGGGAGGGAGTGGGTGTGAGGGGAGGGAGGGAGTGGTGGGGAGGGAGCGAGGTGAGGGAGTGGGAGGAGGGGGAGGATGGTGAGGAGAGAGAGGTGGGGAGGGAAAGGAGCATGGTAGGGGGTGGCGGGAGGAAGAAGAAGGGGAGATCCAGTACAATATCACGATTGCTGATCTGGTAATCTCTCCCCCACCGCCCCTGACCCCCCATGTTATATTTGGGAAGGTATTTGCTACGTTGTGTGTTGTGAATAGAGTACTGTACTTTGTTCCTAAGATCCTGATATTTTTATCAAGATGTGGAGTCCTGGAGAATCAATGTAATAAGCAGTTTACAAAGGTCAGAGTAGAAAATTACTCTGGTTCATAACTGGCAATAACAGTTTAATTATTTTTGAGGGGCCCAGGAACGATAGCAGAGATGCACCTAATGGGGGAGAAGTGTGTTCACGAGCAACAGACCAGATTGTGTTGAGAGAACACAGCAGTAATTACACAGCATCGCTCCCAGCTTTACTCCTAACAGCAGCCATCAAAATGGAAGCCATCCGACTGTCTTGTCGAGCCTGGATGTTATGAATGTGTGTGTGAGGACTTCACCAGCCTGCGATGGAGGGCAATGCGGAGGAGGGTGGTGGGTGGGGGGACAGCAGAGTAGGGTCAGGGCACGACAGATGTGGGTTAGAAAGGATAGGCCGAAGGTCAAACAAGATGCCAAGGTTTCGGCCGGCTGAGCAAGATGGAGCGTTCGTCCTTTAGGTTGTAACTCTGTCAAGTGCCTGGGGTGTGAAGGTGCTGATGGGAGCCAATCACGAGGACATCAGTCTTGTTGTTGAGGTGCAGCTGTTTCTTTCATCCAGGATTTGATGTATGACCATGATTAGGTCAGGACAGCAGTGTTCCTGGAGTCAAGGTTGATGCCAGAGAGACAGAGTTGGGTGTCATCCACATACACATGGAAACTGACCCCATGTCACCCAAGTGGGAGCATGTAGACCTTGGCAAGGGAGGGTGCCATGTGGGACACTGTAGAAGTTAGCGTCTACCTCGCATCTAGTCCATAGGTATTCCGTCCACTGAGCATCTAAATGTTATGTTGCCCGACTTGTTCAATTGGATTTGAAGCAGGGACCCAATTCCTATTTTAACTTAAATTCTCCTCGTTACGCGTTTATTCTTTTGACAGGCTGGGACTTTGGTGGTCAACTGTGTGTCTGTCATGAGTTATGTAAAACTCCGTGACCATGATCCTCCAGGGCAGCCCTCAGGGGGAACGCACTACCCAAACACCAGACCAGGACTGGGAGGAGGACACTACACTACTTTGTTACATCATCACACCAGATCCCTTAATCCCATTTCCTGGCCTTTCCCCTTAACACCCTTCCTTCCCGCCTATGTATCCACCCATCCACTTTCCTTTGAAACTTCCCGATTTGATCTCATCTGTATGTAGACGCCACTGGGACAATGCTGATGCCTCTATTAGAGTTTGCTCTGCGTCACTGTGACAACACCAGCAAATACTGGGGGAGAGTGGTGTTGGAATAAAACCAGTAACAGGCACTGGGCTGACTGACTGATTCCCTCCCTCCCTCATTCCCTCCCTCCCTCCTTCCCTCTCGCCTGCACTCACTCCCTCCCTCCCTCCGTCCCTCCGTCCCGCCCACCCGCCCGTCCGCCCAATGAAGAAACTTTGAGTTGTTAATTACTCAGCACACTGGAGGCGTGAGTGAGTGAGTTCATTCGCTCGTTCGCGAGTGAGTGAGTTCATTCGCTCGTTCGCGAGTGAGTGAGTGAGTTCATTCGCGAGTGAGTGAGTTCATTTGCTTGTTCACGAGTGAGTGAGTGAGTGCTCTAACCACCACAGCTACAGGAGCTCCCCACAAACTTCCCTCCTTGCCGCAGCACCTGGCATCGGAGGTCGTAACGCGATAGAGTCCCGCGATATCAATCTGTTTACTTACTGAATAAGGCATTAAGTGACTGCGAGCCCATTTGCGGGATGATAGCCTAAGCATATTAACAGCGTGGATCAGCAATCGAGACTGTAGTGTTGGAAGCGCGGGTTCTATCCAGGGGCGAGAGAGAGAGAGAGAGAGAGAAATGCCTTTGGCAATCTCTCCGCATTTTCAGCGGCTTAAAAAAAGTCCCACAGACGCCTCTGCAGTCGGCTGGTGCTCGGTTCGCACTCTCCAGCGACGTGGAGTCTCCATTGAAACAACAAGCGCGAGGCAGCTTTACCCTGCACTGCTGAGAGGGTACAATACAACAGAGAGGAGGAGGGAGGGGGGGGGCAAATTAGCCGACTTATTAATCAGTTTTATTTAACCAGTGTTGGACTTGACACTTGTCCACTTGGCCACAGAACCCGGCTGCTGATGTCGATGGCACATGTGTATGTGTGTGTGTGTGTGAGTGTGTGTGTGAGTATATGTGTGTATGTGCGTGAGTGTGTGTGAATGTGAGTGTGTATGTGTGTGAGTGAGTGAGTGTGTGTGAGAGTGTGGATATGTGTGTGTGAGTGAGTGTATGTGAGTATGTGTGTATGAGTGAGAGTGTGTGAGTGAGTGTGTGTGAGAGTGTGGATATGTGTGCGTGTGTGTGTGTGAGAGTGTGTGTGTGAGTCTGTGTGTGTGTGAGTGTGTGTGTGTGTGAGTGAGTGTGTGTGAGTGTGTGAATGAGACAGAGGTGGTGAGCGCTGGACATTCCTGATTCAACTTTCTCAACCGTTGTGGAGAACTGTATTGTCAGAGTTGTTGAAACTGTGTCACTGAATCCTCTGTCCACCCTCTCTGTACAGTGAGTGAGGGTGGGGTGGGGAGGGGGAGGGAGAGGGGTTGGGGATGTAGACACCAAATTTACGATTGCACAGAATTATGGAAAAATTCTCCAAAAATGCCACCTAATTTCAGAAGCTGATTCTCCAGTTATTTTGCAACGATGTGAAAATTGTTCAATTAAATTCTCTCCTGCTGTGTGCTGTAAAATACAATTCTTGGCTCACACTGGAGGGTGGACTATTGCCAGAGGGTAGAGAGATGGACTAATTTTTTGGTGGGGAGGGGGGGGGGGCCACGAGATTATTACTGAACCACATCCCCAGCGACAGACGTGAGACGCGCAGAGACAGGAAGCGGCGGCTGAGAGACGCAACGCGCGAGAGCGTTGCCGCATCGAGGACCTGAGAGTTCCCGAGTTTGGTTCCTGTTAAAAAAAAACATTAGAAATTCCAACATCTGTGATGGCGATTTCTCCTGACCTTGACACCCGACGGCATTTAGCTTTGGTCACCCCCCCACTGCGTCCCCTCTGATGTGTCCACGGTATCTAGTGTTGCCCTGTGGGCTCCTCTGCCTCACTAGTAATGACGTAAGGTTAACCCTTTCAGAGGCTTCACAGGCACATTTAATAAAATTAAATACAATAATAAATAAATACAATAATTAATAATTGGTCATTTTCAATCCACGACTGTTTGTGTGTGTGTGTGGGGGGGGTGTGGAGGTGGGGGGGGTGAGGGGTTGGTGGGGGGGTGGGTAGGGGGGGGACACTGCTGTGCACAAACGGCTGCCGCGTTTCGCCCACAAATATATACACAGTCGATTCACTTTACAGTCTATTCTGTGAAGCGCTTTGAGACACAGTCTAGAAGACGTGAAAAGCCGCGATATCAAACGCAAGGATTTATTTATCATTATTAGGTTATAATGTAATAAAATGTTACAATAATAAACTCTAATAGTAATAATAATAATAAATTGCCTTAAAATGCGGTGACTGTGTCCAATCTCCAGCCAGCGAGCTCTGGCAGCCAGTTGACTACATCAGAATTCCTTCCCTTTTCAAACAGTGTCCGCAGATCAGGTCCGCTATACTAGTGTAATTTTGTCGTCGTTGTTGTTGTTTTGGAACCCATCGGACTTAGGAACATAGGAACAGGACGAGGCCATTCAGCCCCACTCGAGCCTGTTCCACCATTTAGTTAGATCTGTATCTCTCCTACTAATCCTTTCAATTTCCTATTTCCCGCTTTCCCTCCCTGTATCGGTTCCAAGTCAGAGTGTATTTGGAGCTGACGATGGCTGGCACTTCTGTGTGCTCCATTGATGTACAGAGTGTGGCATTGCTGGTGTCCACTTCAGAACATTGTCAGATCAGCTATTTGAATGTCTTTGGATATTAAGTTCCAGCTCCCCTGTGTAAATTTGCTTCTCAATTTGAAATGCCATTGGGGTCGGGGAGGGGGGGCGGGGGGGGGGAGAATTCAGAATTTCCTTGTCACTCCTCGAGAGCATCGAGTTTCACTGCTGCCCCTGATCGGCGGCGAGAGGGAAATGTAAACCGTTTAGGAGCAATTTACACAACAAATGGATTTTAATCAAATCTTCAGAAAGCGCGCAGCTCGACAGTGCCATGCTTTGTACTGTTGGAATTGAATGTGATATTGTTAATCTAACCAGACGCCTGTAACTGCTGTGGATGTGGTGCGAAGGAGATGGGCTGTCCCCCCCCCCCCCACCCCCCATCCCCCCCACCCCCACTTGTCATTTATTGCCTCCCCTCAGCGGGAAAGTCATTTAGGAGCCAGAAAACTGATCTGTGTTTCTGCAAAAACCACCCCCTGAACTGACGCCTACACAGCTCTGACACGCTCTGACACGTTCTGACACACTCTGACATGTTCTGACACGCTCTGACATGTTCTGACACACTCTGACACATTCTGACACACTCTGACATGCTCTGGCATGTTCTGACACACTCTGACACGTTCTGACACGTTCTGACACACCGTCCAGCGTGAAGGGCGCTGTATAAATCCAACTTGTTGTTGTTGTTAACACCGTGTAACACCTTTGAGGGTTAGGCTGGCATGTGAGAGAGGTATTGATAGGGATAATGGCGTAGAACGTGGGGTGAAAATGGCCCATTAGTTTTTAGAATCACTTTGACATGTACTGCACCAGAATTGTTCTTTAAATCAACCCTCCCCCTTATCAATAGAGGACACACACTGTACTGTATATTCAACCCCCACCCAGGTACAGTGTGTCATGTATTTCATAGCTGTTTGCGGGGACATCGCCAAGTGCCGAGTTGGCCAAAGTCCATTCCTGCGAATCTTGCGAAGACTGCGAAGTACCTTGAGATATCTCGCCAAAGCCGCGAGGTGGGGTGGGGGTGGGGGGGTCACGTATCCAACGCGATCCATTATTGTTGTTTCCAACGTGGCTCGGAGTTTTGTGACCTTAATA
>CM068757.1:216845-269376 GCA_035084275.1 Hydrolagus colliei
TTCACTCACTCACTCACTCACTCACTCACTCACTCACTCACTCACTCACTCACTCACTCACTCACTCACTCACTCAATCACTCACTCACTCACTCACTCACTCACTCACTCACTCAGTCACTCACTCACTCACTCACTCACTCACTCACTCACTCACTCACTCACATCACTTCACTCACTCACTCACCCCACCTTACAAGCCTGAGAGAGACCTGTGTTTCGAACCAGCAGGTCAGGGCGAAACCTTGGACAAGTTTCCTTTCCCCCCACACACACACGCGCCTAATAATAATGCATCAAAAATAATCCACACTAATAAAAATTGGTCATTTTCAATCAACGGACTTGTTGTGGGGGAGCACGGCGGGGACGACGACGAAGCTGCTGTGCGCAATTGGCTGCCGCATTTCACCCACAAATATATATACAGTCACTTCACTTTGTTACAGTTTATTCTGTGAAACGCTTTGAGACATCGATAAGAAGTGAAAAGCCGCCATATCAAACGCAATGATTATTATTATTATTATATTACTGCAGGGTGTGGTGACTGTATTTGTTTGCTATCAATGCCTTTATATCACTGTCCTGACTGTCACTGACGTAACTGGAGGCGTTGGTAAATCTTGGTGGGTTGTTGTTGTTGTTGTGCTGCTGCTGTTGATGTTGTTGTTGTTGTTGTTCTAGGTCTGTGACTTTCTCTGATTATTATAGCAGAGATGGGAGGAGTGGGGAGTTTTTGCACTAAAATGAAAGGCTGAGCATATTCATTTCACATTAATCTCAGCTGTTTTGTGTATTTTTTTTAAAAAGACGCTACGCTAAACGCTAGATTGTGTGAAATGATTGTGAAATGATTGCGTTCTCCCCCCACCCTTGTTTTTTAATTGCAAATTCCTCTCCTGGGTCCCTGTAACACCAGCTGAGCAGGTTCTGGGGGTGGTGGGCACGGTTGGGTGGGGGGTAGGGGGCACTAGATGTGGTAGTTTAAATACCATTGAAATCAAGTCTTCACAGCCTTGGGTTCAGCCAGAAGTTTTCCCAAAGTTATGCGCGGAGCAGATTCCAAAATCCTCCCACTTCATCTCGAGATACATCTCAAACACCAGATTTTTCTATGCGTTTTAAAAGCCTGGCCTCTACAGTCAGGTCAACGCAGCCCAGCCCAAGCTAACAACAAGTAAATACTTTGTGTTGTGCAGTCAGTCATGTGTTTGCACCTTGTCGGACCTCCTAATCTCTCCTGTCGTTTGTTTTTTTTGCTGCTTTTTTTTGTGTGTGGGCAGGAGCAGCCCTGACAGATCCTCTCTCTCTCTCTCTCTCTCTCGCACACACACACACACACACATACACAGTCTGTGTGTGTGAGTGTGAGTGAGTGTGTGTGAGTGTGTGTGTGTGTGAGTGTGTGCGGAAACAAGGCAGCCTTCAAGTCTCACACACCTCACTTCAAGTGTAACCCAGCAATGATTTTGGTGAGTTTGAAATACCTCCCCTCCCCTCCCATATGTCCCTCCACGCCCACCCCACCTCCCCTTACCCACCCTGCCCCCAAACCATCACACACCCCTCGAGGCTGGCAGTATTGTGCTCTGAAAGCGCTCTGAGACGCCGTCTGACGTGGAGGGCGCTAGATATAATCCAAGTTGTTGTTGTTGTTGTTGTGCTGAGGTGGGAGTGCTGTATAGTCCTTTCGACAATGGCAATAATAATAGTAATTTGTAAATGCAGCTTTCACTGTTGTGAGACGAGCTCAGAGTGTTCCGCAGGATTTACTGGAAAGATGTAGTGACTGTTTTATGTGTAGGCGCACTTCTGCCACAATCACTCGGGCCCCCAGCAACGTCCCACAAACAGCCATTACAGAATGTGGGGTGTGTAGATTGTGGTTTGGAAAAAAAAATGGGACTTGACTGAAGTCCAGAGTGGGTGGAAGTGGGGGGTGGGTGGTGGGGGGGTTTGCTGTGATTTTAATCTGTTCTGTGTGTTTTTTTTTCCTCGTTGCTGGTGTCAATACAAGTTCAAACTTCGGTTAAATATCCCATGGAATAGGTTGTTGCTGTATTATTTGTTGCTGACGGCAAAATACAACCTCTACAAGATTGTAATCCCTGAACTTGATTATTTTCCCCCCCAGAGCCCAGCGTCAGGCTGGCTCGGTTGGTAACATCTCTGGCCTCTGATTGTTAAACCTCACGTAGATCGCGGACTGACGGTGAGAGCTGAGTCTTAGTCTAGTGCAACGCAGAGATCCTGTCGCTCAGTGGGTTAGAGCCACTCTTACAAGCGTGAGAGAGACCTGTGTTTCGAATCCAGGCAGGTCAGGTCAGGTGCGAAACCTTGGCAAGTTTCCTTACTCCACACACACACACACATCTGATAATAATCCTTTGAGATATTGATGAGATGTGAAAAGCCGCGATATCGAATGCCAGGATTATTATTATTATTCTAATGTGGGTGGGGAGTGGGGTGGGGTGAGATTCATCTCTCTCAGGACCTGGCCACCAACTCTCCTCCCAGCGTGCCACACTGAGGCTTAGGCTCTGCTAATCGTGAAGCCGAGCAGTTGCTCTGTGAGTTGAGCCTCCAGCCCCACCCATGTTACAAGAGAATCAGAGTCATTCACAGCAGAGACATTCAGTACAGGACAGTACATCGAATGTCCAGCTGCCCGTTCAATCTCACACTGCCCTTCCCTACACCCACACACCTTCACATCTCTGAAGCTTCACACACCGGCCTAATTCGCTGAATAATAATTAAAAAAATAAGCGTCTTTAGGACGTCTCAAAGCGCTTCACAGAATACACTGTAAAGTGAACGGACTGTATATATCTGGGCGCGGGGCGAATCGCGGCAGCCAATTGCGCACAGCAGCGTTCCCCCCCCCCCCCCCCCCCACACCACACACACACACACAAACAGTCGTGGGTTGAAAATAACCAATTTATTTTGTTCAGCGTTGCCCACCATCGCCACAGTCACTGGATACCTGCCACGGTTACGAGCAACAAGAGTTTACTGAAACCTCAGCAGACCCAAGCCCGCGCTCCCCCCGTTCCTCCGCGGTTTATATCAAGGTGAAATAAGGAGAGACTATTGTTAGCAGGCAAATCATTTAGTCTCATAAAGTCCCCTTTAGCAGGCGTGGCGAGTGTAGCAAACAATGAGCCTGGGAGTGTCGCACAGGTTGAGCGAGAAAAGCAAATTAGTTGCCCATGATTTGGTTCTTTCCAATGGCTGCTGTTGTTGTTGTTGTTGTTTCAGCATCCTGAAACATGTAATTTTGTTGTTGTTGTTGTTGTTGTTGTTGCTGCGATCTGCATCCGTTTGATTTCCAAATCTCCCAGGAGGGAGGGAAATTCTCCGAGTCTTGTCTTCGCTCGATTCATGGATCACTTCATGGGGGTTCTATGCCACTTTCCCCACCACCCCCCAAAAAAGAAAAACCTAATGATACAATAATAATGATAATAATACTAGTTTGCTCACTCAATCCACGTCTGTTTGTGGACACTGCTGTGTGCAATTGACTACAGCCTTACGCCCACAAAAAATATCAAGTCAATTCACTTTACAGTACATCAGTTGAAGGGACATGATTTGGTGATATATTAAATGCAAGGAATATTGTAGTTATTATGCGCGTTTCCTGCTGCAGCCTCACTCCCTGCTGTGTGACCAGCTGCTTGTGTGTGAGTGAACCCACCACATTCACACCAATCTAAAAGGAGGAATTAAACGCTTAAGAAACCAGTAATTAACACTCTCCGCCCAACAATAGTCGAGTGTGTGATGATGAGAAGTGACCGAGAGCAATGGCAGTGGCCAGTGGGTGATACATGGGGTGAGGCAGTGAGAAGTGACTGCAGAAGGTCTGGTAGTCAACAGGTGAGGCTGGGAGTGTGTGTGTGTGCGCGCTCCAGGGCTGCGGTGTATGAAGCAATCTCAAAGCAATCTTGACTTTGGTAGCTTGTAAATACTCTCACACCCAGCTTTTATCTTCGACACATTGTGCAAAGCAGAAATCAACAAGTCTTTCCACAGCCGCCCCCCCGCCCCCCCCCCATTATAAATGCCCCTGGACAGACAGACTGACTCATCGCTGCCTGTCACAGCTGCTGTATCTCCTGTCAATCCTTTTCCAAAACAAGGGCTTGGGAAGCGGATTGTCAAGTTTGCAGGTTGTGATTGGGAGGTAACGAGTTAAACGCTGTCGGGTCCCAGTGACTTCTTCTTGTGGCTGAACACACAGGTGTTTTCAGTACTGTACTATACTGTACTGTACTATACTGTACTGTATTATACTGTACTATACTGTACTATACTGTACTATACTGTACTATACTGTACTGCACTATACTGTACTATACTGTACTATACTGTACTATACTGCAGTATACTGTACTGTACCATACTTTACTGTACTATACTGTACTGTACTATACTGTACTGTACTCTACTGCACTATACTGTACTGGTACCATACTGAACTGTACTATACTGTACTATACTGTACTGTACTCTACTGCACTATACTGTACCGTACCATACTGTACTGTACCATACTGTACTGTACCACACTGTACCATACTGTACTGCACTGTACTATACTGCACTATACTGTACTCTACTGCACTATACTGTACTGTACCATACTGTACTGTACCAAACTGTACCATACTGTACTGTACTATACTATACTGTACTGTACCATCCTGTACTGTACTATACTGTACTGCACTATACTGTACTGTACTATACCGTACTGTACTGCACTATACTGTACTGTACTGCACGTTGTTCGGACGTCTCAAAGCGCTTCACAGATTATACTGTAGAGTGAATTGACCGTATATTTTGTGGGTGAAACGCGGCAGCCGATTGCGCAGTTGTGGATTGAAACCGATCACATTTTTTTTAGCCGTTATTAGCCCCCCACCCCCACCTCCCCACCCAGAAAACAATCCACCAATCGGCTAACAAGCTAATAACTAAGAAATGTACTGAGTGAGGGCATGAGACTTCCTGTTAGTGATCAGCGGAGATGCCATCACTGACTGTCAGATGGGCCTTCAGCCACTCTTCTCCCCCCCCACCTTCTAGAACTCCATCCTACGGTTCCTCAGCCTCACCCCCCACCCCCACTTGCCTCCTTCAAGATCCATCTCAAGATCCTCCTCTTTGACTGTGCCTTTGGTCACCCTCCTACCAATACAATACCCTCCCCACCCTCAACAACAACAACAACTTTGATTTATATCCAAGCCGGACGGTGTCTCAGAGTGCTCAGAGCACCCTCCACTGATCCAACACCCCCCCCCCCCCCCTCCCCCCCACCCCCAGCCTTTTCTGGAAGGTTGACTCGGTCTGCACCCAGAGGAGCTGGAATCCTGGGAGGGAGTTGGAAGTTGCTCGTCTCTTGAGTTTAGTCATCGCAGGCGAGGAAGTGACTGAGCCCGCGGAGAGGGAAGCCTGTGTTTGTTCAGACTGTCGGGAAGAGGCTCAGGCAAAGCAGTGGCAGGAACAAAGCAGGCAGGTTTCTCCCAATGCTGGAGCATTGCCATTGAGATGGTTGTCCAGGGTTCTGTGCAGTTACTGAGGGAGTTACTCCAGTCCACTGGAGGAACCTAACTTCACCTGAAAATTGAATCCGAGGTCCCGTCTGTCTTGTCTTATCTTGCGTTGTTCTGTCCCTTCTCCCTGCCCTGACTTGCCCCGCCTGACTCTATGTCTGAGATGCCATCTGGCGTGGAGGGCACTATATAAATCAAAGTTGTTGCTGTTGTTGTTTGTGAGACGCTGCTGTACTCAACAAACCCACTGTCAATATATACAGAAGTGGCTGGGAACACAAGGCAGGTCAGGTGGCATCTATGGAGAGAGGAAAAGTGAGTCAAAGTTTCGGGTCCACGACCCTTTGTCAGAACTGGCGTGGCTGCTGTTTTGATTAAGCGTCGTGGATCCGAAACATTGACTCAGTTTTCTTTCTCTCCATAGATGCTGCCTGACCTGCGGAGTGAGTGTATCCCAGCCATTTCTGTTTTCGTTTCAGATTTCCGGCATCTGCAGTATTTTAGCGTTTTTGTTCCACTGTCAATATACGTGACGCAATCACCCATCTCAGGGTCGAGATGTTTTCGATGTCCAACAGCAAAATGACACTTGTAAAGCGCCTTCCACGTCAGGAGGACGTCACTAGGAGCTACGTCAATGACAAGGCTGGTTTTCGTTCCTCCCTTGGAAACCCTGTGAGACCAAATATGGCCAATTTGATCTGGCAATTACGACATGAACATTGAATTTTACAATTCTGCATTCCAGCCTCTTTGGGTTTTTTCCTGATTCAATGCCAGCTGATCCTCCGAGCTTAGCCGGCCACGCAATGTCCACCCAAATACTCCAGCTCCCGTGTGGCCAATCGGGAAAGGCAAAGAGCAGTTCCCTTTGGGTCCGTCGGATGACATTGAACTATTAATAACTGGCTGTAGTCTAGCAAATGCCACCACAACCCCAATCTGTATATTACAGAGTCAAATGCTATAACCCAACTCATCAAAAACCCATCAACGTGAGATAGTGAATGATTCATCCTTTTGGCTCGCTGTGCGATGAATGTTTGGGTGCCTGAGTAATCCTAACTCTGCTCCACCTTCCCGGAGAGCTGGGTGCCCTGTTCTGTGGGTCGAATGGCCTCCTCTGGGCTGTCGATGTCTCTGGTTCTCCTACAGAACGGAACTCCTTCTCTAAATCCAGAAAATCTTACCTCTTCGACAAAGCTTCTCCCTCTTCCGAATCCTATCGCTGTCCAGGGCCGTGAGACATGGTTCTATTCAATGTCTCAAATGTCTCTAAAGAACCTTCACAGTGAGGTGGACATGTCCGCAGTGACACACCACGGCTGTTGCTGTTCTGTCCAACTCCTATTGAGAATATAGACTTTGGTTAACCATTCTATTCCCCTTGGGTTCCATCGCCTGATGTGGAGTGTGGGCTGACTGTGCTGTATTTGTGCGAGTATTGCATTGCCGATACGGTTACAGCAAACACCGTGAAGCAGTTTGAGATGTTTTGATGACGTGAGGCTTATATCAAAGTGCCAGGATTATCGTTGTTGTTGATGTCAGTTCACTGTTAATAATAACATGGTAAAGCAACATTGATCAGCCTGTGTTTTGTTTTAAGTAGAGAGTCAGAACCCTTCACTCTGCGTGAGCTGAAGCCTTGTGGGGGTGGTGGAGGGAGAGTTGAATTAAACGTACACACATTGCTTTTTCATGATGTGGTCATTCAAATTGCAGCAGCTCTTAAAATCGTTTGGAGAGCAAAGGGTTTTTGGCGGGTGAGGGGGGTTCTCGCTAACACTGACATCAGGGAGACTAATGCTCAGCTCTCTGGGTTACACTTTCATCAAACACAGATGTGAGTTCCTCGGTTTGCAGATGAAAGTTTTTTTTTGAGAGCTGCATTTCAATCATGTCCTGACTCATTGAAAGCATATCAGCCATCTTCTTTCCGCCTGGTCTGGGGGACACTCATTGTCTTCCTCACATCCACACACTCTGGATCCATGTCACGGGGAGACCGCAGTAGGAGATTAACCCTTTAAAGCCATCGATCGTATCGTCAGGGTGTGCACAGCCCGATCTGTAGTGTGGAGACTGTCGGTGGGGTGAGGAGGTGAGGGGGAGGGGAGGGAAGGGGGGGAGGGAGGGAGAGGGGGAGAGTAGGAGGAATAGAGATATGCCAAGGTCATACGTTCCTCCGCCAGCGCACTGCGCCACTCGCACGGCGACATGAAAGCGTTTGGGATTTACAGTGTTCCTCTGCTCACCCCCCCCACCATTGTCAGGTCGCACACAGTCTCCCCCTAAACACACAGTCACTACACTTGGCAGTAAATCCTGTGAAACTCTTTGAGCCTCCCTCGTTACTGTCTGTGTGGTGTGGTCTCACCAGCCACTGCTGGCCTGCGTTGTTGTGACGTGGCCAGTGATTTCTGTGTGTGTGTGTGTGTTTGTGGGGGATATCTGTGTGTGAGTGTTTGTGGGGGTGTGTGTGTCACATCAGTCCGTTTGTGAGGTTTACGAGGTTATGGAGAGAGAGAGAGAGAGAGAGAGCTGGAGAGTGGAATTAAATGGCTCTTTTAAAGAGCCGGCACAGACTCGATGGCCCAAATGGCCTCATCTTGTGCCGTAAGATTCTATGATCACCCCACTCTCGGCTCCCACACACCAATGCCCCCCCCCCCCCCCCCCCCCCCCCCCCACTGTGTGGTTACCCCAAACTCAGGACGTTATTACCGTGTCACACTCTCGCCATTCACAGTTAATAGTCCTAACGTCCAACTGTTCCCCAGAGCGGACACGGGCCCGATGGACCCAACGGCCTCCTCCTCAGCTGCTGTACAATAGCCAACGATTCTCTGTTTGGGGAAAAAACTCAAACACCCATTATTATATCCCACGTTCAAATACAAGACTGAAAATGTCACTGCCTTTGGTACAAACTGGTTTATTTTAACAGCTACCAAACACTGGGAACCTCACCAGTAATAACATCCACAGCCCCCCACCCTTACAAACACACACACACACTTCCCTCCCTCACTCCCTCTCGCTAAGTTATGAAATGTGAGATGACTAACATCATGCTGTGATCAATGACATCAGCTAGTAACAATGTGCCACATTACAACACAGTCTGTAACGCAACCCTCACAGTGCGAGGCTGTCTCGCTCCTAGTCTCCCTCTCTAGCACATCTTTCATTAAAACGCATCCACTGAGAGAGGTTGTATCAGAGCTTCCCGGAGGGAGCGTAAACCAACAGAAAACAAAGGTGAGGGATTGGTGGGGGGGTGGGGGGGGGGGAATAAAAAGTGTTTATAACTTGGGCTTGGAACCCGCTCAAACATTGTGCTTTTTTGGAGGCTGATCGCGTCCCCCTGATGATTAAAGGAAATACCGTACAGTAATGTGTTTTTTTTTACACACACACAATGTTAGTCTTGAGTAAATACATTAGCCCAGCGTGAAACTGGGCGGAAAGGATTCAGGGCTGTGTGTTTTGGCTTGCGTTGCTTTTGTGTGTGTTTTTTTGTGGGGTGGGGGCCGGGGGTGGGGGATGAAAACTGACCCAATTGTGTTTCCTATCTGTTGGCAAAGACTTGCAGGTTAGTGCAGTAACAACTGGACTCTGCTCCTGCCTGGGGTAGCAGAGCTGCTCGTTATCAGGTCAAAAGTTTGGTGACTTGTTTTCTTGTTATTTTTTCTCTTGTCATTTTATCATCGACAACAACAACCACAACAGATGACATTTAGGTTTATATAGCGCCTTTCACGTCGGGAGGACGTCCCAAGGCGCTGTCCTAGAGAGAGAGAGAGAGAGAGAGAGGGACATTCACTTTTCTTAGTATTTCCAAATGATTGTCTGGACTTTGGCAAATTGATAATAAATTCAGTTTTGAATCCATTGTGTGTGTAGGTGTGGGTGGTGTGAGGGGGGTGGGAAGGGGGATTTGGGTGGGGGGTGTACATATAAATGCCACATATATATGTGTGTGTGTGTGAATCTTTATTGTATTGAATTTACTCCCTGGTAATGGTTGGCCAATTAGATGACTCTTTCTCTGTATCGAGCCTTTAAACAAAGACTTGATTTCCACAGTATTTATAGAGTGGGCAGCAGCACGCTCTCCCTAATCATGTTTAGTCCTCAGCTCAGGGGGAACTATTTTTACTCCTTTTTATTTGTTCTCAAATGATTGGGGGGTGGTGGTAGTCACACAGCGAAGTACAGTACACAACACACAGTCGCTGCACATCAGTCAAATCCTCTGAAGCGTTTGGGGACGAACGTTAGGTGTTGAAGTCGGGAGGACGTCTCCAAGCGCTTCGCAGGGATGCACTTTAATGTGTAGTGATTGTGTGTGTTTTGCGAGCGGATGTGGGTGGCAGCCGATTGGCACAAAGCAATGTAGCCGTGAAGTGAACGGCTAAATTTATTTGGGGAATAGCTTGTCAGGACAGTTGCTATATCAGTTGAAATGTTTATTAGTGTTAGTATTATTATTGTTGTTATTAAGCTTGGCCACTTTGCACATTGTAAACTAGATAAGAATGGAGGTTTCGCCTTTTCCAACTGGTATATATTTGTGCCTTGAATTCAGTCAGTGTGTTTGCAAAATGTTTGAGTTTAAAGTCACATAGGGCAGAACCAAAGACCTCATTATCTCACCTGAGCATCAGACTTGAAAGCAGCTCAACCCCCCCACCCCCTCCCACTCAAACACACAGATATATATAATATATAAATGAAAATAATACATTTGGACATTTGATCCGTGCCTGTTTGTGGGCTACTGTTGTGTGTAATTGGCTGCCGTGTTTCACACAGAAAATACAGTCATTCACTTTACTCTGCCATGTGATGAGATTCTACATCAAACGCAAGTACAGTATGATTATTATCTTGTGGTTGACAGACAGGGGTTGTACGCGACACAGGCTGGTGTGTGTTGGGATGTGTTTGTGAACTGTATCTTAAAATGATCCAATTTGCCTCATTTCAGTAATTTCTTTTAATAGGCGAGACGGAGCGAGTTAAATGCGTCTGCCTCTCTCTCACTCTCTCTCTCTCTCTCCAATAACCTCCAGGTTTATGATGCCTGGAAACGAGTCAGTTCCATCACCGTGAAGCTCTGAAGTCCCACCTGCCAGGGAGGAGAAGCCAGGCTCCGCCATGGGCGAGAATGACACGAGAAACACAGTCAAGCTGGTCAGCTGTTTGAGAACTTTGTGCAGGCGTCAACGTTCAAAGCCACCATCCAGGCTTTCAACATCCTCTGCCGGTACCTGGAACTCGACCCCCCTCGACCATCGGATCTTCTACTCCAAGCTAAAGTCCAAAGTGAACTCCTGGAAGGCCAAAGCTCTGTGGAGCAAACTTGACAAGCAGGCCAACCGCAAGGACTACAAGAAGGGCAAAGCCTGCAGCAACCTCAACGTGAGTAGATCTTAGCTAAGCTTCCAGTTAGCGCTTCAGTTCAGAGCCAGTCCCACCATTGAATGCCACTTTTGAGTTTGATTCTCTCTCTCTCTCTCTCTCTCTCTCTGTCAGTCAGTCACTCGTATACACTCATGCAGCAAACAACAATAACCACTACTTGCCTTTACATACTGTACAGCGCTCCTCATTACAGGGCGGTGGCCTCGCAAGGGAGAGGATCTGGTTCCATTCCCAGCAGGGGAGCACAAGAATAATTTGGTCATTTCCGTCCACGGCTGTTTGTGGGGCTGGAGGGGGGGGGGGGGTGGGGGGGGGAGCGGGACGCTGCTGTGCGCAATTGGCTGCCGCGTTTCACCACAAATATATACACAGTCAGTTGACTTGCAGTATATTCTGTGAAACGCTTTGAGACTTCCTAACAAACTGCTACATCAGCTGCACGGACTATTATTACTATGAATATTTGTACCCAGTCATTGTCCACGTCACCTTAAGCCACCCTGGACCTCACTCTGTTGGCTGACGTGATGTCTGTTCCCGTTCTATGTCTACACTATGAACACAAACTCATGGCTGGTGCTGTGATCTGCCGGCTGGCGGACAGGAATATTTACAGTAAATATTTCATCCCTTAGGGACTCGCGACTGGTTTGATCTGAGCGGCCGGGAGTTGGATTATTTTTAAATGAGGCTGATAAATTGTTAATTGCAAATTGACTTTCATTGCCTATTAGCCCTGGTGTCACGCTGGACATTGAAAGGACAAGTGCGTCATGCTTTTCCTTTCTCTCTCTCTCTCTCTCTCTCTCTGGCTCTAAAGGCCTCCCCACTTTGATGTCGAGTCAAGAGGACCTTTCCAAGCGATTGGGTGGGTGGGGGGCGAAGTCACTTCCCCCGAACGCTGTCCAATTCAATTCGATGTTGAATATGATATGAAGTCAATCGTCTGTTGACACTGAGCTGTTCTGTTCCAGTGATGGAGGAGGTGCGTGACAGGGTCAGACACCCTCTCTGCACAGACGCGAGAGACGTCCACGTGAGTTGACAATGCGTCAAGACTCAATCGGACGAGTTTTACTGGGTAAACAATCCGTCTGTGTCCCTGTTACATCAGTTTGATACTGATAAGTGTTTGTACACATCTGTCTCCATGTCAGTAAGTGTGTTGGCGTTATTTAAAGTGAATGTGTAGAGGTTGAGGAAGCGGACTAAGGGGGGTGGGGGGAGTGGGGGTGGGAGGAGAGAAAGATGTTAGTACTCAATGTCCTACTGATTAGTTTGTATGTAAACTCCTCCGAGGACTTGCAAAAATGATTATTGTGGCAACTGGAGCCAATTCCCATGCGTATACTGTACTGTACGCCTGCTGCCAGCAAGGTTGGCTTGTGTGGAAGGTAGTTTCGTCTTCAAATCAGGCCCTGACTTCTCTGTTTCTGAATCTCGATGGGAATCGGAGGCGATCACCTGAGAACTAATAGATAATAATAATAATAATAATAAATACTTACATTTCATGCTGACATTACCAGGGAATCAACGCTGTTTCGACCGCAGGAATCTCACTCGCAAGCCTAGCGTCAAACCAATACATACTCAACAAGACTCCTGTACAGGTAGATAGATAGGTAGATACTGTACATTATTTAGTTTTGCCCACATATATACAGCCAATTCACTTTACAGTAATATTCTGTGAATGCACTTTGAGACACAGTCTAGAAGACGTGAAAAGCCGCTATTTCAAATGGATTATTATTATTATTTTTTATCGTCTACTTCGGAAACTTGTCTCCTCATTCCACCTCATAACCTCTGTCCTGTTGTCCTCATAGTCTCTCTCCATCCCACCCCGCCCGCCCCCCCCCCCCCCCCACCCTCTCTCTCTCTATTGCTTTATATAAGGTAAACACTAAGTCACATTTGCCGGATGCTCATCGAATGATTGAAATATTTTGATGGGATCGACATGACTCAGTCTGGAGCTCAGGCCTGTCCAATTTGATGATTTGATTTGTGTGGGTTTGAAGGTTGAGTCCTGCTACCAGGGCTATCTACAAAACTGCTTAAAGATAGTGATGGATTCACTGCAAGATCTGCTTTCCTCACCCGCCCCCCCCCCTCCAGCCCCCCCCCCCCCCACCACATCCTCCGCTGATTTGCTAGCTGTAGATTTGTGCTTCAGTGGTGAGTATCACTGATGCATCAGAGAGAGAGAGAGAGAGAGAGAGATACCGAGCTCCCAATAGCGACCAAATTAAATAAACGTTAGTCATAACGACGGAAGTGAACTGTTCTGTCTTGTTGCCCTGTGTTTTGCTCCTGTCCTGTATCCGCTGACTAAGCGTTGATTCACGCTGCCCTGCCGTGCTCTCTGTCAGTAGTTTCCAGCACATCAGGTCCCCCCCCCCACCCCCCCCCCCACCCCACCTCCCGACACTCTCCTCATTCAGTGCCACAGCAACAGGGTTTCTGTCACGTCACGAGGACGTCTGGAAATGCTTCTCGGGACTTGTTTTGAGGTGAAGTGACGGTGTTTTGCGGGCGAGCTGATGGTTGAGAATCAGTCGTGTGTAAACCAGGGTGGAGGTCGTCCAGTCTAGGACTGTATATCTCAGCCTCGCGTTGAGTGGCAGCTTTACCACTGGGGCCATTGTCCCTGCGTGTGTGTGTCTGTGCGTGTGTGTCTGTGCGTGTGTATGTGTGCGTGTGTGTGTGTGTTTATTTAGTGTGTTCCTGACTATGATCTAGCAGCTTCAGTGTCAGTGTCAGCGGTCACCACTTGAACCTAAGCACAGTAGCGAACGGCTGGTGAATTGTGGGCAACAAACAGATTATAATAAATCACCAGAGTTTTGCTGTAAAACAATTGCCGTGTTATAGTCCCCCCCCCCCCCCGCCCCCCAGCCAGGCTTCAGTTGTTTTATTATCAGTGCCACAGCTGCACCCACCCACCCACATACACACACACACACACACACACACACACAGGGATGCTCGGAGCAGGTTTAACCCAGGACAAGATTTCTCAAGACTTTAAAGAGACTTTTTAACTTAAATGATTGTGGAGGTTAGATTACCCCAGCGCGTGTGCTCCACTGACAAGTGCAGCCCAGAGGCCTGAAATTCCACCAATTTTAATATATAATATAATCCTCCTCACATTTCATCACGGCTCGGAAGTGCTTCGCTTTTTGTCTGTGATGCGTAGTGACTGTGAGAGCTTGTCGAGGCTCGCTGGTCTTGAATCTGGTTGCGCTGTGTAAGTGACATTTACCTGATTTGCGTGCATGCGATGCACAGCGCGTATCCTCTTAACAAACACATAATGCAATTTCCTGAACTGGAAGTGTCTTTCCCTTCCTTTCCTATTTGCATTCTCGAACGTGATTCACACTGATCTGGATCGGGAGATCGGTTTGCTTGGCTTACATCAATATTTGGTCCGTCCATTGTTCATTTCATACCTCGAGAGGTTTAGCCCGTGACACTCGCCTTTACTTTACGGGTGGAGTATTTGTTTATTGGGGGGGTGGGAAGAGGGGGAGAGTGGGAGAGGGTGGGGGTGTGTGGTGGGGGGGGGGTCTTGTTTAGGCTGTTTGTAGCTGACGAGTGCTGCAGTGGGTACAGAACTTGGCTCGTGGTGAGTGTTGCTTGTCTATTCCTGGGCTTTGTCTCCGATCTGACTTCGTCCTCAATTAGTACTGATGAAGAACCACCCGCCCAGTGTCTCCCCCAGGCATCTGATGGGCTGTTTCTGGGCGCTCGCCCTATCTGCCTACAAACACACAGTCACTACACTCGAGGCCGATCGCATGTGAGGTGCTTTAGGATCAGCCCATTGCGCACATTATTATTAATATTCTTATTATTCTTATTGTGACTTTGTTCTGCTGTTAAATGTAGAGTGAAGTTACTTCCAATTAATGCAAAATAGTCAACAGTTAAACTGTAAACGCGTATCAACCCCAATTGAGAAGAGTTCCCTTGATTTTGTCAAAAAGGACGAACGGTCAGGGCAGACGGAGGAATATTTCTGCGTGATGCGAGTCTGCCCGTTGTGACTAAACACTGATTAATTTTTATTGCATCTGCAGTTTGGGGAGAGACCAGAGGCCAACACAAACAGGATGGCAATCAGCTCGTTCATTTCCTACGGGGACGTGTTGTAAAGATGATGTAATTGATACAAACTACATTTAGCCACATGTGAACTCTCTGAAGTTTGAAACGTAGGCAGAAACGCTGGTGATACAGCAGTGGAGCAAAGGGCTCTGTGTGTTTCTGTGAGAGAGAATGATTACAATCAGACAGCCCCCACCCCTCCCACCACCCCATCTCTCCCTCCCTCCACACTTCTGTCTATTAATCAGCTGCCTACTGGAAAGCTGAGCTGTGCAAACCTGGAGAGAGAGAGAGAGAATCAAGTATTCTGTTTATCACACCTTGCAAACGTCTCAAAGCTCTTCACTTAATAGATGGTAAAGTGAATTGGCTGTACATTTTGGGCGAAAGGCTGCAGCCAATTACACACTCGGCAGTCTCGTGGATTGAGTGACCAAGGTATTATTATTATTATTATTTGGGGGGGGGGGATTATTACCCCCCAGAAAAGCGATCTGCGAATTAACTAACAACCGGGTTCCTACTTAAACAAAAGCGTGTGGAGTAAGGAAACTTGAGTAAGTGCCTCGCCCTGCCTGTAATCAAACCCCGGTACCTCTGACTTGTCAATGCGAGATTCTCGCTCTATTGTGGGAAAGTGGGGCAGAGAAATACGCTGGCTAGAATAATGTTATCCCCTGCGCAGCGTGTGCTAGCGATCTTACTTTAGTGGGGTTTGTGTGAGAGCGTTTTATAATCCAAACTCTCTCCACATGTGGAGGAGAACAAATATTTTCTCGCCTTGCCTTGTGGTTGGTGAGGCTTTGAACTTTTTTTCTGAGACTCAAGTTCCACACCTTGAGCAAAACCGGGCGAAATGTGACCACAAATGTGGGCAGGTTTTTCTATCGACAACAAGAAGAAGGAGCTTTTTTTTTCCTGTCCTGCCCCAAAATACACCAAAAATGAAGGTGTGAGTGGCGAAATGGTTTAGATTTCCACCCAGCTTCCCATGTCCTGCCTGGCAGGACAGAACATTGGCTGCTATAACTCAGGCACGTACGTACCTAGAAGACTTTTAAATCAAAAATAATAATAATTTGCTTGAAAAGTTCAGCAGAAGTTTAAATTGAGAAACTTATTTTTCCTTCCCCCCCCCCCCCCCCGGAGGATCCCACAGCAACAACAACAACAAAAAAAAAATGACACTTGTGTTTGATGAGAGAATGGGAGTTTCTCCCCACGTCCCTGGTGGGTGTGTCTGTGACTCGTGGTCACAGATTTAAAATAGTTTCCAAAAGAATCAGAGGGGAGGGTGAGGAGAAATGTTTTCACTCAGCGGGTTTGATCGAATCTGGAAATGCATCGCCTGAAAAGGTGGCGGGGGCCGATTCGATAACAACTTTTAAAAGAGAGGTAGACGTTTATTTGGGGAGGACGGGTTTGCGAGGTTATGGGGGGAGAAAGAGAGAGAGAGAGAGATCTGGGGAGTGGGATTAAATCGCTCTTTTTATTGGGCCGGCATAGACTCAATGGGCCGAAAGGCCTCCTTTTGTGCCGTAAGATTCTATGATTCTACGGTTAACAATCCGCCATTTGTTGGGCAAAAATCAGCGCAGAAACACACATTGTACTAGTTTTATGGGGAGGTGGGGTGGGGGGGATGGGAGGGGGCAGCCGAGTGTTTGACACGTGCGGAAACTCATCACCTTAAGACTAAAGCAAAAACACTGATCTCTGTGCCCCCCCGCCTGAGGTGAAAGCTGCTCTACAGAGATTATTATTATTATAATGATGATGATGATGAGGAGGATTATTGCCATGGTGATGGGGTGAAGGAAGGATAATATTTAGCAAACGGTCATGTGAAAACTACAAAAACAAACCTTCTGTGATGACTACAGACTCAAGTGGATGGTTTTGATGCCAGCAAATCCTGTAGGTTTGTACACTTGGCAAAGCTCTCCCCCACCCCCCCAACCCCCCCCACACCCCCCTAATCAGCTAATAACGGCTGGACCTGGACTGTGTTTTACTGCCAGTCAATCCTCACCTCACCTTTTATGGTCAGTTTGTGAAAACTATGGCTGTCTGTTCTCTCCACGCGATCCAAAGGCCAGGGTCAGGAGGGGGGAACCAGTTAGTAAGACTGATTTATAATGTGTCTGCAATCCTGGTCTGGTCTAGTTTGATGTGTGAAGTAGATGGTGGGAATATGTTGCCTTAACTCTGGGCTGTGTTCATGTAGAGGTTTAGAGCTGATTGTCTAATGTGCGGCACATCTCTCTGTACTGTGATCATGACAAGTGTGTAACCGGGAGTCTGGGAACCTTCCCCTACACTTCAGGACAGCCTGAAGATGGGGAAGCAGGTGTTGGGGGGGGGGGGGGGGGGGGGGGGGGGGGAGCGGCAAAGGCTTCCAGTCTCACATTCCCAGCTCCTGTGGCTCAGTGGTTAGAGCGCTTGTCTTGCAAGCTGGGGAGACCAAGCTGGGGAGACCTGTGTTCGAATCCAGGCAGGTCAGGGCCAAACCTTGGGCAAGTTTCCTTACTCCACACACACACTCACACACGCGCCTAATATTAATCCCTCCAAAAAACCCACAATAATAAAATTGTTCATTTCAATCCATGGCTGTTTTTGTGTGGGGGTGGGGGGGGTGGGGGGGGTGGGGGGGAAACGCTGCTGTGCGCAATCGGCTGTCGCGTTTCGCCCACAAATATATATACAGTTACTACACTTTACAGTATATTGTGTGAAGCGCTTTGGGACGTCGATAAAATGTGAAAAGCCGCCATATCAAATGCAAGGATTATTATTATTATTATTCCACAAAGCGCCCATAAACACATCTAGGTGTGATGTGAACTACTCGCCTGATACTCGTGTTTGCGGGGGCAGAAAAACTATTTATTTTTACGGGTGTTCTGTGTTCACGAATGAGGCTTCCGCACGTTTAGGTTTAGGTTTCGGGAGGAAACGCTATAAACTCCCAAACTGGGATAGCGCAGTCAGGAATTGGAAACATCAAAAATGTTCTGAGGTTAGACTGTGTCTCTAGTGCGGCTGAAATCCTGCAGCTTGAGGTCATCGACTTTAATAGTTTGCCAAAAAAGGCACGAAAAAGAGCCTGAACATCAACCTGAAAAAAAAATAGTGATTGAGTGTTGGGAATCCATGGCTCAGTTGTCTGTGTGTGGAAGCTCCACCCCACATCTACTGCCACTGAACCGACACTCCAAAGCTAATCCCGTTCACCTCGTCTTAATCCTCCTTCCTTTGCTGCAAGATCACAGGGAAGGTGGGGGCGGGGGGGTGGGGGGGGGGGGGGGTAAGGACCTTTAGTCGATTTCACCTCCTCATCCGTCCAGCCTCACACCCACACACACCTTCTTCCCATCGCAGAACCAACCATCCTTCCTGGTAATAGCAATAATAATAATCCTTGCATTTAATATAGCGCTGTTTTCACGTCCTCTAGACTGCGTCTCAAAGCGCTTCACAGAATTTACTGTAAAGTGTAGTGACTGTATATATATTTGTGGGAGAGCGAAACGCGGCAGCCGATTGTGCACAGCAGCATTCCCCCCCCCCCCCCCCCCTGCCACCCACACAAACAGCTGTGGATTGAAACTGACCAAATTTTATTATTGTGTGTGTTTTTTTTTTTGGGGGGGGGAGGTAAACCCGAGTTAGGAAAATCTTCAAGAAATTAATTTGTGTGGGATTTATTTTTTTTGCAATTCTAAACTTCATTGTCCTCTGTTTTCTGGTGCATTCTGAACACCCCATCCCTCACACAGCTGAGCAGAGGAGGGGAATGTGAAATAAGTGTTTGTTGTACCACAGAAGTGTTTGGTGTTTGGGGAAATGTCTGATCTGTCAGGAAAGGAAACTTACCTCCCCAGAGCCATTATCGAGCCTGTGTGCATGCATGCGTGTGTGCGTCAGGGTGTGTGTGTGTGGGCTGTATGGAAGTGTGTATGTGTATGGGGTGGGCGTGCATGTGTGTGTGTGTGAGGGGGTGTGTATGTATATGTATGTGGTGGTGAGGAGTGTGTGTGCGTGTGTGAGGGGAGGGTGGGTGTGCACGTGTGTGTGTGTGTGAGGGGGTGTGTATGTATATGTATGTGGTGGTGAGGGGTGTGTGTGCGTGTGTGAGGGGAGGGTGGGTGTGCATGTGTGTGTGTGTGAGGGGGTGTGTATGTATATGTGTGTGGTGGTGAGGGGTGTGTGTGCGTGTGTGAGGGGACGGTGGGTGTGCACGTGTGTGTGTGCGTGTGTGTGTGAGGGGATGGGTGACTGGTTTACAGAGATAGATGATGAAAGAGAGAAGTTGAATGAAGCTAACACAGATTTACGCCTTGTTGGAAAGGGAATGTAAACTGGGGACAGGAAGTCCCTTAACAAGCTCTTCCTGTAGGAGAAGTATGTAACGAGGCCGTTGCAACTTTTGGACAGTTTAACTTTTTCCTTCACTACGTAAATATCTTTACCACAAACTAGAAGAGGAGAGACTTCCTCCTCCCGCTGTTTAGTCTTTGATCCGGGATTTATTGTTCCTGTTGGATTTGTGGAGCCAGGAGAACAAAATCACTGGGTTTTTTTTGAGTTGTCGGATTATCCACACGTGTGTGTGTGTGCACATGTGTGTGTGTGTGTGTGTGTGTGTGTGTGTGTGTGTGTGTGTGTGTGTGTGTGTGCGTGCGAGTGTGTGTAAAGTAACTCGTGAGGCTTAAAGTTTGGGTTAAAAAAAACATAATGAAGAAAGCGCTTTGGTCCATTTGATCTCAAACTTCCAGAAGACCCTCCCGGCTGCCAACCTAATTACCAATAATTGTATTTACAGTATTCCAATGACATCTGTCACAATGCCTTTAAATGTCGCAAGGACATCCCACCACAGCACTGAGCTGTGGCTTCCAGTCCTGGTCTCCCTGCCACCCTTCTTCCTTAGCTGTTAATGAAGGATTAATGTGTGAGGAAACACTTCCTAGTGTCTATCCTAAAATTGCCCTCTTCCACCCTGACCTCTGGGCCCTCCTACCTGAGAGTACTGTATTGTTACGTGACCTTTTGTAGGAAGTGTTTTCAGCAGTCCGGCTTCCTGTGGACCAGCTCAGGGGAGGGGGAGGCAATGGGCAGAGTCTCGGCTTCCAAGTGGGAACTGGGAACGTTACTCATGGAAATTAAAAAATCGAATACGATTAACGTAATGCTTTGTCTCTCTCTCTCTCTTTCTCTCTCTCTGTCTCTCTCTCAGCGCAATCTCCACCTCGCTTCCACCTCTCAGTGACGTCTGTGTTCGCTTCACAAACTGTGCCGTGAATCACCCTGGCTGGGGACTGGTCACGCTCTCTCCGTGCGCTTTGGAATCAGAGATTGTGGGATTCGATCTCGCAGTCCGGCTGGTTCTCTGTAACATTGTTGGAGGTCCCGACTTCGGGCGACCACATTACACCCACGAATAAAAAAAACAATATATATATATATATATATATATATACAGTCAATTCACTTCACTGTATATATTCTGCGAAGCACTTTGAGAGGGCGATAAGATGTGAAAAGCCGCGATATTAAATGCCAGGATTATTATTATGTTATGATTATTTATGATTGATATTAATAATTGCTTTATGTATGTGTGTGTGTGTGTTACGTGTGTGTGTGTGTGTGTGTGTTTTTCTCTTAGTGTCTGATCATCGGCGGGGGTCCGTGCGGGCTGCGGACTGCCATAGAGCTGGCCTTCCTCGGAGCCAAAGTGGTGTTGGTAGAGAAGAGGGACTCGTTCTCCAGAAACAATGTCCTTCACCTTTGGCCGTACACCATCCACGACCTGCGGGCGCTCGCAGCCAAAAAGTTTTGCGGGAGATTCTGTGCGGGAGCTATAGACCACATCAGTGAGTACACACAGCAACAACAACAACAACAACAACAACAACGTCACGTGTGTGTAGAGCGCCTGTCACCTCGGGAGGACGTCCCTAGGCTCTGACATATAATAATAACATAATAATAATAAAAATAATAACAGACAGAATAATGATAACAATCCTGGCATTTGATACCGCGGTTTTTCACGTCTTATCGACGTCTCAAAACGCTTCACAGAATAGACTGTAAAGTGAATCGACTGTTTGTTTTGTGGGCGAAACGCGCCCCCCCCCCGCATCCCCCCTCCCCCCCGCCCCCCCCCCACACACACACACACAGCCGTGGGTTGAACTGACCAATTTTATTATTGTGTTTTTTTTTGACGGATTATTATTATTATATAGTTAACGTTTCAAACCAATTACAGGGACAATCGACGGCTGCCTCGCCGCGAGTCCCCCACAATACGGTGTTAATTTTCTCTGCAATAAACACTTTTTTTGTTAAACGCATTATTCTGTTTACTGCGCAGTCGGGGAGAATTGTTACACCTCCTAAATCTTCAATCTTCCCCCACCTCTCTCTCTGTGTCTCTCTCTGTGTCTCTCCCTCTCTCTGTGTCTCTTTCTGTGTCTCTCTGTGTCTCTCCCTCTCTCTGTGTCTCTCTCTGTGTCTCTCCCTCGCTCCCTCTCTCCCCTGTTCAGGTATTCGGCAGCTACAGTTAATCCTGACGAAGGTGGCGCTGCTGCTCGGGGTGGAAATCCACGTCAATGTGGAGTTTGTGCAACTTCTCGAGCCTCCGGAGGATCAAGAAAACCAAAGTAGGTGGTTTAGCCCTTGTTTCTCTGTCCGCTTCGGTAGCTCAGTGGGTTAGAGCACTCTAACCTCTCAAGTGAGAGACCTGGGTTCGGTTCCCGGCAAGGTCAGAGCGTAACCTCGCTCCAGACATCAAGTCCTGGATCAGAGCTAACTTTCTACAGATGAATATCAACAAGACTGAGGTCCCAGAGCCTGAGCTGTGGAGGTCTACCTTACAGAACTCCTTCCCACAGTCCCTCTATCTCACCCCTCCCTTCAAGACCCATCTCAAGATTCTCCTCACGACCTTACCTTCGGTCACCCCCCCCCCCGCACCACCCACCCCCACCCTTCCCCCCCACACGCTGCTCTCTACCCTCCCCGATCCCAACCTTCCAGTTCACGTTCAAACCACTGATTGTCCAGCGCCTTGGGACGTTCCCCTGACGTGAAAAGCTCTATTACAAATATAATTTGGTTGCTGTTGTTGTGTTAACTTCACAGTGTGTTTTCCTGAGATGGTTTAGTCAGTGGTATAAATTATCAGCGCAAAATAAATTCCCCCCGATTTTCTCACGGAGGCGAATTGGAACCTGAGTAACAGGGGGACGCCATCTCCTCTGAGGATACAGTAGAATTGCCACTTTCCTCTCTGCCCTCGGGCAGCAAACCGAGCTGGCCGCAATATAGAAACTTATCAGTAAACGCCAGAGGTGTCGCAGAGTCATGAAATGGTGACGCATGTCACGGGGGAAATGTTTGACCTTCTACACTGAGCTGACACCGAGGACTGTCATCTGAAACCGTCCGTTTGTTCCACTGACATTTATAAATGGGAGTTAGTGGAAACTTTCTCCATCGGCATCAGTTATATCAGACAGGGAGAGTTGTGACAAGTGATTGGGTAACTTGGGGGCTCCTCAAATCGACCTCTCAGAGGGGGGGGACGTGATAAACCGATATAATAATATTAATAATAATAATAATAATTATCCTGGCGTTTGACAGAGTGTCTTGTCACGTCACCGTGACATGTGGCAGCGTTTGGAAGGAGTTGTTGTGAAGCTGGGACTGTATATTTATAGTTAAAGGTGGTGCAGCTGACAATTTGTGGGCAGCGGAGATTGAAGGCTTGATGTGCGTAGGGGACGGGTTGGAAGATAATAAAATGGTCGGGATTTTATGGACCTCTTTCTCTGCCACGCACCCACCAACTCCAGATACTCACGTTACGCATAAGCTCCACTTTAATATCCTCTTTGCCACCCGCCCGGTCAACTTTAATTTAATTGCCGGCCTTTAGACACGTTTGGGTTCAGGGGGCAAATCTGCTCATTCTCAAAAACTTGCTTTAAAAAGTCTGGTTGTGATGCGAAAGTTTACGGAGCCAGAAATGCGTGTTCTCCCTTCGCGTGAGTTCCTTTCACGAGCAGCAAAGCCACACACAGCAATCAAGGTGCGGACAAAGACCCTCCCTTACCGGTGGCAAATACTGACGGCTTGTTCACTAACGGGGAAGCCACGGATACACGTAGTTTGTTTAAATATCCCTTGGTGTCTGCTCTTTTGAATGGGTTCCATTGGAACGCATTGGTAAGTGTGCATTGGGCTGAATGGAAGATTCTCAAATCCAACTGGAACTTGGGAACACTTCCACAGTCCTTGTTGGCAACAGTGTTCGTTGGCTTGGAAGTTGTGGGTTATCAACCGTTTCCTCTTGTCACCGAAGCAGAGACATCTCCTGCCCCCCCCCCCACCCCCCCACACACACACACACTCCACCCCCACCCCCATGTGAAAGGAGGATGTGAATGTAAGTTACAATAATAATAATAATCCTTGCATTTGATACAACGCCTTGCCATCTCGCTGAGACGTCTCAAAGCGCTTCACAGAATTGCTTCACTGTAAAGTGGCTTGTGTGCGTGTGTGCGCGTGCGCGTGTGTGTTTATGTGTTTTTGTGGACGAAACGTGTGGCTGTTTTACGTGTGAAACAGCTCCAGCGGTAAACCGCATTGGAAGCCTCTGATATTTGAGACATTCTTTTGTGTCCAGCCTTCCCTAACGCCCCCCACGCCCCCCACGCTCCCCCCCCCCCACCCCACTTATCATTCTCGAACTAATACTACCCTTTCAAGATCCATATATTTCAAGAGTGGCTTCACAGCATTATGGTTAGGGACATGAAGAAATGTGGAGAGGGTGACAAGCGGAAGATATATATAGAAGTTCCTGAGTGTGAAGATGGGACCTGGTCATATCTGGCCAAAGAAGCTGAGGTTGGGTGACACTGGTCGACAGGTTTCCCTACTTATAACTTTTTTTTTCCCAGAGGGTAATTTTAGATATATTACTGGGAAAATATTTTTGGCATTCCGAGCCTGTCAGGCAGCTATCTCTCCTCCGGAGGCCACTGCTACATTTGGCCATGGGTATATCTCTCTCTCTCTCTCTCTACCCAGTCTCTCACACCCGATTGTGATATCACTGACACATGGGTTGGGTAAAAGGGAAGTAGCGAGCTGGATATAGGTGCAGTCCAGTAAAACACTGGGCGAAACGCGGCAGCCAAATGCACACAGCAGCGTCCCCCCCCCCGCCCCATACACACACACAAACAGTCGTAGGTTGAAAATGACCAATTTTATTATTGTGTTTTCTGTAGGTGTGTGTGTGTGTGTGTGTGTGTGTGTGTGTGTGTGTGTGTGTGTGTGTGCGTGCGTGCGTGCGTGCGTGCGTGCGTGCGTGCGTGCGTGCGTGCGTGCGTGCGTGCGTGCGCGCGCGCGCGCAGCGCGCGTGGAGTAAGGAAACTTGCCCAAGGTTTCGCCCTGACCTGCTTGGATTCGAACACAGGTCTCTCATTTGTAAGGCGAGTGAGTGAGTGCTCTAACCACCGAGCTACTCAAGACTCCTGGTTACATTCCTTGGTTATTCCTGGAGGAAGATTGGACAGGAACCGGGAGACATTTGTGCCCTAATTGCAAGTGAACTATAGGAGCAGTGAGTGAGTCCTGTTGATTTTACACAAATCCTAAATGTGTGACTGGATGTCCGTGTGTTTTTCCTTCTCTTCACACTTCTTCAGGAATCGGCTGGAGAGCTGAGGTTCGTCCGTTGGAACATCCAGTGTCCAGTTTTACGTTCGATATCATTATCGGAGCAGATGGGCGGAGAAAAAGTTTACAAGGTAAATAAACTTCACTGTAAAGCTTTCTCGCGCCAAATCCATGTAGGTTTATGAGTGTGTCTACAAGGCCTGCAGGCTTCGCTCTCGAGCCCTTGGTGACACAGACGCAGTTCTGGTTACTGACAGGATTCACACAAACAGGATTGGCATGTGTACAGCGTGCGAGAGAGCAAGATCCACGTGGGTTGAAGAAGGAAGATCCTTTGGCCCATCTGACCTCACTATCAACCGTCCTCCCATCCCAGCACCTCGCGAGGTCTTGTGTTGAGATGGTGATTGAGAATGAAGGAATGTTGGTGTGTGGGTGTGTGGTGTAGGGTCCCTCTATTGGTCTCTATCTGGCCCTCAGCCTGATGGAGAGGCCGAGGTGAGAGTTTGTGAGGGAAGCGGAGACGTTGGGCCCATGTCAGTCGCGTGTCCTTCTCTCAAGACACTGGTCACCACGACTGAAAGCGTGGACGGAAGGATAACCCTTTACAGTTACACATCTGTACATGTGTAACTCCAATCCACCCTCATCTTCCTTGAGGTACAAACGCAGGCTTGAAACGCCATGTGTGTTCTTGCGTGTGCCAAATAATCCCACGCCCGCCCGTCCGCCCGCCGTTGGGGCGAGGTGTGTTTTTCAGATTGGGGGGGGTGGGGGCAGGGGGAATGTTGAAACAGCTGGAATAATAAATCCACTCTCCAGGTTTTCGCAGGAAAGAATTCCGTGGGAAGTTGGCCATTGCCATTACTGCCAACTTTGTGAACAGAAACACGACAGCGGAGGCCAAAGTGGAGGAGATCAGTGGAGTGGCCTTCATCTTCAACCAAAAATTCTTCCAGGACCTGAGAGAGGAAACGGGTGAGTTGTGGCTAGCCAGCCGGGACAGGGGTTAGCTGTGTGCTTCAGGGCGGGAGGTGGGAGGTTGTGGGGGACTGGTGGGGTGGGCAAGATGTCAACCCTTGATCAGCTCACATCAGTCAGAGACTGCTCAGAAGAGATTTCTTCCAAGATCGAATGTAAAAGAGGATTACATTTGTCATGGAACGCACATTTGTTCTGACATTATCGGATTATTCTACAGTCAGTTGTATCACTCTTCTATTAATAAATAAGATTTTTTTTGGTGGGTGTTTTCGTTCCAATCCCATTTAGTTTAATCTTCAAATAATATGATATTATTGAGGCTTAAAGTTGCAAAGGGCAATTTTGGGACTGTCTGCCATTTGGCCCACAAAATATATACTGTACAGTCAATTCACTTTACAGTACATTCTGTGAAGCGCTTTGAGACGTCTTGAAAACGGGACAAGGCACTCTATTAAATCAAGGATTATTATTATGATTATTATCAGTATTGCTATTATGGCTCCTGATTGGAGGTTACAGTGGTGTGACAAGGCTGTGTATTGTAAGAGAGTGTTTCTGTAAAACCCACTTAACTCAATTTGTTTTATTCTCCGCACTTCAATTTCAGGGATTGACCTGGAGAACATTGTTTACTATAAAGATAACACACATTACTTTGTCATGACAGCCAAGAAACAGAGTTTGCTGGATAAAGGTGTCATTACCCACGTGAGTATCAGGACCACAAATCCAAATCACTGCTCAGTCAGCCGAGCAACAGCACCCAGCTCACTCCCCCCCCCCTGCCCCCCCCCCCACCCACTCCCCTAACCTGCACCCCCCCCCACCCACTCCCCCACCCTGCCCCCCCACCCACTCCCCACTGATTCGAATAACGTGGGACATTTACATCAACAACTAACGAGAGAATGGCTGTACAATCACCACATTTTATTCAAACTCCCTTCCAGGCACAACATACTCATTTTCCCATAACATTTCACCTTCAGCTCCGCCAGATGTCACACCTAGACATAAACTCCACAATCTCGCTGATTCTTGATTAGGTCTCCAGGGCTGTCTACAAACCATTCCGACGCAGACTTAACCATCGCATAAACATTTCTAATTCAAATAAAAAATAATATTTGAAGTAACAAGATTTTCTGATCCCAACAAAAGGCGCTAAAATAAATGCAAACTGCAGCTGTTACCGCGGTCGGCAACCATTTTATACCAGGGCCTTGTTGGGAGGGCTGGACCTTGGTTTCCGGTGGGGAATGGAGGCCCTACAAACCTACATTGAAAAGCCTTTAGCGAAGAGGATCACATTCGCACCACGGAGAGGCAAAGACATACAATAATCTGCTCCCAACCACACATACGTCTCCCCCCATGTAAATCAGTCTGTGCCAACCACAAGCTTGGATTGGATTGAGGCTAAATCCATACCTTTCTACACAGAAGCTTTGTGTGTCTTGGATGGTGTACCTTCACTGAGCTCCCCCTCTCTCTCACTCCCTCTCCCTCCCCTCTCTCTCTCTCTCTCTCTCTCTCTGCGCGTGTCCCTCAGGATTACATTGACACCGAGATGCTCCTCTGCGCCAAGAACGTGAGCCAGGAGGCCCTCCAGTCGTACGCCAGGGAAGCCGCCGACTTTGCCACCAACTACCAACTGCCTTCCCTGGACTTTGCCATCAACCACGTCAATCAGCCGGACGTGGCTATGTTTGACTTTACCTGCATGTACGCCTCCGAGAACGCAGCGCTGATACGGGAGAGGTGCAGTCACAGGCTGCTGGTGGCTTTGGTTGGAGACAGTTTACTAGAAGTTAGTATCTTTTTTTTAAAAGTATTTACGTACAAGTTCGTCGTTTATTTTAGTGGCGTCTTCGGTGAATGAACGCACACCGCTGCAAAAAGGTGAAGGGAGGGAGCGGAAGAATATTTTGAGGGTGAATTATGTTTATATAATATGTATATACAATAATTGTGAGTATTGGTAATGATAGAAATGATTCTTGTATCTGAGCCCAGCGCCTGTAATGTGTTTGCAGGACATGCACTTGGTTGCCTGTTGTTCGTGGATCTCAGGAATTACAAAACACACATACAAAATGTCAGCAAAGTTATGCAAATTTACATTTAGATGTTTGGTAATAAGACACTATATCCAACGCAACCATCATTATTATTTTATTACAGTCTAAATAATTCTGCAAAGATTTATGAGAAGAATGCCTTTAGATGTGTGTCCGGAGTGTTTGCCAAACTGCGCCTAACCACCCGACAATAATAATAATAATATTAATATATCATTGTTATTAATTTTATTACGATCGTTAATGGTTACCCGCCAGTGCTCAGAAGCCAAAGGGCGAAGTGTAATTGTTCAGTGTGTTGTTCTATTCCGTGTCTTGTTTTCTGGTTAACGTTCCTCTCCGTCCGGTTTGTCCGAAACTCCAGCCCTTCTGGCCGATGGGGACCGGCTGTGCCCGTGGGTTCCTGGCTGCGTTGGACACAGCCTGGATGGTGAAGAGGTGGGCGCAGAATGTGCCCCCCTTGGAGATCCTGGCCGAGAGGTGAGAGGGCCCGAGTGGGTGGGTGGGGGGTGTGGGGGAAACAAAAACCAACGCAAAATCGCTCATCGATTCAGTTTGATTTGTATCATTCTGTGCAGAGAAAGATCCATCTCAATCTCATAGTGAGACATACAGTATTTGTAAAGCTTCTGTCCGAACATATCTTATCCTCGTGATTCTTTTTGTTTTTGTTTGAAGCCAAAGAAACATGTGCCGTTGACTTGCCAACAGAAACATTTGTCAGAATAATCTCGCATTCCGATTCTCGCTCGGAAAAATTTCAAATAAAAAAATAAAATAAAAAATACGCCAGAGTCTATACTTAGATTGGAATGTCTTATGAACGTTCGGTGAATTTTTTTGCTCCGTATCGTGGAGAGAATGTTAGTTCACTGTCTCACGGCGGGGAATGCGCGACTCATTCCATCTCTTCTTCTCACTCACAATCTCTGTAAAAGGATGTCTGGGAGAGTTTTTTTCCCTCTGTTGTTAATTTTCCCTGCTGGGTGGAGACTGGTGTGTTCACTTAACCCACCACCCCCCACCCAAGTCTCCATGTGTGTTTTGGCTTTGAAGAATGGTAAATGTGGGAAGTGATCTGATGCCCCGTAGACAGTCATGTATCGACCACCTTTCTCTCTCCTCCTCGCCCTCCCCACCAGAGAAAGTATTTATCGACTTCTACCTCAGACCACACCCGAAAACATCAGCAAGAACTTCGAGCTGTACACCATCGACCCAGGGACTCGATACCCAAACCTCAACTCAAACTGTATCCAGCCTCACCAGGTACGGTGCCCCCCCCCCCTGCTCCCCGCCCCCACTCTCCGCCACCCCTAACCACCCTGCCTCCCACCCCCACCCACCCAACCCCCCAACCACCCTGCCTCCCACCCCCACCCACCCAACCCCCCAACCACCCTGCCTCCCACCCCCACCCACCCAACCCCCCAACCACCCTGCCTCCCACCCCCACCCACCCAACCCCCCAACCACCCTGCCTCCCACCCCCACCCAACCGCCAACCACCCTGCCTCCCACCCCCACCCACCCAACCCCCCAACCACCCTGCCTCCCACCCCCACCCACCCAACCCCCCCAACCACCCTGCCTCCCACCCCCACCCACCCAACTCCCCAACCACCCTGCCTCCCACCCCCACCCACCCAACACACATTACACAAAGGGGCCCTGTGTCACCAATCACATGTTGCCAAGAGATGAACAGGGCCTCCTGTTTTGGTAGCTGGACGGTAAAGGTGGATAGACTGCAAGTGAGCGAGAGCTGCCGCCTGTGTGTGTGTGTGTGTGTGTGTGGTGTGTGGTGTGTGTGTGAGTGTGTGCGTGGTGTGTGTGTGTGGTATGTGTGTGTGTGAGTGTGTGCGTGGTGTGTGTGTGTGAGTGAGTGTGTGTGTTGCTGACAGTAAGTCCAGGATACATTCCACAGATTGCCATATCTGACAGGCGATAATCTTCTGGTCCACTTATAGCTCCGGCCGTGCGTCAGACACCACATGAAGCGAGTGTTGGTTTGTTCTGCGTCCGCCTCACTGGTTGGAATGTGTGACCACTTCTTTTTCTTTTCCTTGGAATGCAGTCACTAGACGCTCGGAATTCCACCTGGTCTCAGCCTTTGAAGCGGTTTTGGGGGTGGGGGGCTTTCAATTCAAGTTGGGCTGCAAATTACCCAGTCACTTTTTACTTTTCCAGTAAAATCCCCTCAAAAGTTTTGAGTGTTTTTCCCCTAAAACATATCGAACGTGAGGATTAAAGGATTGTGCAGAATGGTGGAAAAATCCTTCGATTTAGGCTTAACTCGGAAGCTGATTTTCTGCAGGTTTTACGCAGAGATCGAGACCGTGGTTAAGATGCATCGTATCCACCATTTGTCTTTACAGTGTCAGGTGAAGTGTAAGGTCTCGGAGGCCAAGGCAAGCTGGAGTTTCTGATCTCGGATGTTTCTGCTCTTTCACTAGGTTCATCACCTGTACATCACCGCTGAGCTAAAGGACTGTCCGTTAGAGCGAGCAAACTCCATTCGCAAATCTGTCAAACTTTCCCGCCACGGTGAGTAACAATAATAATAATAATAATAATAACAATCCTTCCATTTGATATCACGGCTTTTCACGTCTTCTAGACTGTGTCTCAAAGCGCTTCACGGAATATACTGTAAAGTGAAGTGACTGTATATATATTTGTGGGTGAAACACAGCAGCCAATTGCGTACAATCCCCCACAACAACCGTGGATTGACGTAACCAATTTTATGGAACCAAGCTTTCCATTTCGCCATCCAATGGCTGACTCTGTGTGTGTGTGTGTGTGTGTGTGTGTGTGTGTGTGGAGTTTGTGGTATGTGTGTGTGTGTATGGTGTGTGTATATGTGTGTGTGTGTGTGTATATATAGCGGGAACTCAAACCAAACTGGCAGATCCACTCGTAGCTTCAAATGAGCTGCCGTACCTTCACTCTGACGCTGTTTCATCTCTGTCACAGAATCTGAGATCCGCCCCAATCGACTGTTGACCTGGTGTCAGAAGCAAACCGAGGGCTACGAGAACGTGACCGTCACTGACCTGACCAGCTCCTGGAAGAGCGGGCTGGCTCTGTGTGCCATCATCCATCACTTCGTCCCCCATCTCATGTAGGGATTCATTTATTGGTTTTAAACTGTTGGTATGTGTGTGTGTGGTGCGTCTGGTACATGGTGGGTGCGTGTGTATACGTGCGTGTGCGTGTGTGTGCGTGCGTGGGTGTGTGTGTATGTGTGTGACTATGTGTGTTTGGCGTGTGTGTATGTGTGGGTGTATGTGTGCGTGTTTGGCGTGTGTGGGTGGAGAGACAAACTGGTGACAATACACTCTCAGAAGGACAAGAACAGACGCGCCAGGACTTTTCCAACCACCTACTTATTCTGCGTGTTTGATTCCATGTGATTTACGAGCGCGGTACTTAAAGGCTTTTTTAATTTAGTAATCTGGAATCTCCCAATAATTCAATGACTTGGCCTACATCGCAACGGGAGCTTTACCACGACAGACAAATCCGCAGCCTGTTTTTTTTTGTTAATCTAAAAATGTTGCACAAAACAGCAGACGATCCCTAGGAACCCGTAAATAGTTGGTTCAGGTGTCAGTTTGGTTGTATTGGGCTGTAGGTGGAGGATTATAGGTTCAGGCTTGTACATGCTTGTGCAATCTAAACGCATGTGGTATCTGCCATAAAGGGAAGAGTTTTGTCAACATAGCCATGTGAAAGGTTAAAGCGAGCCACGGGTTTGAGTGCGGTTATTAAATCGCCTCCTTGCACAACGTGTAGCGTTTGTGAAATGACAGGCCCGAGTTTTATTGGATCGCAGCTTATCCCAACGGGTTATTTTTTGGTGAGGGAAAGAGACTGAATGAAAGTGGGCTTTCGACTCGTGATGAGGGCAGATCGGACGGATGGTCTCCATCCCAGCTTTCGGCCACAGCTCCTCTCCCAGGCTCGTGTGCTGCCAGTCAAGTTGTGTGCCAGTGTGGAGGTGAATATTAAACAGGCGGGTTGGCCTTTTCAGATATAACCCTCGCCCTTTGCCCCCGCAGTGATTTTGACTCCCTGAATGAGGAGGACGCTGCCAAGAATAACCAGCTGGCGTTTGACCTCGCGGAGCAGCATTTTGGAATCTCGCCCATCACCACCGGCAAGGAGATGGCGGCCGTGAGCGAGCCGGACAAGCTGAACATGGTCATGTACCTGTCCAAGTTTTACGAGCTATTCAGGGGCACCCGACCCCTGGCTGCCTGTGAGTGAGAGTCCTTCATGTACAGAGTAGAAGTGAGAGAAATGATTGCTCGAGTAACCAAGCCTTTGACATGTTTCCAGCACCTCCCTCCAGAGAGGGGGTTGGGTTGGGTTGGGTGGAGTTGGGTGTGGTGGGGTTGGGTTGGGTGGGGTTGAGTGGGTTTGGGTGGGGTTGGGTTGGGTTGGGTGGGTGAGGTGGGATTGGGTGAGGTGAGGCGGGGTTAGGTTGGGTGGGTGGGTGGGTGGGTGGGTGAGGTGGGGTTGGGTGGGGTAGGGTGGGGGAGGTGGGGTTGGGTGGGGTGGGTGAGGTGGGGTGGATGAGGTGGGGTGGGGTTGGGTGGGGTGGGTGAGGTGGGGTGGGGTGGATGAGGTGGGGTGGGGTTGGGTGGGGTGGGGAAAGCTGCTTCAGATTATTACCAACAAAAGCAAAGTCCTATTAATCGTGATGTTGTTTATTTTGTAGCCACGAAGGATAGAGACGACGACAACGAAACGTCTGCTGCTCCGTTCAGGCAATCCAACTTGTTCCGCCTCCAAAACCTATCATTGCCAAGGAAACGTACCCCAAAGGTAAGAGATACAGCTGGTCAATATACTAAGACACTCAGTTTGCAGAGTTTCCAGTGGTTTTAGTGTCTGTCGCTCGCTCTAAATAACTTTCACTCTCCTCCGTCCCCTTTAGTCTGGAGGTAGATGTCTGTCAATGGAGGACAGTGGTAATTAGTGTGGCTGGAGTGGGAGGTGGGGAGAGTGGGGGGGGTGGGTGGTGAGAGAGAAGAGGGAGAGTGAGGGATGTTAAAGTGAGGGATACAGTGCCTGTTTCATACTTTAGAAAAATGTTCATCAAATTATGTTGCATTTTTATCCGTTGTCACAACCTATTGGGCAAAGTCTGTCTGTCCACCTGAATGCCAATTTCAATCAGGAATGTAAGCTGTGAAATATCTTAATTGTGTTTTCTTCAATTCCACTGATCTCGTCATGAAAGCTGCTAGACAAATGCAAATTGTGTTGTGTATTTTGTAGGCGAATGCGGCTGCCAGTGTGTCCCCAAACGGTTTCCAGCTGCAGGCAGAGGCAAACAGAATAACTGGGGTGGGGGAGAGATTTATACATTGTGCCGTGTAATGTTTACTAGAGAGTAGAGCTTACGTGTCTCACCGGATGTGGGAGAAGGAGGGAGACCATTTTTGTTCAGATCACGTTCCTCTGTGTGCCCGTGACGGCAATAACATCGTAGAGTTCCCAACCCAAAGCAAAGGGTTGTGTTGTGGTTGTGTTTTAAGGAGAGGGATGAAGGATTTGGATACTGGATAACCGTATGTACCCCCAGTAACTGTTGTCACCCCCCCACCCCACCCCATTTATTCGCTTAACATACTTGAAACATTTCTTCAATTTTATGTTTTTTTATTGGGACAATGAGATACAGTGAGATTACAGTGGCCAGTCTCGTGTTTACACTGATCCTCGTTTCTGAAAATCAAAATTGCTCTTTGCCAAACAACCGATGGGACTGAAGTACTTGTGTTTGTGTGTGTGTGTGTGGGGGGGGGGGTGGGGGGGTGGGGGTGTGGGTGGTGTGGGGGGGGGACGCTGCTGTGCGCAATTGGCTGCCGCGTTTCACCCACAAATATATACATGCAGTCAATTCGTGTTTCAGTATATTCCGTGAAGCGCTTTGAGACGTCGATAAGATGTGAAAAGCCGCTGTTATATCAAATGTCACGATTATTATTATTATTATTATTTATATGTGGCTCTGATTGCAAAATCCTCATCTCCTCTACGCGTCTCACATAAAGATTCCTCTTTCCTCCTCACAGGAAGAACGCAATCCCGAAGAGAAGGACGCCCTGAGCAAGAGGCGGAAAAGAGCCAGCATTAAACTGGAGGAGGTGAGTGGTGGGGGGGGGGCGCGGGGGGGGGGGGGGAGTGTGGGAGGGGTGGTGAAGGCTCTGGGGAAGGGGGGAGAGGTTGCTCTTGTTGTTGTTGTTGATGGATTACCTAGTAGATGTGAGGAACAATGATCTGAAAGGATTTGGAGTTGTTAGGTTTGGAGAACGATAAACTTACATTTATATATACATTTATATATTGATATTGATATTTATCAATATATTGATATTTATATCACGTTAGGTATCCGTTATTGTGAAGTGCTCTGAGACGCCGCCTGGCGTGGAGTGAGTGAGTGAGTGAGTGCGTGCGTGCGTGCGTGCGTGAGTGAGTGAGTGAGTGAGTGAGTGAGTGAGTGAGTGAGTGAGTGAGTGAGTGAGTGAGTGAGTGAGTGAGTGAGTGAGTGAGTGAGTGAGTGAGTGAGTGAGTGAGTGAGTGAGTGAGTGCGCTATATAAATCCAAGTTGTTGTTGTTGTATCGGCTCCAAGGATGACCGACCTTCAACCATCTCCCTTGTTACCAACATTTAAATTTGCCGCAAAAACGCAAACACAATTACTACTGATGACAGTGCTACCCAATGATTAAATGTGCAGTAATTCCATACAATTTACTAATTACTGTACATTAGTGGTCCAAAAACAACAAAAACGTGTGAGGATTATTTCTTTAAAAGTATTGATTTGGTGAAAACATTTAATTCATAATACACACACACACGCGCACACACACGCGCACACACACACGCACGCACATGCGCAGAAGTTGTGAAAACGTAAAAGATTATCACCAGTTTCAGATTCTATCGGGCGATGTACAGTATAGTGTACAAATGATTTGCTCCTGTGGCTTCAGAACCAAGCTCTTTACTCCCGGATCAACGGGGCTGAGATGAAAGATGCCACCAATCAAAACAAAGTCAGGTCCATGGCCACCCAACTACTGGCCAAGTTTGAGGAGAATGCTCCGAACACTACCCTGAGGCGGCAGGTGAGAAGCTGAGCGTTTGCTGAGTGAGTGATGCCTCCTGATCTCTGTGTGAGTGTGTCTATGGGACTACATGCCCCCTGAGCTCTGTGTGAGTGTGTCTATGGGACTACATGCCCCCTGAGCTCTGTGTGAGTGTGTCTATGGGACTACATGCCCCCTGAGCTCTGTGTGAGTGTGTCTATGGGACTACATGCCCCCTGAGCTCTATGTGAGTGTGTCCACATTAGGGGGCTGACCATCGCAGGACAATACTAAGGAATTGGAGAGTTTTAGAGCTAAATTGTTGGTTCAGAGCATGACTCCCAGGAATATTTTTGATTCTCTCATTCTCCCTCCCTCCCCCTCTCTCTCTCTGTGCATCTGTCTCTCTCTGTCTGTGTGTCTGTCTTTACTCCTCGTCTCTGGCTCAGTCGTGGGATATCCATAGAGTCAGAGATCAATTATTTGGGGGGATTGTTGGCCAGGACACTGACAGAGAGAGAGAGAGAGAGAGAGAAAGTCCCTTCTCTGTTCACATATTAAGACATGAGCTCATTAACATCCACCTGACCAGACAGACAGGGCCCCCACTGATTCACTCCCTGTTTGATTTCTGTCTTGCTGTTCTCTTCTCTTTTTTGATTCTTTCCCTCTTTCTCTCTGTCTCTCTCTCTCTCTCTCTCTGTGTCTCTCCTCCCTCCCGCTGCCTTTACTCCTCACCTCTGGTGGAATGTCACGCGCTAGGCATCGGCATCTCCCGACCCGACGAAGCCTCAGGTCACCGTGGCCGGTTACACCAACCCTCGCTTTGCCAAACCTCAGCCTCAGGTCCAAACGCAAGCTGCTTCTCAACCACCAACAAGGCAGGTACGGAGCTGAGGGGAAACCATCCCATCGCCTGGCTTTAAACACACACACACTTCAGGACTGGACAATCTACTGACTCTCCCCCCCCCCCCACCACCCTACCCTCCGCCCTCCATCTGACTGTGTTGGTGCAGTACTGGGGAGGGTAATGTTACATGACGTTGATGTGATGTGTTAGGATTTAAACCAGATCCCAATGATCAGTTGTCCATCACCACAGTCCTTACTGTTGGCTGGTTGGGTGTGGGATTGTTGACCCTTTGGTTTCCTAGTGCGACGGACACATTTTTTTCTTAATGAATGTGTGACGACTTGATTGAAAGCTTGACTATTGTGTTTCCTCTCTCCTCTCTCTCTCTCTCTCTCTCCCATCCCTCCCTCTCGCATGCCCCCTCACAACGCACCACGCCACAACAACGACAACAACAACAACAACAAAAAAAACCTGGTCACTTTTCCTGTTGCTGTGTTTTCAGTCCCAGCCTCCGCCCAGCTCCGACCGCCCACCCAGAGACCTCAGACATGTCAGTAAAGCCTCAGCTGTTGAGGCTGTGGCCGAGGAGCCCTCGGCCCCGGGTTCCCGCTCTCGCTCGCTCTCCGTTCTCGCTCTCTCTGGTATCCTGCAGCGACTGCAGCGACTGGAAGAGAGGTTTGATCAGGTGACCGGTCGCCCTTACCGTCTCCTCGTTGTCTCCTTGTCCGCCAGCCCCTGTTTGCTGTGCGCGTTTTAACCCCTCGTGCGCCAAAGCAACTCTTCGATTTTCCAAACACCGGCTGCTGACGCGTTGGGCGGCGTCTGTTGCGTGAGATTCTGTATCTATTGTGAATTATCGCTCAACTAACCCGGAAACCCACAAGGAGGCAGCTGTTTGCAGACACGGAAGGCTGAGGGGTGTTAGCTGAGTTTGGAAAGCCAAATTGAGGCGTGCATGCGTGCGTGTGTGCGTGCGTGCATGAGGAAACATCCGAGTGTTTGTGTGCTTTATGGTGTGAATTCCAACAAGCTTTAGTCAAGCGATGACAGGAGTAAGGCTGGAATATGTAGAGGCTGGAAGCAGAAACTGTTGGATTTATTCAAATACAAATGACATTTCTTTTGGAGAATAATATTTTGGGGACTCAGTACGTACCTGAGTAATTTGTGTGATACTTTGGAAAACCTGGCAACTTTGCATCTCAGGTTCCCAAAGCTTTCCATTCTATTGTAGAGAGTTAATTGTTACTGTAGCTTGTGATAACTAGGATGGCAATAATAATAATGATGGTAGAAGGCAAAATAGATGAAATTTGGTGTGTTTTTGTCTAGCGTTTCCTATGTTCCTATATTGGTTTCCAAGTCCATGCGTTGCCTCTAGCGTTCCCTGTTTGCATGTATGGGTAACAAACTAACACTCTCGTATAGGAACATGGGGACAGGAGTAGGCCATTCAGCCCCTCAAGCCTGTTCTGCCCTTCTATCATGGGGTCACTTTAACTCCCTTACCCCCCCTTGGCTCCATACTGATACCCTGCCTGACAATAACCTATTGAATCAAAACATCCTTTTCTCTGTGATGAGCTAACTTTTCTCCTCTTTCCCTCGCCTGTAACTGTCTTGCTTTCCACATTCTCGCTGCGTAGAGGAAGGCGAGGTCCCTAGCCCAGAGCGACGTCCCTTTTAGCAGAAGGAGCATAAAGGAGAGAGCAGCTCATCTCACGGCATTGTTCGGGGGCAGGTCCCTCAGCCAACAGGTGTGTGTGCAAGTGTGAGTGTGTATGCGTGTGTGTGTGTGCATGTGTGTGTTTGTGTGAGTGCGTGTGTGAGCGTGTGTGAGTGTGAGTGTGTGTGTGAGTGAGTGTTTTTGTGTGTGAGTGTGTGTGTGTGAGCGTGAGTTTGCCACAGTGTGCCAGAGAGTCTTGCTTTAGAACCATTTATCTTGTTGGTGACCAGTGGTGCAGAGCCACACACGTTGCTCTCGTCCCAGAAGAATGAACGCCTCTTCCTTTTGGTGGGAAGACTCCTTCATATGATGATCCATAAACCAGAGCCATCGGCCACAATCCCTTCCTGTGTGAGACTCCATCCCAAAGTTCACAATGTAGTAGTCTCTGCTTATACTCCTTGTTTGCTTCTTGTCCTTACATTTCACTTTGTTGTACTCTGTTCTAATCCTTTTTCTTTCCAAACCCCCTCTTCCCTCCCCCTCCACCCCCCTCCCCCCACCATCCCTATCATCACCAACGTTGCCTCCTCACAGCTGCCTGTGTCTGGCCCAAACACATCTCATTCTCCATCCAAAACTTTTCGTTCCAATCATGACTCAGCTATGGCTTCCTCTCCAGTCTCTGCTCTCCCTCTGGCTCCTGTTCCTGCTCCTCACACACAGGTATTGGTGTTGGCATTGAGGCATATCACGCACTTTTCAATCTCTGTTTCCATTCTGTGTCTGTATATTGGGGAGGGGAGGGAGGGAAGGAGGGAGGGAGGGGCAGGTTGTCACAGAGTATTTCACAGGATTCACTGTAAATTGTAGCCACGACGACTTTGGACTATTTTGCACTAACGATTTAATAATCGACATATTTTCTTACCTTTCCTCTCACTTCTGTTATCCTACACTCTCTCTATCTCTCACTCTCTCCCTCTCTCTCTCTCTCTCCCCCACCTCTCGATCCCTCTCTCTTTCTCTTTCTCTGTCGCACGTTGAGATCAGATGGATGAGGTAAAGATGGCGGCCAGCAAATTAGAAAAGATGCTTTTAGACCGAAAGGAACAGCAAATTAGTCAGATGAGAAATGGAGATGTGGTGAGTGTTGAGTGAATACCAAGGTCTCTCATCATCCACTAGTATTATTATTATTATTATTCTCCAGTGACAGTCACAGCCAAGCGCAGGAATACACTGAGTCAAATTCAACAAATTGTTACAGGAAAATACAGGTAACAGGAAAGATGGCACCAAATCTGTCGGGCTGAATTTAACGAGTCAACAAACGAAAACACAACAATCCTTGCATTTGTCACAAAGCCTCTGGGTGTCAGGAGGGCGTCCCCAAGCGCTTCACAAGATTTACTGTAAAGTGTAGCGACTGTGCGTTTAATAATAATAATAATAATCCTTGCATTTCGATATCGCGGCTTTTCACGTCTTCTAGACTGTGTCTCAAAGCGCTTCACAGAATAGACTGTAAAGTGAATTGACTGTATATATATTTGTGGGTGAAACGCGGCAGCCAATTGCGCACAGCAGCGTCCCCCACCATCCCCCCAACACACACACACACACAAACAGTCGTGGGTTGAAATGACCAATTTTGTTATTGTTTATTTTTAGGTATTATTATTAGGCGTGTGTGAGGAGTAAGGAAACTTCCCCAATGTTTCACCCTGACCTGCCTGGTTTCAAACACTAGTCTCACACTTGTAAAGCGAGTGCTCTAACCACTCAGCTACAGGATTCCACACTTTTTGGGGGTGGTGGGGGGGTGGGGGATGGGGGTGGGGGGGTGGTAGATGGGGTTGGGGTGGTGGTGGGGGGGGGGGGGGGTGGAGGAGGCAATGGACAGAGCAACATCTCACAAAGCTCTTGAGCTCTCTGTCTTCTCTCTTTCTCCCGCTAGACGGTCCCACGCTCTGTCTCTCCTCCTCCTCCTCCTCTCTGTCACTCGCGTAACCCTCCAGTGTGTCAGGCTAGCCCTGCTCCTCTGCCCTGTCCCAGCCAGGTCAGTCCAGCCTGGGGGGGGGGGGGTGGGGGTTGGGGGGAGGTGGTGGTGGGGGTGGGGGAGTGACTGCATGCCACGCAGCTCCAGAGGTTTTTAATCCCACGTCTGTATAATAAAGTATAGTTTGGGGTTTGCTTTTGTGTGGGGAGGGGGGGGGGAGAGAGTTTTTTTCCCCAAAACATGAGTGTTGGAATCTGCCAAGTTTTGCGTTGTGTTGCGTTGTGTTGGACTGCGCTTTGCGGTTGCCTCTTGCTTGTCTCTCTACGTCTCTCTCTCTCTCTCTCTCTCTGCTCCGTCACCTATTCCCTGAGACCCGCTGCGTGTGAAGCATGTGGCTCGTGAGGTGGACTTCCTTTTTCTCGCTTGTCCTCAACTCTTATCTTTTTCTCTTTTTCTTTCTCTTTCTCTCTATCTCTGTCTGTCTGTCTCTGTCTGTCTGTGTGTGTATGTCTCTCTCTCTCTCTCTCTCTCGCTCGCTCTCTGTCCTCCACGGGCTAGATGACGGTGGGGAAAGTATCGGCCGTGATTGGGGCGATGGCTGAGTTGCTGGTCACTCTTTATCAGACCGACCACAGACCCAAACCAGACAGAGCCCCACCCGACCGGGTAAGAAATAACCGCAGAGTGGACTTCACACGGTCTCTCTGCGGTCGTCGCCCATGCCCTGTGCTGCCCACATCCTGTTTGACTGTACACAGCGATAATCACAGCATCAACTCAGCCAGTCAGTCAGTCACACAGTCAGTCTGTCAGTCAGTATTCTCAATCTTATACTTTCATATACAGGTTGAAAGGGGTGTGTGTGTGGGGAGGGAGTGGGTGGGTGTGTGTGGGGAGGGCGTGGGTGGGTGGGTGTCGGGAGGGAGTGGGTGGGTGTGTGTGTGTGGGGGGGGCGGGGGGAGAGTGTGTGTGGGGGGGGGCGGGGGGAGAGTGTGTGTGATGGTGAAGGAATGGGTCTGACACAGTGACTGTCCAGCACCTTGGGACGTCCTCCTGATGTGAAAGGCTCTATACATGTGTAATTTTGTTGTTGTTATGTGTTGGGTGGGAGTGTGTGTGGTGGGGGGGGGGGGGGGGGGGGGGGAGTGTGTGTGAGGGGGTGCAGTGTGAAATATATGTGAAGGTGTGTGTGAGCGGGGAGATAAAGAAGAGAATCCTGATCCGAACCTCTCCTGTGATCTCTTGTATTGGGAGTTGGATGTTCTATTCTGACATTGTGCAAAAAACCCCACAAATTATATTACCTCACTCTCTCTATCTCTATCTCTGTCTGTCTGTCTCTGTGTCTCTCTCTGTGTGTCTCTATGCGTGTCTCTCTTTCTCTTCCCAAAATACTACATATTAAATAGAAAAAGGTCAGTTTAAAATAGATAATAATGTTGGTGAATATCTCTCAAGGCAGGACATCTGTCTCCCAAGTGCTTGACAAGGTTCAATGTAAAGTGTAGTGACTGTACTTTGCAAGTGAAGACAGCTGCAAGTTTGCACATAGCAACGTCGGGTAAACATCCGTGAAGAGAATGAGTGGTTGTTGGTGTTGTATGATGATGATTTATTTATTATTGCAGTGTGTGTATATATATATATATGTATTATATTATATCTCTGTCTGTGTGTGATCGTCTCACCTGAGCAGTAGAAGCCCAGAGTAAAGCCATTCCAGCCACCGTGTCTCTCTGTCCTGATGGTGAGTCCTGCCATGGGATCGTTCTCTCACGCCCGCAGTCTAACACCCCTACTTTTTGTCTCTCTCTCTTTCTCTCTCTCTCTCTCTGTCTCTCTCTGTGTCTCTCAGGGGTCGCTGAGGAAAGAGTTTCCGCAGAACCTGGGGGGCAGCGACGTGTGTTATTTCTGTAACAAGAGAGTTTACGTCATGGAGAGGCTCAGCGCCGACGGGAAGTTCTTCCACAGGGAATGTTTCAAGTGCGACTTCTGCCAGACCACCCTCCGCCTAGGAGCCTATGCCTTCAGCCTGGAGGAAGGTAAGCGTCCCTCCCCCCTCCATTACCGTGAGGCCCTCCCCTCCTCTCCCCTCTGTGAGGCCCTGCCCTGTGTGAGGCAATGCCTGGGTGAAGGGCTGCCTTGTGAACATAAGAATTAGGAGCAGGACTAGGCCATTCAGCCCCTCCAGCCTGCCTCGCCCATTCAATAAGATCACAGCTGATCTTCTAATCTAACTCCACCTGCCCCCCGCCTTATCCCCATATCCCTTAGTCCCCGAGACACCGCTGTGTAAATACAAACTGTTGTTGTTGTTGTTGACTGTATTTTCTTTGGTTGGATCTCTTTTGTTCAGGAAAATTTTACTGCAAACCTCACTTTGCTCACTGCAAATCCAATAACAAGCTGAGGAAGAGGAGATCTGATTTCCCCGTATCCACGCACACAAAGGTCAGTGATGGCTCAGTCAGCTGTGGGGGGAGGGTGGGGAGGGGCAGGAGGGGGGGAGAGTGGGGAGGGGAGGCGAGAGTGGGGAGGGGCAAGAGGGTGAGGAGGGAGGGTGGGGGAAGTGGTTGAGTGTCTGCCCTGGATAGACATGGGGCTCGATCTCACCACCTTGTGACTTGGGAGGTCACGGAGCTGCCTGACTGAGCTGAGGCTGACACTGAGACCGCAGTGTATTTCCTCAGTGAGTTGATGGAATCCTCTACCCTGAGCAGGCTGTAGATGCTCAGTCAGTCCTTGAACATATTCACAAGCCTGAGATTGACAGATTCCTTATGGGTAAAGGGATTCAGGGACACGGGGATAAGGCGGGTGGGGGGGGGTAGGTGTGAGTTAGATTAGAAGATCAGCCGTGCTCTTATTGAATGGCAGGGAGGGGGAGGGAGAGGGGGAGGTGGGGGGGTGCAGGCTAGAGGGGCTGAATGGGGCCAACTCCTGCTCCTAATTCTTACCTCCGCCTGGATCCGGAGCTCGCGGTGGTGGTGACCCTGAGCTCAAGCTGTAAGTGTTCTCTCTCTCTCTCTCTCTCTCTCTCTCTCTCTCTCCCTCTCTCCAGAGCGAGTCTTCGTCACTGAGCCAAGCGGACGGATCCCAGGCCTCGCTCGGCAGAGCAGCGGACACCGCTCCGGCACCAGGTATCGTTACTTCCTTGTGTAGGAGCCTCGCGAGCTGTCCCCGGCGTGTGGCCAGGGCTGCGGCCAGGGAGCCCAAGAGGCTGTGTCACTGGGTGCATGGTGTGGTGCACGCCGCCAGCCGGCATTTGGTGGACAACGCACAGAACTACGCCTTTCTGTTTGAGTTGCTGAGCCTGGGCTTGCCACTGCTCTATGTGCAGTTTGAGATCCTGACCCACATGTCCCAGGAAGCAGGGCGGCTGTCGCTAGACGCACTCATCGATTGGTGGCAACGGGTTTTGGAGAGAGGGTTAAAATCAATCCTAATTGATCTGATTTGATTGGAAGTGACCGGGTCTCGAAAAGCCCCCCCCCCCCCCACCCCCCCCACCTCCGCACCTCCCTCCACTGGAGCCAGCCAGCTAGCCAGGGTCACAGGGTAACCCTCCCTCCGAAAGGAGGCGACAATGACAGGTCATAAGGCAGTGGGTTAAATCACCTTATTTATTTTTGAAGGATACCCCCCCCCCACCCAATCCCCACACACATACAAACACAGTATTTTTTCAGCGATGGAATGGCTGTCTCGGTCGGTACCGAGGAGGGTTTATATTGCGATGTAGACTTTCAACCAAAAGCAATAACAGATCGGGTTCTTTAGCTCCAGACCACGCTGAATTGTTTTTTTTACTTTTTATTTGTGTCTTTTTTCTTGTTGTAACGTTTCCCTGAAACATGTTTACAGGTAGTTTTAATCCAGTTGGGGTTTTGGGGTTTTTATTTTTAGCAAGTGATTTAAAGTGATTTAAAAAAACAAGTTTGTCTTGGAATATTTTATTCCGCAAATTTAACGTGTGATTTGGTCACCAAATCCACGACTGTTTGTGAGGGCATGGCTGAGCACAATCGTTTGCTGCGTTTCGCCCACAAAACATACAGTCGATTAATTCACTTTACAGTTTATATTTAGGTAAAGCGCTTTGAGACATCTCTCAATGACGTGATCGGGCGCTACATCAAACAGAAGCTTTACTATTATTGCTTTTTTGAAGTCCGCTCATCAGAAGAAAACTTTCCCTAGTCGTTCCCTCCAATTCTCTTGTTACAGCCTGAGATGAGACAAATGTTGTCACTGACTGACTCCTTCGTGACATTTTACTACGATTTCCATAATACACCTTTCTTTCAACCCCCCCCCCCCCCGCCCCCCCAACAACCCCCCCCCAACAACCCCCCCCAACAACCCCCCCACCCCCCCCCAACAACCCCCCCCAACAACCCCCCCCCCCGCCGCCCCAACAACCCCCCCCAAAAAAACCCTGAGATGTGAGCGTCCTAATACTGTTACTGTTAAAAAAAACTATTTTTAATATGGGGGTGAAAATGCACTATGTGATCATTATGTTGACCACTCACTCCGTTCCCCCTACACCCACCCCTCCTCCCCTCCCCACCTACCCTCCGAACCGGTCAAATAACCGTTTTTGGTCCCCATCCTTTCAGTAAAGTTGATAAGTCACATTGTCACGTATTGCATTTTTCCCACCCGTTCTGTGTCTGCGACACTGTCGATGTTGTTTTGTTCCCTTGTGCCTGTGACTTTGTCCCTCCTTCCCCAGCCCAATGTGGAGGTTTGTGCAATTGTTTTGTGATGAATTGTTTTTGCAAGTTGTCTTCCAGTTGTCTTTCCACCCCCCCCCCCTCCCCCACCCTGTATTCTGCCAATACGGCTACTTGATCAGTGTTGTTCCTCGTGGCAAAGCCAAGTGACAAAGTTCAGTTACTTTGCTAACGAGAGATTGTGGTCCTTAAACATGTCAGGGTGATGAAGCAAAACAAACCACTGGATTTATACACTCTCTCAATGTTAAGTGAGTGAGATGGACCTTTGAGTTGGACTGCCATCGAGTCCTTCAGTTGCAATTATTTTGGTAAAAATAATAATTATTTGGTCGCTCGATCCACGACTGTTTGTGTGGGGGGGGGGCGGACGCTGCTGCCTGCGTTTCACCCCCAAAATATATTATTCACTTTACTGTATATCCTGCGAGGCGTCTTGAAGACGTGATAAGACGCCGTGTTAAACGCCAAGGATCGTTATTACTAAATTAGCGCGGATTGAACTTTTATCTGGATTTTCCTTTACAAGGTGACAATCGAGCCGACACCAGTGACACGTTACACTGCCCGGATCTGCCGTTGGGTTTGATTTTAATCGTTGAGAACCTTTGGTTTCTCAAACATGTTACATAGAGCCTTGTTCTAATACTTGTTAAGTAACTGAGATCTCATTCAGTTTTCCTTAATACCGTACCTCCCTCCCTCTCTCGCTCTCTCTCTGTTACTATCTATTCTCCCGTTTCTTATTTGCTCGTAGTTTACTTCAGTCTCTCAGCAACAACAACTTCAACAAATTACTTTTATAAGTGCCTTCTGCTCTCTGGTGACTGGTCTACTTGCCTTTTGCGTGTGTGTGTGTGTGCGTGCGTGTGTGGACAATTAGTGGCTTGTAGCTAGATGACCTGTGTGACTGCACTTAGCCATTTTCTGTGTTGTGGAACTAATGTTACCGGCTGTGAACTTCCTGAATGTTAGACAAGACACAGCTCCTTTCCTCTCCTCTGGAGCGTAGAAAATTCAGGATAAACGTGAGCGAGGACAGATCCATTTGTTTTTGTAATTTTGCTAGACAAAGACCCCCATAGGTCTCGTAGTATCTTATCGTTCTCCGCCTCCGCTGTGCCTGTCAGTACAGAGCAAACACGCATGAATATTTTCAGTGCATTCTCTGAATATTTTCAAAGATTGCGTGAGAGAGGCTATTGTTTCTTCTTTTGTCTTTGACTCGATGCTGGATTTGATCGATAGGCATTTATATATATTTATTTTATATGTATTATATTATATATACGTTTATATATAATTTATATAAATTATATATAAATTTATATATAAATATGTATATATAAATATTACATATATATATTACAGATTTATATATGTATAAATTACCGTTTAAATGTAAAAGAGAGGTTCAAATCTTAGAATATCAACTTTCCGGGGCTAATTACACCTCGAAAAAAATTTTTGTTCACTCAATCGAGAGTATTTGTGCAAATCGACTGCCGCGTTTCACCCAGAAAATATCCAGTCAGTTCACTTTAGGGTATATTCTGCGAAGTAGTGCTTTGAGACTCTGCAGAAGTTCTCACAGAGACCTCGCTGAGCGCTCGGAATATTATTATTTTTTTAAAACGTTAGATGCTTCTGATTGTTTAGTGTTTTGGTCAGTGTTTGGTTCTGACAGGCGCAGAGAACCATCGCTGGCCAAAGCAGACAGAGAATGTTCCGAATGTAGAAATCGATAACTTTGCCCCATCATTTAAAAAAAAAATTCATTCCCTCCCTCTTCTGTTTTGGGAGGCTGAGGGAAGCTTTTGGTCTTTGTGCGAGTTGCCGCGCGACTTCCCCAAGTGAGCTCGAAACTTGCTTGTCTTTATCACCGGGAAAAGTCTCTTAGTTTGTCATACGATGTACAGGTAGGTAGGTAGGTAGGTGGAGAGAGAGAGAGAGAAAGGAGATTTGTTCTGTAGAATTAACTGTATGGAATGCTTAACAGGCAATTTACTAACTTTAATGTGTCAGGAACTATATATTAACAGTACATGCGTCTGTCTTGCAACATTTCCTTTAATGGCACACTAATACAGCAAACCCGCCCGCTCTGGGAAAGACTAACATGATTGAAATTGGAAAGCGCTTAAACCTTTCTCTATATTTCTTTATTACTATTATATATCTTCTGTTACAGAGTCCGTTTACCTTTAAGAATGAGAATCGAGGAATATTTATCCCCCCTCCCCCCCCCTCGGCCCAATTTTATTTCATTCCCCCCATCTCCCACCCCCTCCCCCCCCCCCCCTCCACCAACCCACCACCAAAAACAGTGTCATTAAATGTTAATTCATAATTTCAACCCAAGGTTGCTGTTTGAGCAAATGTGCAAATCCGTCAAAAAAAAGAATAAGAGAAAAAAAATGTTACATTTGCCAGATATGATGAGGTCCTTCCTGTGTTTTTTTGCACAAAATAAACCATGTGAATCAAGCATTATTTATGATACCTGCTGTAAGCAAAATAATAAATGGAATAGTTGCTTTGTAAAGTACTCTTGTTTCTTTCTTTTTCTTTCCTGATGAGTTCGTTCTCCTGTTGGGTTTATCCTAAAGACGCAAGTTCAACACCAGAATCGGGGGACCTTTCTTTTTGTCAACTTGACCTTAATACGGTCACAAAAAAAACTGTCTGTGTGTGTGTGAGGGTGGGGGGTGGGTGGGGGTTAGACAACCAAGGCAAGGCTGTGACTTCGGGTTATAGCCACCTGAGGATTCAGTGTGACTCGATGTAACTTCGCCCCATTTCCAAACAAATATTTCGAAGGCAGATACAAACAGCTCCTTTTGTTTGCGAACACAAAAGAAAAGTCCATTCGCACATTGGTAAATGAGATGCGGAGAAATTCCCAAACTAGCAGCGAATTCTTCCCCCCTCCCCTCCCTAAATCCCTCTCTATTATCCTTTGTATGTCTTCAGCAGCTGAGAGGTTAGCAGAGGTGAAACCCATTGGTTTGTTGCTGGGATGGGGGGAGGAGGAGGAGGGGGTCAGAGGCTTGAGGAGGACTTGACTTGTATTCATTCCAGTAGACAGCAGATAATATTGTGTAAACATTTTAGAGCCAAGTCACCGAGCTTTAAAACCTCACACTTATATTCCGGCCTCGAAATCAAATCAATATGCAATTGGGCAGAGGGTGGGAGGGAGACAGAGAGAGCGAGAGGGAGGGAGAGAGGGAGGGAGGGAGGGAGGGAGGGAGGAGGTTAATTGTCCTTTGCCTAAAAGCTTGGCTGGCCCCATCTAAACCCAGTACCAACTTGTTTGGGAAGTGAATAACTCTATCCCTGTTCTATCTGGTCTGCCACAATCTGCTCTGTACAAAGTCTTTTGGGTTTAATTAGACCAATAGGTAAACTAATATTGTCCATTACCTTTGCCGGGAAAAACTGCCTGTGTCATCGATCGCTCGATCGATCGCTCGCTGAGATAGTGTAAATAGTCACGTCATCCATCCATGTGCTGTTTTGACAAGTGAAATCCAAACATGATTGAGTCACAACTGAAGCCAAAGGCCCAAGCCAAGGCCGAGGCCAGCGTCACTCTTGTGACAACTGAAAATGAGTGTTAACTTGCGTCTTCTAGCAACAGTTAATCCTGTTGTTAGTGATGGTGCGCTAACTGAGGTGTGTTGATTCCTTTCCTCCTCCTCCTCCTCCTCCTCCTGGTCCTCCAGGTCCCGGCCCGGCCTGACCTGACCTGGTGTTCTTACTCTGTATAATATGTACCTGACACCCAATGCCTGTCACCTGGACTTGGGGAGGCGGTGGAATTTCACACAGTTTCAAATCTCTTTTTGACAATTCTGGTGCTTTTCAGTCTCTGCTGATCCAGTGGGTGTTGTGGGGGATAAAGGTTTTTCGTGTTGCTGTATTTTCTTGACGGGATATCTTATCATATCTTAATATCATATCTTAATATCTAACCTCAAGACTCTCCTCCTCGATGGACCCATTATTCCCCCCCCACTTCCCTCTCCCCCCCCGCTCCCCGACCACTCTATCCTCAGCTCAGGTCCGAAGCAGTGACTGTCCGGTGCTTTGGATGTGAAAGGCTCTATACAAGTCTAATTTTGTTGTTGTTTCACTCACAAAATATACAGTCCATTCCCTTTACAGTATTAAAAATGCAAAATACTGCAGATTGCTGGAAATCTGAAACAAAAACAGAAGTTGCCATCGGGAACACTCAGCAGGGTCAGGCAGCACCTATGGAGAGAGGAAAAGTGAGTCAACGTTTTTGACCCTTCCATCAGAAGGCTAGTGGAAGCCAAAACGTTGACTGACTTTTCCTCTCTCCATAGATGCTGCCTGACCCTGCTGAGTGTTTTCTCGGAGCTTTCTTGTTTTTGTATTTCACATTACAGTACGTTCCGTGAAGCGCTTTTTGAGATGTCTCCATGACGTGATAAGGCGCTGTATCAAACAGGAAGGATTATTGTTAATTTAATATCTCCTCTTTTATTGTTTGCTCAATTGTGGAAATTTTCAAACCTCTCAGATCCTAAGGAAGCCATTGACATTCACATCTTCAACAGCATTCGACTGATATTAGTGTTTGCTTTCTCGCTGTCAACCCTCACGGCAAAAAGCAAGGCTGGGAACCGCAGAATAACAAGAGTTCCTTCCCCCTTTTTATTTATATACAGTATTATATATAATTACATCTAATTATATATGTGTGTATATAGGTATATAATTATATATTGGTACAACTTATTCAGGCTACATACAGTCATTTTCTCCTTCAAGGCTGCATGCTTCACAAGATCACGAGAGAGCGGTTCGGAGAAAGAAGGCCCTTTAGCCCATTTGATCCCAGAACCCGCCTCGTCCCTCCAGCCACCCACCCCTCTCCCACCCACCCCACCCCACCCACCCCCTCCCACCCTCCTCCATGCCCCACACACTCCCACCCCCTGTGCCAGCCTCCACCAGAGCAGTTCAGCAGAACCGTAGCCACATTCTCGGCGAGTGTCTTTGCCGTCCCACTCTGCGCTCGTCGCAAATCTGTGGGACACGTCCCACCGTTCGGTTTCACTCCAGCAGCCACTGCAGAACTCGCTGCGGATCTGTGGCGTTAACTGACGGATCACACACACGAGTTTGTGCTTGATTATCAAGTCCCCTCTCTCTCCGTGTGAAGGTTTAACGTCCCAGAGCCTGTGATTGGCTGCGCCTCCACAATCCTGTTGGGTTTGGCATTGCGCAGAGGCCAAGGCCAACTCCACACCAGCCTTATCTCAACCCAGAATTCCCCGCGGTTCAGCCAGAGAGGGGAGAGGTGTTGGTTTTGGCCTCAATGTCAGTGATTCCTCATGTGATGTCTAGTGTTGTGAGACATCCCACCCCCCCACCCACCCACACACACACACACACACACACCACACTAGGCTGAGATCATTCCAGGAAGATGGGATGAAGTTAACCCCTCAGGTAGATGTCCTGTCAAGGTTTAGATTGCCCCCGAACCCCAGCCCCTAAAACATACAGTCGATTGGCTTCACAGTCTCTCCTGTGAAGATGCTTTGAGACGTGTCGGAAAGACGTGACAACGCGCTGTAATCAAACTGCAAGGACTGTTGTTGTTGTTGTTGTCGCCCCAGCCCCCCCCCTCCCCCCCCCCCCCCCCCCCCACCCCCCCAGTTACCCTGACAGGACAGGCAGCTCACTAGTGTTTCACAATCTGCACATTCCAGAGATTCTGTCTGTTGGAGTCAGGCTCACACACGCACCTCATTGGCAATAAGGCTGATTTTTTTTAGGTATAACATTTAGGGAATCAGTGTGTGTTTAGTATGTTTGGGGAGGATAGCGTGTGTTTAGTATGTTTGGGGAGGATAGCGTGTGTTTGGTATGTTTGGGGAGGATAGCGTGTGTTTAGTATGTTTGGGGAGGATAGCGTGTGTTTGGTATGTTTGGGGAGGATAGCGTGTGTTTGGTATGTTTGGGGAGGATAGCGTGTGTTTAGTATGTTTGGGGAGGATAGCGTGTGTTTAGTATGTTTGGGGGGATAGCGTGTGTTTAGTATGTTTGGGGGGATAGCGTGTGTTTAGTATGTTTGGGGAGGATAGCGTGTGTTTGGTATGTTTGGGGAGGATAGCGTGTGTTTGGTATGTTTGGGGAGGATAGCGTGTGTTTAGTATGTTTGGGGAGGATAGCGTGTGTTTAGTATGTTAGGGAGGCAATGAGTGTTGAGTTACTTTCATGATGTTTATGTAACAGCCATGAAAAGCAGTCACGGAGGCTGCAGGTCTCTATCCCGTTTTTTTTTAGCTCTTAATATTTGCATTAATTTCCTCAGAGTAGCTTCATTTGAGAGTGCCTTCATTGTCTAAATCACTCCTCCTTCATTTCTCCTTTCAACTCAGAAACTTTTTGTGCTTTGTGTGTGTGTCTGTTTGTGTGATATAGGCTGTGCGTTTGAGACAGACAATGTGTGTGAGTGTGTGTTACATACTCTGTGTGTATGTGTGTGTTACTTTGTGTGTGTGTATGTGTTTGTGACGGACAGACAATGAGCCTGTGACTTATTGTATAACCCAGCTCACACTCAGTTGGATTCTGACTGAGCTGTCGGCGATATACAAATTGGATTGAAGTCTATTCTCTGACGCCCGAGGTTTGGTTTGGGGAAGAAGCCACTTTTGGCCAATCTGATCTTGTCTTCTGTTTTACGGCAGAAACATCACTGATAGTGGGTTAGAAACCGAGAGGCATTACCCCCCCCATTCCACCCCCCCACCCCACCTATCTTTTGCACTATTGTGTATTGTGTTTCACTCACAAAATACGCAGTTACAGTATTTTGAAAAACTCTCAAACAAATGAGAGTAGATGTTAGAAGGTGGGGGACTGACTGACTGACTGAGGGAGTGAGTGAGGGAGGGAGGGACTGACTGACTGAGGGAGCGAGGGAGGGAGGGAGGGAGGGAGGGAGGGAGGGAGGGAGGGAGGGACTGACTGAGGGAGTGAGGGAGGGACTGACTGATTGAGGGAGTGAGGGAGGGAGGGACTGACTGACTGAGGGAGGGAGGGACTGACTGACGGAGGGAGTGAGGGAGGGCCTGACTGACTGAGGGAGTATCTGTGTGATAAGCAGACCTATGGGCAGTGAACATCACAAGCGATTGCTGTGGAGAGCCACAAACACACACTGCAAAACACTGGCTATTGCAGCCTCAACACAAGGCTCATCAAACACACTTCTTCTTCTAAAACATTCCAGCACTCGCTCACTCGCTCGCTTGCTCACTCACTCACTCACTCGCTCGCTCGCTCACACTCCCCCTCTCCCCACACTCCCACCCACCCCCCCCACCCCCCAAAACCCCCAAGTGGCTGCACTTTTCACCTCAGTCACACACCTCACATCTGGGTTCAGGTTTGAAGTCAATGGGAATGTCGCTGTGGACTGTAAACCCTCCCATCCACGGACCCAGTTGGGCCGAATGGCCAGTTTCCATGCAGTTTGACTTTTATGTAAATCCATGACTTCAGCCAGAAGTCTGGTCGGCAGGTACCGGCTGAGTGGGAGCTTGGCTTCCGTTCCTCAGTCCTGTAAGTTAGTCAGGAATTGGCAATCACTCCCGGATACAGGAATGACTGTGCGCTCAACTGCTGTGGGGGGGTAGGAGGAGATGGTGGGGGGGCAGAGGAGAGGGTTGGGGTTGGTGTGGGGAGGAGAGGGATGGGTAGGGAGGGGTGGGGGGGGGGGGGAAAGGTGGAATGTTAATCTGCTATTAGGTCAATGATGGTCTTCAGTGACTGAGATGGAGACTGACTGACTTGGCATCAGTCGAGCCTGGATGGCGTGTTCTCTCTGTAACAACAATCCAGCGATCAGAGAGAAGAGAAGCTGGTTCAACAAAAGGAGTGGTTTCTCCCCCCCCCCCCACCTCCGTACTTTCCCCAACATCCCACACCACAAACCCCATCCCAGAAAAACCACAGCAGAGCAAGCAACGGTCTGACAACCTGCCAATTGAACATCAGAGCAAAGCAGGAATGTTGTGAGTCACTGTTGCACCCCCCACACCACCCCCCTCCCACACCCACACCCCCAACCCCAACCCCACCCTCTAACCTCCTCACACACTCCCCTCGCCCCCCCTCTCCCCCGGAGGGCAGCCAGTCAGTGGACTAAACAATGAGCAAGTTATGTGTCTTTCCGCCCACACAGCCA
>CM068757.1:269576-369672 GCA_035084275.1 Hydrolagus colliei
TACATCTTATCGACGTCTCAAAGCGCTTACTCGGAATAGACTGTTAAGTGATTTGACTGTATATTTTTGTGGGAGAAACGCGGCAGCTGATTGCGTACAGCAGCAGCGTCCCCCCCACACACAAACAGTCGTGGATTGAAATGACGAATTTATTATTATTATGGTTTTTTTTTGAGGGATTATTATTAGGCGTGTGTGTGTGTGTGTGTGTGTGTGTGCGTGCGTGTGTGTGTGTGTCCTGCCTGGAAGTCTCACGTTTGTAAGGCAAGTTTGATGGGGGCAGGATTGGGATGAGGGAGGGCAGAGAGGTAGGAGTGTGACTGAAAGCGCGGTCGAAGAGGAGGGTCTTGAGATTGGTCTTGAAGCAAGCGAGGGAGGGAGGGAGGGAGGGAGGGAGGGAGGGAGGGAGGCGAAGGGACTGTGGGATGAAATTCCAGAGTGTGGGGGCAGAGAGGCTGAAAGCCCGGCCGGGAGACATGGAACAGGCCAGAGCCCGCTGAACAGAAGGAGCGGACGGGTTGATAGGGGGGTCAGCATGCCAGAGATACAGGAGGGTGGTGGGGGGGAGTGGGGGTGGATGGTTTGGTGGGGGGGGGGGGTGGTTTTGAAGGAAAGGAAATGAATATGCCCTCAACAAAAACATAGTTGCATTTGTGAGGAGGAAATAGATTTGTGCCTCAGTACCCGAGGCAAGAAATCGTTGATTTCACATCTGATTTCACATCTGATAGCTTACTCTCTATATTTCAGCCCTACGTACAAAGCAGTCGCCCGCGATCTTTCGTTTCCTCAACTTGAACCTTTATCAGCCTATTTTTAAACACTCTGTCCCCTACTTCCTTGCCGTTCACCGCGTAGAATTTCCCACATTCAACCCGAGCGAGTAGACCAGACCGGCCACAGAGTTGCAACACAATGCTCTCGCATTGAGGTGTTTTTTTTCTTCCCTGAATAAGGGGAAGGGTTAGAAGATTTACGAAAAAGGTGGGGGGGGGGGGGGGGGGGGGGGGGGGCGAGGGAAGTGGTTTTCCTGTGACAGACTGCCAGCGCAAGAGTATTTAGTCACATCCAGAATACCAGGTACACACTTATCCCGAGAGGCTTCAGCCGTGGAGATCATGATTGAAAGACATGGGCGGGTGTGTTGATCAGGACTTGGGAGGGGGTGGTGGGCTGGGGGGGTGGTGGGGGTGGGGGGGTGGGGAAGCAAGTCTGGACCAAAGATTCGCCCGCAACGTATCACATGGCAGCGGCTTCGCTTTCGCGGCGTATTCCGCGAAGCGCCTTGAGACTTGAAAGTCTTGAAGATTGGGACGAAAGCGCGAAACGCGAAGGAATATTATCCTACCAAACCTCCCGTGAATCGCCCCAGCCGAGCCCCCGTCCGGGGATTGCAAACCCAAGGACAATAATAAGACAATGATGGCCTGGCAAACGCCAGGAACGGCACGGGCGTTGTCATGAGTTATGAAGCGAAGCAAACGCGAGCGGCTGAGTTTGAAATGGCACAGAGCGGGAATGGAGGCGGTGACTGAACATCTCCCAATCTTTATTGCTTTATTGCTCAAGTACTCAGGTGCCTCCTTTCACTTAGCGCACAGTAAGTAGGACATGGAGGATCAGACCAGTCACTGGGGTGAAGGGGGAATCCTTCTCACTCGGCTCCTGTTAACCCTGTCACTGTGTGTGTGTGTGTGTGTGTGTGAGAGAGAGAGAGACAGATAGATAGAGATCCCGAGGGTGGCTAGTGAACTGTGAATGTAAGGCTTTCAATGGATTTATCTTGTCACACACAAAGGCAGCTAACTGCTACTGCTTAAGTGCTAGACATTGACAATGGGGGAAGTTTTTCACCTCGATGAGCATATAGAACATCTTCTCTTTCACACACACACACACCGATTGTCATTGTTTGCTATACGCACACACGCACGCACACACACACACACACACAAGGAAAAGTTGCTGTTACTCTGTTACTCAACAGGGTCAAACGCGAACATATCATTGAAGAGCAAAACGGGAAAACACAACATAATACAGTAGTAATAATAATAATCCTCGCATTTGATGTCGCGCTTTTCACATCTTATCGACGTCTCACGCTTGTAAGGCGAGTGCTCTAACCACTGAGCTACAGGAGCAAGGGGAAGGAGGGGAAACTGAAGGGTAAGGGGAGAGAGGGACATTAAGATTTGTCAAATAGCCTGTTTTCATTGCTTGTAACATTATATGTCATTCTATGTAAAACTGGTTTTTAAACACCGGGAGCGATTAAAAAATATATAATACAAAAATATATAATACAATATAATTGTGTATCAAGGACATTATTCTACACGAAAAGGCTCTGCGATACATAAATACATACATACAAACAACAACAACAACTTGCGTTTTAGTTGGCATTTCAGAGCGCTTAACAGTGGCAGTACCTGTTAACTCTCCTCAAGTCAGTATCGCACGCGATGCGAAAATACTGTAACACTTAAAAGCAAAACCACGCTGTCCTCATTTACCTGGGAGAGAGAGAGAGAGAGAGACCAGAAGGCGACGAGAAGTATTTTAAGAGTTCACATTTTCTGTCTTATTTCTGCGCGTCTATTTTCAAACCACCCCCCCCCCCACCCCCACCCCCCCCACACACACACACACCCTGAAGCAGTCAGTCAGTGCTCCTTTCCACCTTGAAACATTTCCTGCTCTGCAGCCCAAGGAGAAGAGATAATAAACACCGCAGATCAGAGACCGACAAGCGACTTCCTTTGTGCTTGCACGTCACCAAGCCACAGCTTGGGTTAGAGTTTCCATCGGAAACTTTGAACAAATAATACAACTCCGATTACTCCAACTGAATTGCACCTCTTCCTTTACACCAGCGATAGACGGACAGATTTTTTTTTCACAAGCGACAACAACACACGAGAGATAACATTGTAGAAAATCAATGGCCCACAGATGTGACTGACTGCTTTCGCTTTGTGATTCCACCTTCCCGAGAGCTTCTCCTCCGGTACGTTGAAGTCACAGTACAGCACAGTTACTCCACTACTTTGACCTATCGTTACCTCAGTGACGCAATTAGAAAGTGGTGATTTCCTCTCTCTTTTCTCCAAACGAAAAGGCAAACGGTTTGTGTGTAGATTTAGGCGCAGAGGGGTTTCAGAGTCAAAATAAAATCTGCCTTGGAACGGGGGGGGGGGGGGGGGGATGGTGGTGGGGGGGACGGTTGGTGGAAATCACTGTGTGGCATTTTCTCCTCAAAACAGTCTCCTCAATCCATCTCCCGTTTGGTTTGGAAAGACACAGTCTTTGAAACGAAGAGAAATAAAACCCAACAGCGACAGCCAACAACAAATATACATTTGTATACATGTGAGCAGGAGGTGGGGATCAGGGGATATAAACTGCTGATAGATTCAACTCAGGTCCAGTTTGTTAATCTCAAGAGGATTAGGGGGAGAGGGGGCTCAGTAACTCTTCGCTAGGGTGGGTGGAATAAAATCCAGCTTCGAAATATCTTTCTAACTCGATCGCTTCATCTTTTGCACATCCCTTCAAATAGCTTTCCGATCGGTAAACGAGATTAACGATAAAAATCTCGACTGAAAATCGTTCTGGTAGGAAATTCGTAGGAAGTGGTTGTGAGTACAGTAGTAACGGTTGGTTTGAAGATTGTTTCTGCACCTCAGGGAAACGGTTGAAATTTAATCCAGGCTAATGGGAGGCAAAATTGTTTTTTATCTTTCTTCACTCCGTCTCTCTCTCTCTCTCTCTCTCTCTCTCTCTCTCCCGAGCAACGCAAATCCTAAGTGAAATGGGTTTCAGAGCCTCGGGACGTCCTCCCGATGTGAAAGGCGCTCTTTAAATGTCATTTTGTTGTTGTTGTTGTTGTTGTTGTTGTTTCAGCAGTCTAAACCCAGTTCCATAATGCGGAACCAATTTCCGCTAAGCTAGCAAGCCCGCTCGAAGACGCCACGAGGATGGGAAATCAAGTGGCTCGTGGATTCCTGTAGCTTAGTGATTAGAGCACTCGCCTTGCCAACGACCTGGGTTCGATTCCCAGACAGGGCCGAAACGTTGAGACGCTGCCGTGCGCAAATTGGCTGCGGCCTTTCGTCCATAAAATATACAGTGAATTCACTCTACGGTATATACTGTGAAGCGCTTTGAGACACAGTCTCGAGGCCTCGCGACAAGGCGCTGTAGCAAATGCGAAAGGATTATTATTATTGTGATGTTAATGCCGTGGAAGAGATGTCCTTTTGTAAATCTAGCAATGATACATGGAGTAACTGGACCTTTAGCCTGAATCGAAAGATGCAAATAGCAAAAAAGGCAATTTTTGGGGGGAGTCGGGAATGAAAATACCTCACCCACAAATATACAGTCAATTAATTCACTTTACAGTGTATTCTGTGAAGCGCTTTGAGACATCTAGAAGACGTGAAAAGCGCTGTATCGAATGCAAGGATTATTATAATAATTATAAATATAATAATAATTATAATTTATTATTAAGTAACCAATTCTGGGTATTAATACATCATTTTTCACCGTCAGAACCATGTTTGACTTCAGGTACTACTCCCCAGCCGTGGCAAGTTCTTTGCTGAATTTTAAACTTGTGAAAGCATGACCCAATTAGGAAATCTGACCCATATTATGCTTTTCCTGTCACAGTAGTAGTCAAACCATAAATTCAGTGGGAACTTCCTTGCTGACCTGTGACCAGCTGAGCTGGAGTCATTTCTCTCTTCTCCTGCCTTTCAAGCAACGCAAATTCCACTCATATCAGTGGACACACACACACACACACACGCACACACACACGCTTAATAATAATCCATCCAAAAAAACCTACAATAATAAAAATTGGTCGTTTTTAACCACTACTGTTTGTGGGGGGGTCGGGACGCTGCTGTGCGCAATCGGCTGCCGCGTTCCGCCCACAAATATACAGTCAATTCACTTTACGGTATATTCTGTGAAGTGATTTGAGACGTTGATAAGATGTGAGAAGCCGCGATATCAAATGCAAGGATTATTATTATTATTATTATATCCTTTCTCCAGAGACCGCCCGCCTTCATTATCTGTTCAGCGCAGGTTTTTTGTTTGCAACTGTACATGAGTTAGTCTGTGCTTCTAAACTCCCCGGTGAATGCCAATTTAATCACACCCGTCAAATGCTCTTACCCAGGATTAGCAGTTTGCCAGTTCAAAAACCCCTAATACTTGCTCATAATGCCAGTTAGGACCAGTAAAGACTAGTTTAGCCGGTCGCATCGGCCGAATTAACTTCCGTTTGGGAAACGAATATTAACCTCCATCAGAAAACGTGGGTCCCCAACCCCTTTCATGTCACGCTTCACGTGAATGCCAGCGTCTTGGGACGTCCTCCCGATGTGAAAGTAGGTTAGTTCTAATGACAGAAATGATAGGTTTGAGACAATCCGCAGTGAACTCCCCTTGAATAAATCTGACGCTGTTTGCTGCAAATCCTTAATTAGTTGTATCTAATCTGATTGGAATCGCTGGGCTCTTTTTGTTTGTGTGTTGGTGTGTGTGTGTGTGTGTGTGTGTGTGTGTGTCTGTGTGTGTGTGTGTGTGTGGGGGTGGGGGGGGGGGGGCGGGTGGGTGGTGGTGGGGGTGGGGGGGGTGGGGAGGGAGGGTGAGAGACGCTGCTGCTGTGCACAATTAATCGGCTGCTGCGTTTCACCCACAAAATATAGTGGAGCTTCTGTGGCTCAGTGGTTAGAGAACTTGTCTTGGAGACCAAGCTGGGGAGACCTGTGTTCGAATCCAGGCAGGTCAGGGCCAAACCTTGGGCAAGTTTCCTTACTCCACACACACACACACACCTAATAATAATCCCTCAAAAAAACCCCACAATAATAAAATTGGTCATTTGCAATCCACGACTGTGTGTGGGACACTGCTGTGCGCAATTGGCTGCCGCGATTCACCCACAAATATATACACAGTCAATTCACTTTACAGTCTATTCTGTGAAGCGCTTTGGGACGTTGATAAGATGTGGAAAGCCGCGATATCAAATACAAGGATTATTATTATTATTGTATACTGACCAGTCAATTAACTTTACGGTATATATTCTGCGAAGGCGCTTTGAGACACAGTCGATAAGACGTGAAAAAGCCGCGATATCGAACGCCAGGATTATTATTATTAGTATTATTATTATAATTATTATTATTACCGTGTGACTGCTTGATAGGATCAGAGGATCTTCTCCCTCGAGCTGCAGTTCCAGCCCCCTGAACATGCCCAGCAGCCCCCCTCCCGACACCACCTCTCCAGGAGGCAAGAAGGTGAGTGATTGCGTTCACAGTACTGGAAACCAAAGCCACCGATCGAACTCAAGCCGTTCCTGGCATTCGTACAGCCCGGTTGCCCCCCCCCCCAAAAAGGGCCCGCGTTTATTTTGAATTGTACATATATATTTTTTGTGTGAGTGTGTGTGTGTGTTGTTTTGGTTTACAGATTTTGAACGGTGGGACCCCGGACGTGGCCTGTGGTGGGCTGGGGCCTGGGCAAGTCACGGACACTGCTGGATATCCATACCCTGACAATAACTCCCTGCTCAGTAAGTGCCGCTCGGTTTTGCGCAGTTTTCAACTCTTTTCCGCCCTTTCGTTTCCGTAAATCAACAACAACAACAACAACAACAACCACAGAATTAAATCGTCGGGAGGACGTCCCCGAGGCTCTGAATAGTCAGGCCGGGACCCGAGCAAGGGAGAGAGGGGGTGGGGTGTGCGGGGAGGAGTGGGGGGAGAGATTTGGGAGGGGCGGGAGAGAGTGGGAAGGGGAGGGAGAGTTGGGAGGAGTGGGAGAGAGTTGGGAGGAGAGGGAGAGAGTTGGGAGGGTGGGAGAGAGTTGGGAGGGCAGCAGAAGGCACGATCAAAGAGGTGGGGCTTGAAACCAGCCTTGAAGGAGGTGAGGTGAGGGAGGGAGGCAAAGGGACTGTGTGGGTGAAGGTGACTTCACCTCCCTCCCTCTCTCTCTCTCTCTCTCTCTCTCAGTGCCTTTGGGACGTCCTCCCGACGTGAAAGGCGCTCTCTATTCAATGTCATTTCATTGTTGTTGTTGTTGTTGTCTCTCTTTTTGCTTTAATCCAGGCGATAATTCCCAGCTGGGGATAGACATGATGGAGGACCATTCGTCGAGCAGTCCCAGTAGTGACGAGGCTGCCATGTCTGTGATAATGAGCCTGTTGGAGGCAGACGCTGGCCTGGGTGGGCCGGTGGATTTCAGTGACTTGCCGTGGCCTCTTTGAAACACTTTTTGCTGTTTGGCAGACTTTTTGGCAGTGAGCGAGGGAAAAAACAAAAAGTGCATTATTTTGACAATGGGTGGGGTGGGAGTCATTCTGTGGAGCTGTACCAATTCTGTTGCTTTTATCGATGAGCTTTTTAAACAGCTTTTAAAAAAAAACGCTTTTATGTTTGGATCCAATTACAAGCCATATCAGAAAACAAAACTAGCCAATTTTTGTCACGCAATTTGCGGAAGTAAAAAAAAATGAAGTTGCTACATTAATGTTGGATTATTGTCTAGTTCCTTCAGTGTTGCGCTTCAATATATTTTAAGGACTTTCGTCTGGTGTCAATGTTTTTTTTAAAAACAATTGTGCAATTGAAGCATTAACATTTTCACAAGTTTAAACGTCGTTTTCCACTCCTTGTGTTAGGTGTTTTCTGACGGATGTTTTACACTAGATTCTCATGGTGCATATTTCTTGTAAATTGACTAAATTAACTGTATCAAAATTGTCAGTGTTTTATTCTTCTTATTCTATGAGACGATTATAAATATATGGGAAAGTAATGTAGTTGTGAAATATTTTGAAAATGACAATTTCGTTTTCATTTAGTCCTGTTTAAATCGGCTGTACAGTTTTTTTTAATATATAAAAGACATCTATATCAGTAAGAGAATTATCTTGAAATGGTTTCCTTTTGTTCTTATTGCACTTAGTACTGTATTACATTATTATAAAGTGTTCGTTAACAGTTGATTCGGCAAATTTGTTGAACAAAATGACAAGTTGGTTTGTTGCAACTTTACTGCCACCAACAGGAATCTACTGGGATTTAAAAAAAATGTAATCAGAATTTAATCAAATCGTGTAAAGAAATTCTAAACAATGCATGTGGAGCCATTTAGCTTTCCCAACGATTTAAAAAGTCCCGAGAGAGAAAATTAAGAGGCTACAAATATCTTACAGACATTGTGTGTTGATTTTAGAGAAACATTTTTTTTTGAAGTGTCAGGTTTAAATTAAATTTAGTTAACTAAACATTAACTAAAGTTATAAATATATAACTTTGCAATTCGCCTGACTGGGAATCTGTGCTATGTGGATATACATTGATGTGCAGTTGGAAGAAATTCCAAACCTAGCATTGATTTTTTAAAAATACGTCACACCTGAATGTAAGTCCCGTTTCTGCCGTGTCCGATCTGCTATCCGTCTGAAACTGGGGCTCAGTAGGAACTATTCACACACGGGAAATTTGCTTGTGATATTTATTATATAATCATTCATCAGCTGTTAGAAATACAAAACTCTTGCAACAGGTACACAGTTCAGAAAATTAAAATAAGACTTCAAAACAGCTTCACAGAACAGCAATAAACCTCTGGCATATAGCTAGTTATACCTAGAATATATATTTTGAAAACTGTATTAGCAGTGAGTATTTAAAACCACTGGGGTAAGTTGTGTATGTAACATTAGAACATTCCTCTGTTCTCAGTTCCACCATGTGCTGTATCGGCAGAAAGGTAAATGCATGTATTCAAGAGAGCACTTTGCAAAATGCAGACAAAAGCCATTCTCCCAATATATACTGTGTATATATATATATATATATATATATAGAGCACCAAGACTGCAACAACCTATTTTTATATAAATAATGGGTGTTGACGGGAAGTGAATGTGAAAACAAAAACAGGAGTTTTGCGTGTGTTTTTTTTTAAAAAAGAACCGACATCGCAAAGGCAGTTCCCGTCTGTCTGCCTTTGGTCACCGACAAAATAAAACTCAGAAAAGTGCAACTTAAACCTTGCGTCGGGTCAGTCGGTCGGTCGTTACTTCTGGGTTTTGTGCGGATTAGTGTACAATGGCTGTTTGTGTTGTGTTTGTGTTTCTGCACAAATAAGCTGATCATACACTTGTCACTTTGTCAGCACAGCAGCATGCTAAAGTTGTTAAATGCCCTCCCCATTCTCCCCCCCGCCCTCCCCCTCCTCTCCCCACCCCCCACCGCCCCACCTCCGCAATCAGATGGCTGGGGGCTGGGCCTCAGGGTCCAGTTCGTTGTTGTTGTTGTTGGGGGGGTTGATGTCGAGCTCGTCCACCTGAGGTGTGGGGTGCATCACCACAAGCTGGTCTTGGGGGATGTCCGCGGCCGCGGCCGCCAGGTTGGTGATGGATTTGCTCTTCACACACTGGAAATCCACGTGGCGACTCTTGCCCTCCTCCTTCTCCCAGGACATCCTGATGAAAGGCCTCTGGACGTAGTTGTAAATCACCTCCGGACGCCCGCCCGGCCTCTTCTTCACCTTCTCCTTGTAGGTGGGATAACCTGGCGGGAGCAAAGGTGGGAACTGTCAGCAAAGTGGGGGGTGGGGGAGGGAGAGAGAGAGGGGGGAAATGCCAAATAAATAAACAAGCCCCCGGTTTGAGTGAAGGGTGGGGGGGGAAAGGTTAAAACAGAAAGTGTTTTCAATACTACAATAAAATGATATTTGTATAGTGCCTGTCCAGCCGGGAGGACGTGCCAAGGCTCTGGTTTTGCATTTGATTGATGTAATGATTTTGTGACTTCCCAGGACGGCAGGTTGTGGCTGGGTCTGTGGCTGGGGCTCTGCTCACTTGGCCTCGCCTGCTGTTCTGTTACCAGGCTGGAGGTGTCAGTTCTCTCTGCCCGGGGGCTGCGCAGTTGTAAAGTCAACTCCAGACCACGGAAACCCTTAAAAATCAAAGTGTCCCTCTGCCGACCAAAATAACAATGTTCACTCTCATTCTGTAAATATCCTGTGTCACAATCTGTACATCAGCTGAGAATTTGGGCCACATTAAGTTTTAATAACCGAGGGATCTTAGGTGTTTGCCCACGTATGACGGCAGAATCTTTGTGGAGAGTGAGAGTGATGCGAAGTTACCCCACTTATCATAATTGTCACCTTACAAAACAAACACATTCATTCTCATCACACAAAACACTAGTTAAAATCCTCTAAATGTTCTTGAATGGGATCCATGACCTTATCGTGCCAGTCAAATGTAATGTTTACAGATGCTATTTGTTCAAAAAAGGCTTTTTACAGATTAAAGTTGTGAAACATGCGCTCACCTTCAATACCCAACCGTATCTTCTTCAATCCCCGCTCTTTAAGCACCATTTTGGCCACATCTCTGTTCTCTATATACTTGAAGAAGCGATACAACTTTGTACTGTAAATAACTGAAAAAGATGTTCCAAAGTTAAATTATTTGTGTTGAATTAATTACATTAACATTTCACTGTGTTGCTCTCAGCCTTTGGAGGTTGTGGATCCTGGTAACTGGCCAACGTAATAATCGCCGGTTATTTATTATTTAGATGCATTATAATGTGTTTGAAATTCTCCCCCATTGCAACTCCTCGAGGAGTGCTCGGTGCACTAGATGCTGGTAATTTGCGTGGGCTAATTTAAGAAGCCGACTGTTGCTGTAACAGGAAGATAGCGGAGGAGGAGGTGCGTGTGATCAGGAGGCAGCAGTTCCAATGTGCTGAACAGGGAACTTCTCTAATCCGCTCCTCTCTCATGGCCGGACAAGAACCAGCGAGGAAATAAGGAGCGGGAACCGAGCACTTCGGTGTCGGAATCAGCGCAGGGGAACATTTCAGAAATACACCCAGCAACCGGTGTGCCAATCAGGTTCATCTTCTAACATTGTTCCAGAGAGAACAAGTTTAAGCATAATGTATAATGCGCTAATAGTAATAATAATAATCCTTGCATTTGATACAGCATCTCATCACAACAACAATTTACATTTATAGAGCGCCTTTCACGTCGGGAGGACGTCCCAAGGCGCTGCACAGGAGGCGTGTGACCCGAGCTGGGAGGGGAGTGTTTGGGAAGGGTTGAAACACGAAGGGGAGGTAAAAGAGTTCGGGGTGGAACAAAAGGCACGATCTTTAAGAGATCACCTCTTTAAGATGCCTCAAAGTGCTTCATAGAATATATTGTAAAGTGGATTGGATGTGTACTTTGTGGGTGAAACTCAGCAGCCCATTGCGCACAGCTGTGTCCCTACATACAGTCGTGGATTAACTTTGGCGGGGTGGGTCGGGGGGAGGAGGGCGGGGAGTAGAGTAGAGAGAGCATGTGGAAGTAACACAGGCAACAATCTTAAAAGACAGGAAGGGGATTATTGGTCCACCCCTCTCGCCTACCTAGAACAAGCGCTCAGAAGCTGAAATGCTCGTGTGTGCATGTGCGCACACACGTGTGTGTGGAATCCGACTTACTCTGTGAATATTCCTCCCCCATTTGTGGCGGATACTCCTCGTCCCAGTCCACCACGTCGTCGTCCGTCAGCACCACGATGTGACACTCCCGGTCTCCGCTCTGGGCGCTGGCTACCATCAGGGGCAGGATCATCTCCTCCAGGTAGGATTCAAACTGTTTGCGAGCCCCGTCGTTGGAAAGCTCATGCATGAGCGCGCCTGAGGAGCAGAGGAGAAAGCCAACGCTGGCTGGTTGGTATGGCTAAATTCTGCCTTTCGTGGCAACAACAACAAAAAAAGACGCATTCAGCGCGTGTCACTCAACTAACTTGTGGATCCCGTGGCCAGAACACTAAGGTAAACTAACTAGGATTGATTTTTCCTTGAATAATATTCACGCACTATCTGTGGAGCTCCTGTAGCTCCAGTGGTTAGAGCCACTCACTCACCTTACAAGAGTGAGTGAGTGTGTCTCGAAACCAGGCAGATCAGGATGTGAAAGCTTGGGCAAGTTTCCTTAGTCCACACACACACACACATACACACACGCCTAATAATAATCCAAAACCCCCCAGTAATAATCATTTGACAATCATTTCAATCCACGACTGTTTGTGTGTGGGGGACGCTGCTGTGCACAATTGGCTGCTGCGTTTCTCCCACCAATAAATACAGTCGATTCACTTTACAGTGTATTTCATTTTGTATACTTTGAGGGAATCGCCCACAAAGGATCACACATTTTTTCTCCCCACCACAAAAACAAATATGTCAGATGATCTTACAAAATGTGACTCTAAAGAATTCCAACCTAATTAACAATCTACATCCCACCCCCGGAGACTTTCCATTCCCGTCTAAAATGGATAAAAATTAAACCATTCCCAGGAGTTGGAAACCTCCTGGATGAGTAGCTGATGTGGATGTGCGCCAGTTCATCAAACTTGCACTTCAGGCAAAGCCGAACAACATGAACAATCCACTATCCACTATTAGCTAAACAAGCAGCGGAGGGCGGCTGAACACAATCATACAAGGGACGCATTTGGATAGTTACGCTTATTGCTGAAGGAACTTCCTGTGAACGGTTTGGTTTTTGAAAATGACAAATGTTTGTTTTTGGGAGTAAGTGAAATTGCAGCAGCGCCGCCCCTCAGCCGCAGAGAAACGTCGCCTCTTTATGAGCAGGCGGTGGTTACCGTGGTCTGAACTGCCGACACACACACACGCGCGCGCACACACACACACACAATTCTAAATCGAGTCAAGGAAAGTCATTTGGGATTTTTTGAAACTGATCGGTGGTGCACTTACTGAGATCTCTACATTTAATGGTGCTGTAGTCGAAGGAGATACAGAGGTAGTCGCAAGCTTCTCTCAATTCAGGTATTGAGATTCCATCTGGACAGCGAATTATTCCAGTCTTGTAGTAATCCTGGAAACAAATTAACTTCCAGCGATAAGCGTCACACTGGCTAGTCAGAGATTTATATAAAAACAGGACAACACAGATTACTTTGGAGAATCCAAACCTCATTTTTAAACGGCTACTTTTTTTTTGTAAAGCTGGCCAATCTTTCCTTACAGCTACAACTGTACTTTTATAATCGTCAACCTGCCCCTTACAATCTTTAATTGTTGTGAAAATTAATTGCAAATTTAATTGTGGTCCCAGAAATGACAAGTGACACTCACTGGATGGCCCTTAATTAAAAAGATTCATTTTCACCCCCCTCTCCGACTGCTGGCTAAAACATTCTATTTATACCACTTGCAGCGTGCCAGCTGAGAGGGGATATAACAACCAGACAGGGAATCCAGTAAAAAAAAATAATGTTCAAACTACTTTAGGATCATTTTTCTTTTTTAAAAAAAAGACAAGTTTTTTTTTCTATTTTCTATCTTTGATTTCCTCCATACTGTGGCTGAATGGTCTGCCCTGTCTCCAGGTCTCTCTCTGGCACATGGACAACACAAGGGCAATCCACAATCCCTTCAAATGTCCGGGCTCCCCTCTACATCTCCCCAACAGCAGCCAAGCCTCGCTTATGCTAGAAATTCACTTAGAAAAATCTATAAATTTGCAATTGCTAAATTACTATACAAATATTGGGGGGGGGGGGATTCAAGTGAAGGAGATCGGATGTGGTGACTTTAAAACAGTGAAATGTTACTACACACAGCAGTGGGGAAGGTGAAATTCAATGTACGTATGTTCAAAGTCTTAACTCTAGCTGTGTGTACTTGTGTATATGTGTGTTTTTTTGGGTCCCCAAGATATAAATTTTTTGTTACACGTTGCATTTTGACTTCATGGAATATGAATGAGTTTTGCTCTGCAGTGAAAGATGGCATCAAGCTGATTAAAGCAGACAATGGCCAGATTCCCAGATCGAGCAGCCTCTCTCAAGTGCCAGATTGAGCAGATGGTGTAATGTATTATTGAACATTATATACCTTAACCTTGCGATTTACAAGCCTTAGTGGTTTCTTTATTAACGTACACGAGGACAGGATGACAAGAAGCCAATTAAGCAAAGCTACTTTATTATGTTAATAACTAATTTGGGACTAAACCATTTGGGATTAACATGCGTTTTCTTGTGCTGTTCATAAGCAATTAAAAAAAACGTCTTTTTTTTAACGGCAGCTCTAATACGAGCCAATCCGCCAGCAATTCTAGTTTTACTCACACATACACTAACATGTGTATGTGTCGTATAAACCACGACATATATCCTATCCTATCATCCCCCAAGTATCTTCCATATAGATTAATACAATGTGTCAAGAAAATAGATCAATCCATACTTTCAATTCATAGCCAGAGGGTTAGCTTGTATAAAATATAATCTCGGCCATTTTAGTCAGATACATGATGATGGAGAATGCCTTTGGGCTATTAATTTTCAACATTGAAAGGATGCTTTTAGTCCGAGTCGGAAGGGATAAAAGCTTTTATTGGCAGTTCATTTAACTTACAGATACTGCACTTACCAAAATAGCTCGAAACACAGTACAGCTGATACCCTCTGCCACTTCAAACTCTCCTTTTTCATTTGGACGTGTGAAATTGTGTTCTCTACCCGAACCAAACATCCTGGGGAAGAGGAAATGTGAATAATCACATTATTAGTTAATCACTCAGGTTACCTCAATAATAAGAACATAATAATCCTTGCATTTGATATTGTGCCTTAACATGCCTTTGAGACACTTCACAGGATATACTGTAAGGTTAACTGACTGTATATTTTGTGGATGAAACGCAGTGGCATACCTTTCAGGGAGATATAACAAATCTCAACGGAACGGATAATGCGGAGAGGTAATCTACAATCGCACAACTTACCTGCCCAGCATTGTGTTCGGTTGTGCAGTGAAAATAGAAGGATCGACGACGAATCTAGTGTTGTCGACAATGAGCGTCACTCGCTCCGAGGTACGGACACTGCGTGTGCCTTCCTTGGCATTCTCGTATACAAACACCATCTCTCCCGTGGCCTTGCACTGCCCGTCAGCGCTGGCCTGGCTGCCATTCCGACTGGCGTTCCCACCGCCGCCGCCGGAGCAATTAGGGGAAAGTTTTTGAAGACGGGGACTGCTGGGGCGCGACGTGGAGTTGAGTTCCTTCTCTCGGTCTGCGGGTAGAAAGGACACAGCAAAATGAGAATGAATCATCTTTGCTCACCAATCTCACATTTACCCAAAGTAGTAAGGAACGTGTAAGGACTTTGATTAGGGAATACAGTGGAAGTGAAAAGGAAAGGAACGGGAAGCCTGTGGGTAAACGCCAGGATTGTCTTTAGTATTGGTGCAAATTTGAAAAGGGCATTTGTGAACCCTTAACACCAGATAACATGTTTTGGATCAACTGAAAGAGCATTCTACAACAACAACAGCTTTCAGTTATATAGCTCCCTCCACACAGGTTGGCATCTCTGAGCACTCAATGTTTTATATCCCTTGCGACATGCGCCCCAGATGTTAAATGATTAAATATCACTAACTCATACACTTATTATTACAAAACCACATTACTGTACTATAGTTAATGTCCATCAACATGTTAATGTTTGACCAACAACCTAGACATCACAAGTCATTTCACACACAACCAATAACAAGCCTTGGAATAAGAATTCTCCAAATTAATGTTTTTCCTTCTTTGATTATACGTTTGTAGAAATCATCACTTTTTAAATAACGGTTTTCATTCTCAAGTAAAATATTTTAAACCACCTGCAACGGTGCACTCATATTATATATTGCTCACGCCATGGGCGAAAGAGGCAGAGAGTGACATGTACTCATGTCCACATATGTAACTAAAACTCAGTATACAGTATCACAAACTCAAAATTTCTTTTAAAAAATGGTCACTCAATCCACGACTGTTTGTGGGACACTGCCGTACGCAATTAGCTGCCATCTTTCAACCACAAAATATACCGACAACTCATTTGACCATATATATTCTGTGAAGCGCTTTGAGACGTTTTGATAACGCCTTATCAAGGCGTTATCAAATGAAAGGAGTATTATTATCCGAAAAGGTACATAATGCTTTGATTTGTAACACAATGTAAATTCTCTTTTCCTCACTCTCTCTGTCTGCCCTCCCACACCCAACATCACACGCAGAATACCACAAACAAGGTGATAAAAGCAAGCTGTTGATGTAAGTCCCTTCAGTTTTCTCTCCTTCCTTCAAGACGCATCTCTAGCCTGTGTTCTGCACCTACTGAAGATGGAATACTGACCACCAAACGTATTATAGACACAAATTCACATTTCACCACCATCAATTAGGTTATTTCTAAATAACTTATACCTGCGCAGTTTATATAAAAAAAAGTTCAAATGGTAGAGGTTAGTTCGTATCACGGAACGTAGGTCAGTCAAAAAGCCAACTCACCGCTGTGATGCTGTCGAGTTGGTGAAGTTACGTTCCTAATGCAAGGCGTGAGCTGACCCTCTGCCCGTTCATGTGAGGAATCGCGAGAGCGATCGCTTGACCTGCGGCGGTCCCGAGAACGTTCATACCCACTGGCTCCATGTAGACTCATCTTGTTAGTACGGACTGACCCAAGTTTTGTGGTACGTGAAGGAGCACTGCAAAATAAAAACATGCATTATGCATCCTAATAAATGATTAATGTTGATGTTTAGGGCACTCTTAATAAAATTCCACTGAAATAATAAAACACTCAATATAGATTCCTGCAACTATGCTAACCAGCAACCTAGAACTTTGACAAGGCAAATTTCAACATTAACTTTCAAAAGCTCTTTAATTTTCAATGTTTGATAATGAAATTTAGAATTAAATAAACATTCACAATTATTTGTGCTCATTTAATACACTTCAGAAAACATTTGTGTAATTATTTTATATTGAAAGCAGGGAATCAGTGCAACCTTCATAGTTTTACATTAAGGAGAATAAGAAAATTCAGATTTCCAGTAAATGTGACGTAAAGTAGCAAACAATTAAAAAAAAATAAGGTCATGTTTTTCATATTGGAGTCAGTGCAGTCAGCGGAAATGTATGTTTCTATAAATGGCTGGATGTAGATAGTTGTGTGCCTCAGGGAACTGTGCTGTGGTTTCTATTGTTTTCATCAATATTAATGATTTGGAAACAGACATAGAGGTTCAAAATCTTAAATTTATCTACAATACCAAGTCTGTCAATACAGGAATCTGTAGAATGATTCGTGGGGTGGGTCGCAGATAAGAAACAGATACATTGCAATCTAACGAAATGCAGAGTGAATGTTGAGAGAGACAAAAAGTAATTATACCCCAAAATAGCTTGTGACTGTCAACTGTAAAGGTAAGCAGCTGGAAGTAACTTTTCACAAAGCTAATCAAAAGAAAATGAAAGGATCTGGTGAAATTCATATTAGATTCAGTGGCAGAGCGAGCAACAACATAGGCTCCATGAATCTCCGTAAGACTGTAATTTATATGATTCTCTTGTCACCCCATGCGATTTCTAAAACTCATTAGTTTTTATTGTGTCAGGACAATCATATTGGACTGGTTGTTGGGAGATATTTTATTGAACTTCACATGTAAAAGGAAACACCCAAGCATGAAACAATGACAGGAAAGCTCACAACCCCCGCAGCTAATCAGCTATCCTGTCCTGCACAATGCTAAAGTGAATGCATTTTCATATAATTTATTCATTTTTACAATTTGACACTTCCCAACAATATCAATTACTTTAAAAAAGTGAACATTTTCGCGACAGATTTATGACAAGATTCAGATTGACAGATTTATGTTAGTAAGTTGCAATGGTCTGCACATTACTGGAGAATTACCCAAGCAGAGTAATTAAGACATTAGTTCATCACAACAGTGTGATTTTATTACATCAGCTCAGCTTTAACTAGTGACCGTTTAAAAAAAAACTTTATCCAATTAGCAACAGTGCTCACTGGAGCTGCTACAGTCCGATATGTACAAAGACTGGCGAATTTAAACTTCATTCTTTTACATGTTGCCACCAGATGGGGCTGTACAGATGTAAGATATCGCACATTCAGGCTCGATTTTACACCTGTACGTGGAACTGTCCACAATCAGCGAAGGCTGCTTTCGCCAAGCAGTCCCCACCTGAAATTTCACACTTCTCCAGCAAATACCATTGGTTCGGGACGGTTTATGAGGAGACAGTAATGGGGAGTTAATGGGCCCAGAAATAAAACAAGATGGAGAATAAATAAATTAATGATCCAGGGAGCTTTGTTAAAATTCAAAAATCGTTCCTTGCAACCATCTCAGCCACAAACCTTGAGGTTTGTACAATGACTGCAATTACTTATTCTGCCCTTCCTGTTCGGTATCAGAGCCAAAAAAGGGCAGCAGAATAGTCTCTCACAATGTTCTGCTATTTGTAGTTCACACACGGGTCTCAAACAAGAATTAAATTTACCAGAGCAGCATGTCTGACCTACTGCCTGTATAAACATCTTAGCTGCACACAAGGACTCAAAATGAAATACTTTGTGCTAAATAACTTTCTAAGCACCAGTTCAAAAATTGGACGCAGAGAACATTTGTTTATTTGCCCACAAATATAGTCAATTCACTTTACAGTACATTCTGTGACGCGCTTTGAGACGTCGATAAGATGTGAAAAGCACTATATCAAATGCAAGGATTATTATTATTAAAGGATACTATGCACACTTATTCATATAATATCAATACTGTACAGTACTAGGCTTTGGAGCAGTCTGACAACTGAAATATAGTTCTAAGCAAGTTGTAAACAATGCACGGTGATAAAAGTTACTGGAATCAAAGGATTTACTGGGCAGGGATGACAAATAAAACAAAAATTGGGAATGGAGGGGAGACAAGGTAAATCAAGCAGGAAACTTTTTTTTATATAAAAAAGCTGACCCAATAAATATAACCTGGTACTGTACTGGCAAGTCAGTGACTGGGCTGCGTTAGTGTACTCCCAATGGCTGACTGAAATACCTATCCCTCCTCCTCACTATCGGTGGCGAATAACTCACGGACACCGAGGATGACAAGGAATTTGCCTCAGTTTAAAAAACATATAGAAAGCAGAGATTAAGAATTAAAAAAAAAAAATTATTTAAAAAGGCTACCACCACCAACAACAGCAACAACAACTGGTGAGAGCGCTATATACCACGGACAAGAAACTGATATTGTAAAGTCAAGATGAAAGCCAGAAGCAATAAATTAGATGACTTTCAAAACGTCGAAGATTTCATACTATTTTTAGGAATAAATTTAACATGCAGATCAGCCTCTAGGCACCGACAGCAGCTGATTGAGTTCTCTATTAAAACTCGTGCTCCAGTTAAAAAGTACAGACAGTGAAACAATAATGCAGCATAAAGCAAGGCTCGATGCAAGTGAAATGTCAATTTATCTCCAAACTATCCCTATTTTTAGTAACTGATCTGTTCAGCTGACATTAACAGTCATCAGCAATTTTGTACACTTACGGGCAGTTTAATCAAATTCTGCAGCCATGACTCATTTCTATGCATTTGATTTCCATGTTGCTTTTATTCCAAGGCCTTTTTCCCTTCACCACAAAACCGAGAGCTTCTGAAAACCCATTCTCGTGTTACTGCAGCTCTTTAGTCAGACTGGATGCTTTCCGTGTTGCTTCTAGTTTCTTGTCCAACAAAGTCACGTTATCTTATTACTATTCGGGACTCTCGTAGGCGTTTACACAATACACAATTACATTTGTATAGCGCCTTTCACGTCGGGAGGGTTTGTATGAGAAATGGCACACATACTGATGTAAAGTTAAGCACACATCACTCTTAATACAGTGCTTTACCTCTAAATGAATGCCCCGAGCAATGGGAGTACAGCACTCCTGTCACACTATCTGCTCAGCTGTTTATAGTACTAACAAGACATTATTCTAAGTGAAGGATGCTGTTGTTGTAGGGGGAGGGGGGGAAAGCTTTGCAAATCTATACTCAAATGTGTGCTTCTCTCTGACTTGAGAGTAATATATCTAATGGCAGAATGTAGGACTGTCTTTTGTAGGCTTTTGCCAGCTATTTCCAAACTGTACAATGCCACCGGTTCAGTTATGTTGTACATCTCGATTTGGTGTGGACAAATATCACAAAAAGTACTGATATAAAATGTCCCCTTTAAGCTATTTGCATTACTCAAACTTCAGTACCATACACAAGTGAACAACATTTACAATGAAATAAGGATCATAGGGTATGAAATGACAAAATATACACTTGGATGTCAGTCAGTGTCATTATACTCTGAATTAAATCAACTACAGATAGTAACCTTAGCACCTAACTGAACAAATTGTACTTGCTTTATTGGAATAACTCAAGGCTGTGGATGTTTATGAAATGTGACAATTTAAATTATCGTACAGTACTCTTAATAACACGTGAGGTTTGCTAGTCAGTTTGACAGATGTTGCTCATTAGAATAAACGGAGGTAATCCAGCCAGATTTGTCAAATGCACCGATTAGTAACAGTTGCTGAGTCAAGTCAAATTTCACAGGGGGGAAAAAAAACCAGACAAATTGCACGAAAAGTCGATTAAAACAGATCATTTTGGCATTCTAAATCAACCACGTAGAAAATGAAAAATAACACCCGCTTGCCCCGGTTGAGAACCACAACCTAAAACCAGAGGCTAAAACATGTACTGCTTAAATATACATATACAGCTACTTAGTAAAATTCCAAGCATCTGCTAATGCCAGGCATTATATACATTTGCTGACCCCCTTGAAAATAAAGACGAGCAGCATCCGTAACCATAAAGTTTGTGCATCATGACAATTCAACACCACTGCAGAATATGAAGAGAAGAATGTTTTTTTTTTCCCCTTTAGCAATCAATTTGATATCTTCCCTGTGATGAAAACATGCTAAATTGGCACATCAGTTTATCATAGTACAATTTGAGAGCCTGGATTGAGGGCTGCCTGGATTGAGCAGTAAATCACTGTCTGATTTCTCCTGGCTGTTTAACATCACAACATGAATAGCAATCCATACCACCAGTTTTAAAATGCCCGTTTTCTCACTAAACAGCAGCACCCACTCTTCCCATAACAATAAATAGCCACTCGATATCTGGACAGAGTAGTCAGTCATGCCGAACACTAGAACTGGCTCTGAAGATGTAGAATACTGTACATACCTCACAGTTTTACTTGAAATTGGCACAAAACAGCAGGTCAGGAATTTCTGAATACAAGATGAATGGAAAACCCAGTAGAGTCGCACTTCTGATAACAATGCAGCTTTCGCAGCCTCCCTGGGCATTACTTTTCGAATTCAGCAAACCCCAGACCCATTTGTCACTTCCCTGCCACAGAGCTGCAAGAACCCTGCAGCAAAGCACCGCATCGCAAGCTGCCTTCGAAGGTTATTTTGGAAGCTAGATAGCTGCCAGAATCTGAAAGTAACCTTTCCGCTAACACACACACACACACAAAAAAAAAATCACAGCCTACGAGCCGCAAATTCAAATCACTTGTGTGGCAGTTGCTGACTCAGGGGCGCGCTGTGTAGGTGCTGACGTCTTGACCCCCCGCCAGCCTCCTTTGTTCTGCATTTGTGACTGCAATTACTCCAAATCTAAGCAGAGACTAGATGGTGCAGTTGACATCAGATGCAGAAAGGATTTTTCCCCCCCCCCCTGGTAAGCTGCCAGCTGTCTGTGTTACCATCTGTTAAGTGTTTCTTCACTGTAGGCTGGAAGACTAAACTGTACTCAAATATTTTAAATGGGACCACCTACAGCTGCACCTATACAGGCAGGAGATATAGGTATCTACTGGCAAATAACATTTAAAAAAATAGAAGAGCCTGAATTATATGTTTTAAAGATATAGATGACAAATTGCAGAATAGAAAAATTGAAGGCAAGCCTGCTTGTTTTTGGGTGTGAGGAGGGGAGGAAATGAAAGACTGATCAGAAATTGTCCTGTACGACTACAATTTTTTTTTACAAATACATTTCAATTATGCAGTTTAGATTAGGTTCTAAATTGGTACCAGATGTACTTTCCCTTTTCATCTGTGTCTCAGCCTCCCGAGCATAGAACTTCCAGGGTCTAGATTGCGACATTTGGGAATACGGTTTCCCTTAATTAAACGGCAGCTGGAGGAGAAATGGTGCCTAAATGAAAGTTCTGTGACACTGCGGCTCGTTGGCCTCACGGCTCCTCGAATTCTAAGCTATTTAGATTGTTCAATCCCCTTTTTTCCTGAAGCACCCAGGACGCTACAATAAGCATTTTAAAAGAGTATGGTTGCAAACGTAGTTTAAACTGTTTGCTGCGCCATTCGAAAAAGCCCTACGATAAATTAGAAAAAGATTCGGAAATTAATTTAAAGGTTAAAGCACGCAGATATGTACCATCGTTTAAATTATTAGAATTCAAAGATTTGATCGGAACTGCAGTAATATGAAGGCAAGGGAGGTTGAGGTTAGTATGGGGGGTGGGGGGTGCGCTTTCCAAGCAAAAGCTCGGAAATTAATGGGTGTGTCTTCAACATAGATTTGTAAAGAGTACCAATGTCGCAGGGGGGTGAGCAACATTACGTTTAAAAGACCGCACTCTTTGAGTTACGTATCTAATCAGAATTGTTATGAGAAAGGGCAAAGATTGAGAATGTAGTTCCTGAACTATTCTGGCACATCACCTCGCAACCATCTTAGAATAGTATTTGGCTGACCTGCGAACAGGTTGCACATCAGTCCTGCAGCCCACGAACGGCAAGTAACTCGAGCAGAAAAAGGTAACCTTATATTCTGCCTTCCCTCCCTTCCCCACCAAACAAAAAACTTGGGTGATTTTTATCCATAATCGATTGTACACACTTACTAACTTCAGTATCAAGATCTGTCATGCAAATCGCCTCTCAGCATTTCTGCTGAATACACTGCAGGGAGCAGCTGAATAGATTTCAAATAGTTTTTCTAAAAAAAATTGCAATAGATTTCATTACCCAATAAGTGACACATCAAGAGATTCGACCAGCTGTATTTTCCTTGCTGCCTCTCTCCCCAGCATGTTGACACGTACAAATGTTTTTTGTGTATATCACTAAAAAGACAAAGGGCTAAATTTGAGATCTTAAAATGCAGGATTTTTTTTTTTTAAAAGCGTATATACAAACATTTCTAATTCTTTTGGTGAATTTCTGTGCTTAAAGTGCTGGAAACAGAGCACTTTCTACTTTGGGTACCCAGTGTCAACATCGAGGACTTTGAGATTACATAGTGCACAGGTCAGATACAGAAGGCAGCCCCACAAATCTGCCTCAACTCCCAAAACACTGTAGAACTCCTCCCACCATTACACAACTGAGAATCTTTCAATTCTAGGTTAATTTATGCCAGTGTTAGTGAGAACCGTTCTGTCACTGCCAAAACTCATTTCACTCAGGATCCTTGAAGAGGGGAGTCTTGCTAAACTGCTACGTCCTAGAGGTGAAGAAGGCAATGAACGCAGTTTAAAAATGAAACCCTGAAAACCTCAAGCATCGTGATTCCATAAATCTACAAAGCTCCATTGCATCTGTGTGTTGCTAATAATTTAGATATTACAGAATGCTTTTTTTCATATTGGTTTTAGATAATTAAAGCATACTCTGCATCAGCAGCAAAGATTCAACTGTCCACATAACGTGACAGGGAGAAGAAAACACAAAAACTAAATTTGTTATTGAGAGGAAATGTTGGCATAATTCCACTTTCAATGCACTATCAAGAGGTTTGGGAGGCTCCCGACTGGTAATCTGTTTTGCTAAGAAATGAAGGGTATAACACATTCAGTTCCGCTTCTTGTAAATGGCTTGAGGTTCAGTGTCTCAAGTTAACATGTCACTGAATACACTAATCCAACATTTATTCTCTTCTCTGTGTGGTCAAGCAACTCAAAACTCAGCAACCAGGATCGTTCACATTCAGTTACTGGTTTGAGCATCAACTTAGAAAAGAAAAACACTTGAATTTATTACATCTAACAGTAGCGCATGCAACAGTTTCACGCAACAATCAAATGAGATGTCCCAAAAAATATTTGTATGGCTGAAGTATTGCGGTCTAATGAATGGTAATTTATTTAATTTCATATCCCTTTAGTTTAGCTCCCATTTTTAATGTTTGTAGCATAGTTCAGAGCCAATTCAGCACCTCACTGGAATCATAAACCTGCTTAGTGCACAACAGCCAGTCTAACTTGATTGAGTAGCAAAATACCACACGTGTGCCCACTCCACATATCTGCCAGCTTAGCAGCACGCACTGCCTAATGTCAGAAACACTATTTCACTCTTCTCATCTGCAAGTTTTCCTCTTCGGAAGACAGTACTCATGTCTAGGATCTATGGTTTGTTAATGAGTGTAAATCCAGAAGATGGTCCAGTTAGAATGTTAGATCTGTGAGAACCACTTAGCTAAGATCAATACCGGGGCAATCAGTGAAAGCCTTGAAAGTGTACAGAACAGGACATTGAGAGTCAGTCGTGAATTTTGTGTGCATATGAAAACCACAATTTTTTTTTAAATGGCTTCGAAAAGATTTTTAACTTACTTTGTATAGATTCTAGAATTAGCAATGCAAAGCAACTGAGCCAGTATTCTTCCTTTACCCCATAGAGCCTGCCTTTGGCCCAGAGAGACTTTACTTCCATCGTAACATGTTTGGACGAGCACAATTATTTCCATTACATCCAATTACAGTACCTCTACTTCAACTGGTTTGTTATATGGAGATACAGTGGTAAATCCCACCAATCATTTTACAAATATCTCAATTTAAATGGAGGTTTAACCTTTTTACTGCAAGTGTTAAGGACAACATAACAATCCTTACATTTGGTTGTGCTTTCCACCTCTGGAAGATGGAGATCCCAAAGCATTTTGCAGGATATACGTTGCACATCACAGCAAACACGATAAGAGTGCAACTAGATTTTCTCCTTTACCTCTTAAGTAGCGTAATACAGTGTTGTTCAATTTCTTGGTAATACATAGATGGCAAAGCAATTTGGAATTCCAGAAATCTTGCAAAAAGCATTATAAGATCTATTTGAAACTAAAAGTGATCTAAAGAGTGACCTAGAGTAGACTATAAGATATTCAGTATATCCTTTAAAGTTGAATTATCTGTTAAGGATTCAAGAGAGCATTCAATGAATCATTACACACTCTAATATTTATAATTTACAATACCTGTTTGTGGATTTCATATTGCAGTATAAACACACAAAGTGGCTAGATCCATTCCATATAGGATTTGACCCTATGCCACTGCACCACGTTGTTTTTCAGACGTTGTACCACTGTAAGGATCTAAGCAAGGGTCTACGGTTGTTTAAATGAACTCTGCAGACTCGTAGCTACAGAGGCGCGGCTGGAAATCACTAGGGCAAGATCTGGATTAAATACATCGAGTCAGTTCAGAATTATTCTGAGGTGTTGGTCTGGATATGAGCTACAAAATCAATATCAGTCAGAACCAGGATGTTGGGCCAAGTGTAAATCTGAAACTTAAAAGATCCTTTTAACTGGAAGGTTTATTGAGTGAGGCTTCATGTTTCCAATACCAAAGTCACAGTGGATAACTACATAAGAACTTAAAAGCATAGAAGAAGCAAAGCACATTTAATCCATCAATTCCACTCCTTCCAAAGAGTGTATATGATTTAACTTAACTTAACCTAACCCTTTAATTTGTTGTATAAATACTCCTTAATCCCAGAAGTTATGAGGAACATTATGAAGTAAAACTGTAACATGCATCCAGCCACACACATCTACTATTCAATACTGGTCATTCAATGAAGAAAATATAGCATTGCTTCTCTCACCTCACACCCCACACACTCATAACATTTAACCAGTTGAAAACATTGTATAACAATCTCTAGTTTCCTAATGGCAACTAGTATTTGTGCTTTAATTAGCAGTTACTACACATAAAAATAATAAAACAAAGTTATTATTTACATTTGGGGCAGGTTGAAATGATAGCCTGTAATTGTCAAGGATATTTAGGAATCTTCTGAATGGCTGATACTGTATATTGGAAACAGCAGTTGGCCTGCTGGAGAGAAATACAGCATTTCAGGCAACATGAAAGGCATTTTTAAAGGAAAGGTATGTTGGGAGCATTCACACACAACCAATATCTTATCAAATCATGAAAAAAAACATTTCTATTCACACCGCACTATTGTATAAAGTCATTGCATTTAGTGCTGACTGATAATGAAACTAAAGACAAGCCAGGTGACATATGATTCTACAATGAGAGTGTTTGGTGTTTTTTAACTACAGCTGTTGGGGTATCAGCAAAAACAATCACAATAAATCTAAATTTTTACAAGTTCAAACAATCAAGATTGATTTAGCACATCTTCCTGCTGGGCAGGTGTATCAGACACACCTTCTAAAAAAAAAGCATGCAAGAGGCCATGATCAAAATGTTCACGTCACTCACTTACCTGGAGTGCTTATAGAGTTTGCGAGGTCTGTTGTGTGAGCACCGATCCCAATTTTCTGGATCACTAGAATTACTATCATAAGGGTGTGGCTGTCCAGCCATCCCACTTAGCCTTGCCTTCAATTCACACTCAAGGCACACATAACCTACAAGAAAATATTTTCAAACTTGAATAGTTTATTTTTACATCACCGTTTAGTCAGAAGATGAGCAATACAGCATTGCTAAAAGTAGTCTATGACACTTCTCAACAGCCGGAATGAATAGCTTTGTTCTAAAACTTGTAACTGAGTTACTCCCACATAAAACATTGATTGATTCCCATAAAAGTGACTTTCTACCATATGTGTAATAAAGCGTGACATTTCTCTGTGTGGGATGAAAATGCCATCAATTTTCCACTGCCTTTGAAGTCTCAATTTGTTTCTGCTTGAAGCTCAGTTTTCCTCACACTTTCCACTTGAATCTATCCACTCTGCCGTTTTCTCACTTGCTTTTCATTCTATATTACTGTACTTCTATTAATTGCACCCCCGCCCACAACCTCCCTGCCTCCTCCCCACAAAAGGTAAAGCTATGAAGAGAAGACAAATACAGCAAAGAAATTAGGGGAAATAACGCAGGACACATTAACAAGCAGGACGAACAAAAGACAAGTTAAAAGTTTCCCATCTATATTGACGCAATATACCCAGCAAGCTTTGTTTGATCCAAAATACCAATAATGTACTCAAATAAGAATTTTCTCAATCTAATGAATGTTTTTTTTTAATTCAGACGTAATAAAGAAAGGCAATAGAAGAGAATTATTCTGGCATTTGTTATCTGAAGACATAATCATGAAACATAAAGGGGAGGAGTAAAGTGAAAAAATAAAACTATACATCTCACTGCTTTACTTTGATTGATGTCCAAGGAGGTGGGTCATGAGGATAATTTAATTGTCAATTCAGAGAATACACTACCTCCATCTTAAATTCAAAGACGTCCACCATTTTCATTGTACGTATGTTTATTCCCCAATTCGCATAAAAAGCATGTTATGATACAGTACACCTTTTCCAAGTTACCCCCTTATTAATTTATTGTTTACATTAAGAAAAACCTTACATTCTCAGCAAAGCATTTCCCCCCAAGACCATTTTGGGGAATAGTTACATCGATGCATTGTAGTTTTACAACCTGCCGATGTTAAAAAATAACAGTGTAAAGCTTTAATAGTCAAGACTAATCACACCAAATATAACCAATCAATTATTTACAGCAGTTGTCAAGATTTGCAAACTAAATTGGTAGAAATTTGGGGAAATTTAAATTCTTATTTTAATGAGTCATTACATCCAGTGAGGGTGCAACATTTCTGTACACAGCACACCAGATTCTAGAACGTTTCTTTGTGCATTCCATTACAACAAAACAAACACAAGAATATTTACAAATCCCCAGTATAGGGCATAGCACATACTTACTTTTAAAAAAGAAAAATTAAGTGCATTTCTATTGACTAAATGATTCTTACAAGTGTTGTCCAGAGAGGATCGACTTCAAGATCCTCACCCTTGTCTTCAAATCCCTCCACTCCTCTGCAACCCCCCCTATCTCTCTGATCTCTCTCCTCAAACCAGCTCCCACTGCCTTTGCTACACCGGGTCTGGCCTCCTCTGTGTCCCCCCCCCACCGAATCCTCCGCTCCACCCTCGGCGGCCGTGCCTTCAGCCACTGCACCCCGAGGCTCTGGAACTCCCTCCCTCACTCCCTTCGCCTCACGCACCCCCCATCTCTTCTCAGCTTCAGGTCACAGCTGAAGAACTTTCTCTTCGACCGCCTTTGGTCACCTCTCTCCCCCTGCCCCTGGTTCGGTCCCGGGATCCGCTATTGTGAAGCGCTCTGAGACGCCATTCGGCGTGGAAGGCGCTGTATACATCAAAGTTGTTGTTGCTTTTCTTAATTGTCACATCACCTGGATCTGACGTATAGCCTTTGCAACCCAGCCACCATCACACAAGAATGCACACAATCCCAAACATATTGATATGTTTGACAGTATTATTTATGGAAATTATTTTGACCATTAGATGTCATAACTGCTGCAATTATGACATAAATCTTTTTTCTTCTTTCCTCACTCCCTTTCCCCCCTTTCTCTCCATCTTCCCCCTTACTCCCTTTTCTCCCTGATTTTAAGCTCCCCCCACCTTTCCCTCACTCTCCCCCTTAACCCCCTTTCTCCCCCCTTTTTCCTCCATGATTTTACCCCACCTTTCCCTCCCTCTCCCCCTTTTCCCCTTGCTCCCCTGGCCCCACTTCCACGACTGTTTGTGGGACACTGTTGTGCGCTATTGAGCTGCTGCGTTTCACCCACAAATATACTTCTACTTTCCTTCCCCCCCAACCACAACCCCTCCCTCCCCTGCTCTGGTTGGGACATTTTTGTATTCTGTGAAGCGCTTTGAGACGTCGATAAGATGTGGAAAGCCGCTATATAAACGCAAGCATTATTATTATTATTATTAGGAAAAAAAAAAATTCCAAATGGAACAGTCACCCGAGAAACAAACCCTGCGTTGTATTTATGTCAACTGACCAACGTGGTGCGGGGTGGGGGGGGGGGAAGAGACTAAACTACAGGCTACTAACACGAGACACAGCGGCTTCGAGAACCGATCACTGTATTCACACAAAACGGAAAATTCCTTTCCTCACTCACCAACTGTCAGAAACATCGGCAAATTATATCTTTAAGCAAATCCCAAGAAGAAATCAGAAAAGTCTGCAACCATCACAGCATATACTTACAAATGTAAAAAAAAATATTTACATTGGGAGGGGCGGGGGGGGACGACGACGACGACGGGTTTGTGTGTGTGCGTGTGTGTGTGTGGGGGGGGGGGTGGATGCGAGACGCTGCTGTGCGCAACTGGCCTCCGCGTCTCGCCCACTAAATACACACACAGTCGATTCAAAGCGCTTCGAGACCTCGAGCCGGCGAGAATCCACGGGAACGCGGTTAACTCTCTCTCTCTCTCTGTATCAAAAACCGCCAGGATTGTTGTTGTTGTTGTTGTTATTATTGCTATTATTCACAGTACACTCCGCGAGGAGCTTTTTCGAGACGCGGTCTATGTAGAACAGCGCGATAAAGACGCTGTACGTCAAAATGCCAGCATTGATTATTATCATTTACTATTGTTATTATTATTTACAAGTCTATCCCCCCTTCCCCCCCCCCCCGTGAAACTCTTTGTGACACAGGCCTCTCTCCACATCAACCGTAAAGGATTATCATTAGTTATTATTGTATTATTGACTGGAATATGTGATTGCTAGGCCTCAGGCCTCAACTGACGCCACGTCACCGTCAGCCTGACCCCAGTTTAAACCACCCGCGCCCCCACACACAGAGACAGACACACACACACAGCGGGAAGGAGGAGGAGGGGGGGGGGGGGGGGGGGGACCTGCCTTACTCCCTCAGCTACCGGGAGGGAGGGACAGATGGAGAGACAGACAGACGGGGGAGGGGGGGGATGGAGAGAGGCCTTGTCGAGAGGCTTCAGCCTGAGAAAGAGTTGACAGACTGACTGACGCCCCCACTCCTCCCTCCCTCCCCACCCACCCCATCCGCAACCGATCAGCACCTACCTACCGTGAGAGAGGAGGCCGGGGGGTGAGGGGGGGTGGGTGGGGGGGGGGGTGACAGAGGGCGAGCTGAGGGAGGGAGACAACAACAACTCGAGCCACAGCGCCTCTGTCTCTCTGTGTCTCTCTGCAGCTCGAGTCTGCGCACAACCGCCTTCCCCTTCCCGCCAGCCGCGAGCGCTCATCAGCCCCGCCCCCACACAGCTAGCCACGCCCCCCGCCCCCCCCCACAAACAGCTAGCCACGCCCCCCTCCCTCCACAGCTTAGCCAGCCACGCCCCACCCCTCCCTCCACATCTGGCCCCGCCCCCCCCCCCCCCCCACAGCTAGCTCCGCCCCCCACACAGCCAGCCCCCCCCCCCACAGCTAGCCCCGCCCCCTCCATGTATTTGTGGGCGAAACGCAGCAGTCAATTGTGCACAGCCTCGTGGGTTGAAAATGAACAATCTTTAAATTATTTTTTTTTAGGGATTATTATTAGGCGTGTGTGTGAGTGTGTGTCTGTGTGTTTGTGTGTGGTGTGTGTGTGTGTGGAGTAAGGAAATTTGCTCAAGGTTGCGCCCTGACCTGACCTGAGTGGATTCGAACACAGGTCTCTCTCGTGCTTGTTGTAAGGCGAGTCAGTGAGTGCTCTAGCCACTGAGCTACAGGGAGCTCATTGAAATTCCTGCTGCTCTGGAAACTATATCCCAAAGAAGCCTCTGCCTCTTCCCCCCGCCCCCCCCCCCCCCCCCCCCCCCCCAGCTTCCCTTCAAGTCTCGCCTCAAGACTCTCTTCTTCAATGGAACCCATCCTGTTTTATAAATAATAATAATAATCCTTACATTATTATGGAACCCATCCTGTTTTACCCTCACGGCAGAGAATATTAGGGGCAGACTGGCAAGAGTCAAAAGGCTTGGTGGGCCCCAGCGTTTGTGAGTTGAGTGGTGAGGTGGGGGGGGGGGGGGGGTGGATGTATTACTGGGGTCTCTGTCGGTGGAGGTTTTTTAGCCCACGTTGTGACTGATGCTGACAAGGGCTGCGGGGAGCAGAGATGCGTACTGTACTGTGACCTCTGATGAGTGTAATTACAGTTTTAAAAAAAGCCTGTTTATCCGGCACCTTCGCGACCTCGCCAATGCCGGTTTAAAGCGCCTGCTGGATATTCAGCTGAAAACGCACAAAAAAAAAAAAAAAAATCGATGCATTTTTCCGGATAAATTCCGGTTAATCGAATGCGGACCTTTTTTTTCACGATGCCGGTTATTACGGAAGTTACGGTTGATCGGGTGTCGGATAAATGGGCTTTTACTGTATATCCCAAAATAGAAGATTTAAAAATGCCTTGCTGCTTTCATCTGTTTGCCAAATACTGCACAATGAAAAGTGACAACATCCTGTGAAAGTACCTTATTAAAGCTCACGCCCGAATATGAATTCATGCCAACAAGAACGCTAACATAAAACGCGCCTTTCATTGTAAGTCGATTTTAATGGGAGAACCACAATTATAATCTTGTTATGGAAATTATACACAACAAGTAATACAGCAATTTTTTTTTAAATGAGTGATTTCCAATGTTGTGCAAACATATATATATAAAAAAAAACATTTTTCCATCGTCGGGAACTTTCCTTTTTTTTGGTAATCACCAAAGAAATTTCTCTTTTTGAGCCATCTTTAATTGGCCAAGAGAATTGTTTGGGGGGGAACATTTTAAGAGCATATTCTCGACACTCTCTCGGTTTTTAATCAATGCCTTGTTCTTCTCACCTTTGCCGGATAGCGAAAGAAAACATAGGAGGAGCTGATAATGTCTGCGAGTTTACCTTTCACTCGATGACTTTGTTGTGATTCAGAAGCAACACAAAATTGTCTTGCGAGTTCTGTACTCGCGGAATTATTTCTAAGTGATTCAAACGCCGTCCTTACTGTGTGTTCTGTGATAATCGGGACAACTACTGTACGGGAGGGAGGGTTCTGTCTACTGGTTGTGACCAAGTTCAGGTGTTGAGCTGTTCAAGATAAATAAAAAATGGCTGCACCTTTAGAAAATATTTCAAGTTTGGAAAATTTATTTTTGCGACTTTTCTGTCTACTCTCTGGAGGATTAACCCTTCAGCATAAATAATCTTTTCAAAGTGACACTTTCCAGGTTTGTTCTGAACACGAGCAGCAGAGGTCAGTAGTGTAATGCGTGTGAGAACCACTACAGTATGTAGATAGAATACTCTTGATTTTTGCTTTGTTAACCAATCACAACAATATTTTATTTTGAACTTCGAATGACAAGTCACGCTTCAAACATTATTCATATAAACCACATTGCGACAGAAGTGATTTGTGAAGCTCATTCCACTGACTTTTTTTTTAAAAAAACCTGACAGTTTCTCAAGTTGAGGACTATTTTTGCAGAAACGTCACAGTTGTTCCAAAAGGTTTGTACATCCTCCAATCATTCACCCATCAACTGGGAAATACAAGCTTTCATTATCAAATAAATAATACAGGTGTTAACGAGTCAGGTTTTACTAGGTCAGTAGTGTAGTTAGAGTGACTGGTTTCCGAGGTTAACCCCCCAAACTCTAATCACCCTATAATGTTACTGGTTTCCTGTGGAGAGCTTTTAATTCATTTTAATGTTAGGTGTATGAAATACACACTTCTTTCTTTAACAATAAAAAGGAAATTTACTCAGAAAGTGAAATATATAAATTATTATAAATTACTGAATAAATATCTGCTGTTTCGGAAAATAAAGTGGACAATTTCTACCCCCTCACACCCCTATCACTCCCCCCCCCCCCCCCCCACACACACACACACACACACCAACACCTGCCTCTACCCACCTGTAGCAAAATACCCCAGACATAATAATAACAATAATAATCCTTGCATTTGACGCAGCCGCTTATCACGTCATCGAGATATTCTCAAAGTGCTCCACAGAAATATACTGTAAAAGTGGAGTGACTGTGTACTGATTGAGCGAGCGAAACACGAACATAAAACAAACATGACTTTAAGCTTATTTCCCAGCTGTGAGGCGGTGGACTTGCACTATCGAGTGGGATACCTCATCAGGCTTTCACTTCAGACAGCGTTTCGCCTGACGCCAGGTAACTTGAAAGTTTCCAACGGTTTAGTGACGGGGGGAGTGGGGGGGGGGGGGGGGCTGATTTAGGATTATTTCACGCTCGATTCTCTCAGCTCAGGAGGAAGCGATTTGTTCTCTGTCCCCCAGACTGGCTGCGATGGAGTTTCCGGCCTGTGGGACTCTGCTGTCTTCCCGAGGGTGCGGGGTACTGAACGCTTCGGGGAAACGAGAGCTTTCCTTCCACCTGAGCAAGTCCGCGGCATCCACTCCGCCCGCTGTGTGCATGTCCTTCATCAAGCCTTCCAGCCACTTCTGTCTCCTCATTTCCTGCAGGAAGCGACTTCTGTCGTGCATTTCCTGGTGCTCGCTCACCGTCCTTTTCCTGAAAGGAACGAATGAATCCCGTAACAACATCTTCGCTCACCCACAAGTCGATTGACTTTCCAGCATACAACAATAATCGTATTATTATTATAATGTACAGTAGATCCCGTGAAGCGCTTTGAGACGTCTTGAAGACGCGATAAGGCTCTACATCAAACGCAAGGATTATTATTTTTATTCTAAAATTCATCCTTTCATTTGTTAAATAAAAATGAGACTAGCTGCTTACCCTATGGCTTTCCCATCGCACTGTAGAGCAGAGAACAAAGTATACAGGATTATCAAGATGGCAGCGTTCCTCTGGTTTCTTGAAGAGAGCATTTCTAAACTGTAAAACAAAGTAGATTATTGTCCAGCATTCTTCGTTGCTTGATCACTAAAAATTCACCTGCAAATATACAGTCAGTCCCCACGCTTCACAGAAATCTTTTTTTTTTGTTAAATTGAAGTGCTTTGATGTGGATGATGTGCAAGGATTATTCTGAACACGCACCCAACAGCAAATATATTGAGGTTGTAAATCTCCTAATGACACAATTATAATAATCAGAACAATGCATTTACACATAGTTATACAGTATCACAGTCCGATACGTGTATCTAACTTCACACAACATGTAATTAAGAGGAGTTACAATAGGAATAGCTTAATTCTTCAAAAACAACAACAAACAACGAAATTACATTTATAGAGCGCCTTTCACGTTGGGAGGACGTCAAACCAAGGCGCTGGGAAACAAGGCACCCAAATAAACTCTCCAGATAAACTGTACCCTTGATCTTAAAACACAATACAACACAACAACAATATTCTCTAAAATATTTCCTTGCCTAGGACAGAACCACATTAAGACTTAACTCACACGTTCATTCATATCGTTCGCTTGGAGGCGAAACCTTTAGTATTGTATTTACCCAAATCACCAAACCAGGTTTTCAGATTTTATTCTCCCACCCCCACCCACCCCCAACCCCCCCCCACCGACCTCCAAAAATATAAATAAATCTGTGCCTTCAATCCGAAGCAAATTGCTCGTGACACTGTAGAGATAGGGGTGGTGATGAGGTTGATGATGGTGGAGGTCTCAATTCATGGCTTGATAAGTTGCCTTCGATCCAAAAGGCTGACATCAAATGCTGCTTATATAGCAGTCAGGACCCCATTGATCTGGATGCCTTATTCTTGCTGCTGATGTCACAGCCAACGTAGCCCACTGTTGGTTGGACTCAAAGCCCAACAGCAGATAATTGGCCTCTCAATGGAGGAAAGTCGTTACAAATTCTATCTCAGCTTTTTTGAACTCTGTCTGTGTGTCTGTCTGTGTGTGTGTGTGTGTGTATGAGCCAGGAGCTGTCTGGCATTGGCTTCTATCCTGTAATGGGATTTATGACACTGACCCCATGACTTTGACCTTCTAGACTAGATCATTGGCTTTTGTTTGAAGAAAACGTGAATGTCACCCAAACACAAATACCTCGGTTTGAAAAGATTTTTTTTCTCCTCCTTCTTCTTCTTATTACACTCCACCACCACCCCCACCCAACCCCCCCCCCCCCCCCCACCAGCCCTCCCCCCCCACTACACCTCACCCCTTTCGCACACACACACAATGTGATACACCAATACTATTGAAGATAGATGATCAGGGCAAGGGAGTCAAGTTATCTGACTTCTCAGAGAAGGTCACATTCACTGTTTCAAGGAATATTGTAATTTATGTGGTGGGGGGAATCACAAACGGTGACTGCTGTGAAAATGTGACAATGATGATGATGACTTGGGTTGGGTCCTTTGACGCAAAAACCCCCGAGAGCCACAAAAGACAGAATCACAATCATTATGAGATTGTTGTTGGCTCATTCAAGTTGTTTTTTTCCTTTCCACCCCCACCCCCCACTCTCTCCATCCCCCCTCCTCACCCCACACTTTCCAGCACAAGTGTGTAGAGTTGAACCCTAGCCAATCTCCACCAACTTCCCTGTCTTACCATCATCTGATCATTCCCCCCACCCCAACCAAACACTTGTTCTTCAAGCAACAGTATGTAATGTTAGTAACGGTTAGCATTCCCCCTGACCCCCACCCACCCTCCACCCCCGTAAAAAATAATGATTAAATTACACAACAGAAGTTACACTTATGTAAATAGGTGTGTGTGTGTCCTCACCCACACCCCCACACACAAACATTCACACAACTCATAAATGAAACACCAAACGTTCACACGGTTATATATACAGTATATATATCTGTATATATCTACAGCACCTACGACAGTATAATGTATTATTCCTTCCTAATACTCTACATAAAAGACTTGTATCTCCTTATCTCCTCTAGTCCTCTCACCAATGGTGTCCAAGTCTTTATTTACAATATTCCAAATACAAGTGAAATCACCCTGTTTACCCCCACCCCCCACCCACATCCCTGGAAATTCACAAGTCGAGATGGGCAAACAAGACATGGGCTTTGGAAGCGGATTTCCAAATGATTTTGAGTCTTATCGTGTGACAGAACATCAACTTTGGGTTAAAATCATCTCTTTGTCTTCCATTCATATTGGGATCTATTCAGTGTTGCTGCCTCCCTAGCGTGAAATCATCTTTTTAAAAAAATTCTGTTGTATAAGCTAACAGCCCAGAATGTATAGGTGTAGATATATATTGTATATGTATATATATATCTAGCTGATGAATTATAGCCAACTATAATAATAATAATATAATAATGCTTATTATTAACTCTTCTGATTGAGAGTTTCAAGGAAACTGACAGATTCATTTTCGGCTATTTTTATTCTCCACCCGCCCACCACCCAACCCCCCAACCCCCCCTCCCAAGTTAAAACGATTTGAGATACATTTAACATGTGAAAGAAAGTAAGGGAATCAGGGGGGAGAGATGCTCTCTCTCTCTCTCACACACACATATGCACACACACACTTGTAGCTGTTTGTGTTACATGTCGATCAGATCCACAAACGTCAGAAAATACAATTGATTATTTACAAGTGCAACAACCAACAACAACAAAATTAACCGAACATATTTACTGTGGAGAAATGGACCTGTTAAAAGCAATTCCCTCCCCCCCACCACCCCCACCCAAGAGGAAAAAAGGAGTATCATTTTTCTCCATGTAATTATTTTCCTGGTACAACTTTTATCATGGGGGGGGGGGGTTATCAGTGTAGATGCCATGAATTATTTAAAAGTCTGAACTGTCCAGTTACTGTACCTCTCAAGGTTTTCTTTTTTTTTAATTTTGAGGGGATTTATTGTTTTAAAAATAAATATAAATATTATTTTAAATTATGGCACCTTTTGATTTGATTCAGCCACTGAAAGAGAAATATACTTTCTCATCTATCAAACGCAAGGATTATTATTATTATATTATTATTATTATTTATATATTTTCAGGTTGCAAATCTTCCCATACTTTCAAGAAATTTCACATCAAAGAGACCTTTGAGGTACATGTTCTAAATGCATGACCGGCATGTTTTGAATTGATTTCATTGATGGATATATGTGTTTGTCATGTCTTTACCGTGAGATTATATTAAAAATTCCCCTTCATAACATGCTTTAAATCGTCGATAGGATTAGTATTATTGATAATAATTCTTGCATTTGTTTATTCCACCTGATCATCCTTGTCATATGTATATATATATATATATCTCACAGTTGAGGGGGGAAGAAAAGGAGTTTTTAAACACTGTTTTTAAACCAGAAATGGGCAAAGCGAAGAAGAAATATGGTAGAGTAATGTGTATATTGCTTTCTCTGATATTTTTTCATGATAAATTATTAGAATTATTATGTTGGAGGAAAGTGGTTTGTCTCCACAGGCTTTTTCCCCCCAACAGTTTGAACATGTCTGAGATGGGGAAACCATCCAAATAGGACTGAGTAACTGCAAACGTTACACACACGCATACAGTAGTACATTAACCATTTGTCAACAGCTTAGTTTAACTCCCCACCACCTCCCTTTTGAATACAGTAGTTTATATAATAGCATAATAAGGATCAGATTACAGAATGAAACTTTATACTAGTACCACACATCAAACTGGTTCCTTTGTCACAATGTTATCAGCTGCAACTGTGTGTGTGTGTGTGTGTGTGTGTGGTTTGCACTTTTAATTATACAGTATATTGGTCTGCTTCATATAACACCTGTACATATAGAATCTGTACTTCATACAATGTCTTCGAACTTCCTCCCGACGTGAAAAGAGCTTTATAATAAATGTAATTTTGTTATTGTGTAAGGATTGATAAAAGTTTTACTGGTATAAACTGTGAAGATGCCCTGGCTTTAGATATTGGTGCCACACGAGTGAATACTTGATTTTAAATCCATCGGGTTTGATTTTTTTTGTCCCCAATGTGTATTATTATTATTATTTTTTAATCTACTATAAAAATAAATGGACCGTAAAAGAGATGGAAGAATTCCTAATACGGTAATTTGTCCAATTCTAGATACAGTATTTACAAAAAAAACTTTGTAGTAAAACTGGCATTTATTAGACGATGCTTAGCTTTATTTTTACCTCAAAATAAACATGAGGTAAGTATTTATTTTTTTGTAAATATTATCTTTAGGCAACAATCTAAAGAAATATATAGTTTCTGACACAACCCAGAAATGATCTGTATGTTAAAATGAAAGTTTGGGAGAATTATTAAGTGAAACATTTATCGATAAATAAACCAGTAAATCAATAAATAAATAAATAATTTTGGAACAAATAAATACTGTATAAATTGTTGATGTAATAAAATGAGTCTAATTTGTTGCAAGAGTTCTCCAGTTAATGGCTGGAAGTTAAATACATCTCAAAAAGTATCTGTTGATCATAGTCTAAGTAATTAACTAGTAAGAACTGTGGAACCAGAGGACACTGTATGGGATGGAAGGGGAATAATTACAGAACCAGCTTAGGTCGCACAATTATTATTATTTTTATGACTTTACTTTTTAATGGAAACCAATAATAAGCCACCCACACCATCAGCGTCCAAGTCCTTTGTCAAGTCTTTAATACAATAAATAACACAATACAAAAAAAAAGTGCTTTTTTCTTCTTAAAACATTTTTTTTTACAAAACGATAAAGTAAAAGTATTGCAAAATATAAGTTACAAAGAATAAATATGGAGGATCATAACATTCATAACATTCAACCTCAATTGACCAATTTTGCTTATTTTGAAATCTTTTAAAGTCACTGAACTTCATTTTCAATCATTTGTGGTTAAAGGTATAAACAAACATCTCACTGGGGGGGTGGTGGTGGCTGCTGTTTCAGGGGCAAACATTTACTGATCAAAATCTGCCCAGCCTGTGTTGTTATATGAACACATTAAATTTAAAAAAATTAAATTACATTTTTTTTCAGTCAGTCCAAGTTTTTCCAGATTGACTTCTTAAATCAAAGTTTCTCTTTGCTCTTCCAAGTTCTGGTGTAATGTATTCTTAAGCAAGGCATGCAGCAATCCCCCCCCCCCTCACCCCCCCCCCCCCCCCCCCCACCCACCCTTTAATTCTTCTGTTTGTTCTCAGCCCCTTTTCTCCCCACCTCCCCTGTGTCTCAGAGCTTTGCTGAATGAATGCTTCTCTCTTGCAGACCAACGCCCGGTTGACCAGGACAGTTTGGGTGAAGACTCTCTCTCTCTGGCAGTGTGGACAGCTTGGATCACCTCTTTAATCAGCTCCTGCCTCTTGCTTGTGTGGAGAAATCTCCCAAAGTCGTGCATCAGTTGAATTTCACTCACTGATCTCCTAAGGGGAGGGGAGGGAGGGGGGGGGAATATTAATAAAAATGAGTTTGTTTTCAAGCTGTGTAATTAAATAACTTGTGTGTTGATTTAAAGAATAAGAATAAATGCATGTAGTTTTTTTTAAAAAAAGGGCAGTGCAGTGTTGGATGTGGAGATGAAGAGGGTTTACCTGACTGGCTTGCTTTCGGGGAATAAAGGGAAACATAAAAGATAGAGGATTATCAGCAAACTCAGTGTTTGTGTCACATTTCTCACCGAGGCCATTGTCAGACACTGTAAAAAGCCAGGGGGAAAAACCATCAGTAAATCCATCAATATCACAGTCAACACAACCAGAGTGTGACAACACAACAATAACAACATTTTGGTTTAAAAAAATCATTGAAATAATATAGATATTTTTTTAAAAAGCATGATATCTAGTGTAACTGTTGGTTAGTTAACCTACATCCTCCCAGGTTAATCTGGTGTAACTTTCTTGTGAGTATTTATCGACCCAGCTACTGTATTACACAGAACAAAAATCCATATAATTTATTGATTTGTCTGTCTACCTCTTATCTAGTCATTTGTTTAGTTAGTGAATTATCTCTCTCTTCACTCTTTCGCTCATGCAAAATCACCGGTTTTACGCAAAACTTTCGCATACAGTATTTCGCCTTTTAAGAATGGAAAAAAATAAAATTAAACAGTGATTAGAAAAGGGGATATTACCATCTAACCCAGTGAAAATAGGTTGGTGACGTTTAAAATTCAAGTATTTTAATGACACACTTCATGTATGTATGTATGGGTGTGTGTGTGGGTGTGTGTGTGGGTGTATGTATGTATGTATGTGTGTGTATGTGTAAATGTATGTATGTATAAAATAATTCAGAACTTATTGCTTTGATTTGTGGATTGGGAGACTCGAGTCTGCACTGATTTAAATCCAGTCTAATTAATTTCCCCCCCCCCAAAAAAAAAAACACATTTCAACAAAAACTCAATTGACTTACTCAGACTTGCCAGTTGTTTGGGGGTGGGGAGGGGTCAGTTGTTTGTGGGGTATTGTGGCACTTACCAAAGAGATTAACCACCAAATATTGTCAGCAAATGTCCTGTCTCGCCCCCCCCCCCCCCCCCCCCCCACCTCCTCCCCCCCTCCCTCCCACACACACACACACACCTTGTTTTCTGTGGCTGGAGCTGTGCGTTACACTGAGTCTGCTGCTGGCTGAGGGTGTCAGGGAATCTTGCCTGGGTTTTTATATGGGGGGGTGTGTGGGGGTGTGTGTGGGGGGGGGGGGGGTGGGGGGGGGGGGTGGGGGGGGAAGGTGGCTCTAGGCAATTGTTCACATCAGACTCACATCATATTCACTGGAGCTGCCCCTGTACAGCTGACTGTTGGCCTCTCAGCGGGAGCATTGGCTTCATAGCGCCTGGCAAGCCCCAACAAGGCAAGCTCACCACAGCCCAGTCAAGTCAGTCAGTCAGTCACACAGTCAGTCAAGTCAAGACAGAGAGTCAGTCAATCAGTCAGTCAAGACAGTCAGTCAGTCAGTCCATATGCCATATCAATCATAATAATAATCCTTGCATTTGATATAGAGCTTGTCACATCTTCTAGACTGTGTCTCAAAGCGCTTCACAGAAATACTGTATGACTGTAAAGTGAATGCACTGTATATATCTGTGGGCAAAACACGGCAGCTCATTGCGCACAGCAGTGTCCACCCCCCCCACCCACCCCACAAAACAGTCGTGGATTGAAGTGACTGATTTTACGATTGTGTTTTGGAGGGATTATTATTATTATGTGTGTGTGTGTGTGTGTGTGTAGTAAGGAAACTTGCTCAAGGTTTCGCTCTGACCTGTCTGGATTCGAAACACAGGTCTCACGCTCGGACTCCATATTCTCATTCATGTTCGTGTCCCAAATATATCAACACAACAACAACAATATAATGGAGGCTGTTCTACTCTATTCAGAGTTAAGGCGAACGGATTTGCTCATTGTCAAAGCTCCACAGGGGTTTGCGGAGGTCGAGGGGGGAATAGTTCATCAACTTGGGCTCTGAGAAATGGAGTATAGTTACAGCGATCCTCCCTCCCTCCCTCCCTCCCTCCCTCCCTCCCTCCCTCCCTCCCTCCCTCCCTCCCTCCCGCCCTCACTCACTCACTCACTCACTCACTCACTCACTCACTCACTCACTCACTCACTCACTCACTCACTCACTCACTCACTCACTCACTCACTCACTCACTCACTCACTCACTCACTCACTAACGCTTTACAGTCACAACTGATCACGTTTTAAAATTGTTACCAAACATGGAATGACAGCCACTGCATTATTGTGTTGTGTTTTGTTGAGCTTCTGAATCTCATCCGTCTCTGCCGTTACCTCATCCCCAATTCAGCCCAAACCCTCACCCACCTCTAGACTCAAGGTCTCTAATGTCTTGACGGTACCTGACATGAATCTCCATCTATCCTAGTTTAAGGCTCCCACTTTCTCTTTGTAAAGCACTTGAAAGTTTGTTTCTGTGGAGCTCTCTGTAGAAGTGAAAATTGTACCCCAAAAAAAGAAAAGTTGTAAAGAACAATATTAGCCCCCAAAGTATTCAGAGACAGAAGGAAAATAATGGATTAGAGCAACATCTGTCTCTCCGTGAGGTGGTATTATTATAATAATAATATAATAATCCTTTCATTTGTCTTATCGTGTCTTCAAGACGTCTCAAAACGCTTCAAGGAAGATACAACAACAGTGAATTGACTGAATGTTTTGTGGGTGAATTTGTGCAAGGCTGTGTCCCACACACAGCCATTAATTGGGTGTGGTAATTATTATGATTAGTATTATTCAATCCCTTTAAATGGTGACAATTGGGTCCAGGTATCGCTTGACACTAATAATAACATCGGCATTCACATTTACACCACTGACCTTGTTTAGGAATGAATTGGAATGAATGTGCATTATAGTCGCGTACTCGCAAAGTGAAATGAAATGTGGCAAGCTCAACTTTCCTAACACGCTTTTAAAGCAGCTTATCAAACGCAAACATTTATTTAAAAAAAACCATAGTGATATAAATACAGTACATATATACTATATATATTTTTACATATATATACACATCTATACATTTGTATATATATATATATATACACACACACACATATAGATATATATATATATCTGGTACATATATACATATATATTTTTTGCACCGAGTAGCTGAAATTGAATGTCTTGTTCTATAAATAATACGGCCAGCGTTATTTTAAGAATGCTAAACGACATTTTTAGACTAACAATTACACATCAGATGACTATGAGCTGTGTATTCTAAATGTGGCGGAGGAATGGCGATCTCTCATGAAACAGGGGTAATCCCCACTTGATCTGACGATGACTTAAGGTTTCAATGTGGCCTGGGCTGCTTACCCAGCCTCTCTAAAATACCTCTGGCTTTGTTGTGAGAAATCTGTCAGGGTAGCCGGTGTCTGTGTGAGTTAGTGCTCGGATCAGAGATTAGAGAGCGCACACAGGACAAGTGTAAATCCTCGGAATAAAGGTGAAACACACATTAGCGGCCCGAGGGAAAGTGTTGCTTCTTTTTAGCGTAGTTTGTGTGGCACTGATCGGGTGGTGGCTCAAGCCTCACCGTCGGTTATCTGACAGCCGCTCGGACAGTTTGTATTCTTTCCTCTGTCCGTAAATGTTAGTATCGGCAACGTTAGAAACAAATAACGCGAGAGCCATCGAGTGAGTTCACGGCTCGGCGAAGGGAATTCAACAGATAGGCCTGCCGTGTAACAAATTTAGTGCAGTTGAGAAAAAAATGATAACTTTTCAAATCGTTTAGCAGATTTATCAAATCGTTGGAGCTCCTGTAGCTCAGTGGGTTAGAGCCACTCACTCGCCTTACAAGCGTGAGAGACCTGTGTTCGAATCCAGGCAGGTCAGGTCAGGGCGAAACCATGGGCAAGTTTCCTTACTCCTCACACACACGCACACACGGCTAATAATAATCCGTCAAAAAAAACCCACAATAATAAAATCGGTCATTTTCAACCCACGACTGTGTGTGTGTGTGTGTGGCGGGGTGGGGGGGGGGGGGGGGGGAGACGCTGCTGTGCGCAATTGGCTGCCGCGTTTCACCCACAAATATATATACAGTCAATTCACTTTACGGTATATTCTGTGAAGCTGCTTTGAGACGTCGACAAGGTGTGAAAAGCCGCCGTATCAAATGAAAAGATTATTATTCTTATATACGGTATTATAAATTTCATCCGTAGAAGTTAACACGCACGAAGAGAGAGCGAGAGAGAGACTCTGCGATGTGTTTCCATATGAATATGTGTTTTTTGATGCCTTGTTTGGCAACGAGAGCAAGAATCACTCCTCTGCTTTTGTGCACATTGATCAGTGATTCGATGGACACCAGAACTGAAATGACAGTATGCTGCAATACTGCGAGGACCAACAGAGATTCCTGTGGGTGGTTGACTTTGGGCTAAAGTGTGTGTTTTGATGACACGAGCCTCAGTGAATTGCCCTTTCGGTCTCGCCTGAGACTCTAAAACCTTTGCTGCATAGTTCGAACCACTATCAAGCTTGCCTAGCCCGAAACCTTTAACCCCCCAAATTCACGGCTTCTAATTACTTCATGTCTGAGCAATGCTCAGCATGCGAAAGGCTCACCAAACGTTTGCGGGCCCGAGAATGTGGGAGGGCTATCCATAAAGAATGACGTATGCAACGGGAACTTAGACCCTCTCTTTATGCTGAAGGCGAAACCTGTGCTGTCAATATGAGGCAAAGCCAGTGACCGAAATTGTGACCTACACTACACTAGAATAATAATAATAATAATAATAATAATCATAGCAATAATCCTCGCATTTGATGTGGCGTTTATCGCGCGTTTATCACGTTGTCGAGACATTTCAAAACGCTTCGCGGGAAGTATTGTCAAGTCTATTGACTTGTGGATTCTTTTGGGGGTTGGGGGGTGTTCGGTGGGGGTGAAATGCAGCGGCAAATTGCACTCAGCAACGTCCCACAAACACTTGTGGATTGAATGACCGAATTAATATTTTTTTTGATGGAGAAGGGATTATTACACTTGCCTGGAAGCTGATCTGCCAATCGACTCGCGACCGGGTTCCTATTTACCGCTAGATAAACAGAGGCTTGCGGTGGAAAGAAACATGTCTAAGGTTTCGCTTCACCCAGGAATCAATTGAAACCCTAGTCGGTTGATCTTACCATTATAACAGCAGAGTGAATCTTATTGTGAAATCATTGTTTCTCCCTGTCTTCCAATGACTGTGTGTGTGTGTGTGTGTGTGTGTGTGTGTGTGTGTGTGTGTGTGTGTGTGTGTGTGTGTGACGCTGCTGTGCACGATTGGCTGCCGCGTTTCGCCCACGAATATGTACAGTCAATTCACTTTACAGTATAATTCTCTGAAGCGCTTTGAGACGTGGATAAGACGTGAAAAGCCGCCATATCAAACGCCAGGATTATTATTAATTATTATTATTATAAATCTGCATTGCCACACTCACACACTGCCTCAACAGGCACAAGCCAATTAGTATTAGTTCTTGTTCACTCAAGGGATAAATTCCATACAGTATTCGACTGCTCCTCAGTGAGTAATTCTCTCTCTATTCCCCAGTTGAATGAGCCGCTCGCCAAGGAGCCAAAGCGAGATTTAAAACAGCCAAGAAATGACCCGAAAGTAATTAGAACATACTGTAAAATATGTTCTTTTCACCCAGTCCGATGCACTTATCCTCTGAACCCTGTTACTCTGTGGCTTGTGACTGCTGTATGACATTTAGCATTCACAACGGCATAACAACAGACTGGATTTACCAGCCTGTAAATCTAACATCACCATGTGCAGAGGTGCTAACAAGTTTGATGAGCTTTCCAGCCTTTTATGAACATGAATTGGAAGCTGCTGCCTTAATTAATGACAAACGATACGATTACGTTATCCTCTATGCCCACCACCGTGAGGCCGTTAATAAAGTCAACAAGCGTTCAGATGTCTATATACAGATGTTCCTGTTAAAACTCTAATGATGTATTCTTCCAAAATAGTAAGCGCGTTAGCTCATTAATCCACTTGGGATGGGAGGACGAGACCTCAAAAAAAAACCTACAGGTTTTCTCTCCTTGCGAAGGAAAAAAATAAGGGCGTTTTAATTAACGGTGGACCTGTTTCTGGTTGGTTCTGGGGGGAGTTTTTCTTTCAAATCGGAACGGATCAACAAGCATATTTGATGGGGAGAAGGTACGATAAAGAGAACAGAAGTTTTTAATGGACTGAAACCACTTGAGTCTCTCTGAGCTTAATGTTTCAAACGAGAGATTAGTACAATGTTAGTCTTGATATAACTAGACAGGAAGATTAGCTGTTGGCACTCAGGCAACCAGGATTGATTTCCAACTGGATTTGGAAGAAAAGAGGATATTTTGATAGTCAGCAACGCACTGAGGCCTTTGTTTGAGACATGGATCAGGTTACATTGATACTGTCTAATTAATTATACATGTATCTTATCGTGGTGACCTGAATTTGCTGCGTACCAACCCTGACACAATACCCGTATATGGCTCTCGTCTCAGCTCCAGCGTTCACTTTTTCTGTGTCTCCAGAATTTGAGATCATCTGTAAACCTTTGTCTCCTTCCAACCAACACCCAAACCCTGGATATACAAACAGGAGAAGTTACAGTATAGTAGTCACTGGGACATATCAGACTCTCGACAATTTGAGAATCCCTCAGCTTTCTGTCCCTCAGCCAAGACTAGCTATAATAATACTACTACTAATAATAATGATAATAATAATAATAATCCTGGCGTTTGATATCGCGGCTTTTCACATTCTTATCGACGTCTCAAAGCGCTTCACAGAATAGACTGTAAAGTGAATTGACTGTGTATATATTTGTGGCTGAAACGCGGCAGCCAATCGCGCACAGCAGCGTCTCCACCCCCCCCCCCACACACACACACAAACAGTCGTGGATTGAAATGACCAATTTGTTTATTATTGTGTTTTTTTGGGGGGGGAGGGATTATTATCAGGTGTGCGTGTGTGTGTGTGTATGTGTGTGTGTTGTGTGTGTGTGTGTGTGTGTGTGTGGAGCAAGGAAACTTTCCCAAGATTTCACCCTGACCTGATCTGCCTGGATTCGTACATAGGTCTCACTTTGGTAAGGCAAGCGCTCTATCCACTGAGCTACAGGCGCTCCGCAAGCTCACAAGCTATCTCACAACTTTGTACCTCAATAACATGGGGCTTAATCATGAATATTGTTGTGTTTTGGGCTCGGGGGGGGGGGGGTGTGGAGGTTGTGGGCTGTGTGTGTTGTTGCATCGATAGGATTTAGAAACCCTTTGTCTTACTGACATTATTCCACACTCTGGGCTATGATTTATCGGTTTGACCCGGTGGATATTCTCTAACCTCTGAGTTCAACAACACTTTGAAACTCCCAAGTTGGGTTTGAAGTCACTTTGTCGTAAATTACCGGCCAGTGTTTCAGGAAAGCTGCCAGTACCTTTATACAGTATGACTAAAGTTACAAAACCAGCTGAGGTCTGCACACACTACAGCATTGTGGACAGACGTTTCTGCCCATTAAATCAGCACTAATGAAGTCTAATGATTTCAGAAATTCAATAAATCACATTGTTGTCCCAGCAATTTCATAAATTACTCGGCTGAATAGTTAGGATGGCATCATCATCATCATATAGATGCTGTCACTAGTCTCTGTGTGTTCGCCTGGCTTGGCTTTCTTGACTGAACTAGTTTTATTATAATGCGATGATACAATTCAAGATTCAGCTTTCCTGAACCTTTATTGCTTTATTGCTTTATTGCAGCATTTTGAATCTTTTTAAAAAAAATTAAAAAATGTTTGGGATAACTTCTCAAATTCTAATTAATAAAGTAATTGTTTAAATCACAGAGGGCCTGTGAATAGTTCACAGGCTATTTCTAGTTTACAGTAGAAATCCCAATCGGTTGTGATACTTAACTAACAACGCTCCAGATTATCTTGCTTAGACAGTGTAATAATCACTTCGCCGATGGTATTCATCGAGCCGACCTTTAACAAACAAAATCCTTTGATCCATTACATGCCCTTCGCATCGTGTGACAGCTGGTGCACACGCTGTAGTCAGTCTCTGTGTCCGGCTAACTCACGCGGTGGTGGCCAAATCCCCCGCCTCTCTGGTCCAAAGGCTATGAATAACTTTGTTTTCTTTGAACTGGAACCACAATCGCAATCACGATAAATCGAACGACTTATTTACGACCCACAAATTGTCGCGGTTTTTCTTGAAACCCTCAATAACGATAATAATACTCATACAGTAATATCGTAATATCCCGATCTAGTACCTTATCGTATTGTCGAGGCATCTCAAAGGGCTTCACAGAGTATACTGTATATATGTATATCTATAATATAATATATATACACAGAATTGACTGTATAATTTATGGGCTCAACTCAACTCCTTTCTGGCATCGGGTTTTATGTATAGTTTTTAAACATTTCTAAATACAGTAATAATAATAATAATCCTTGCATTTGATATCGCGGCTTTTCATATCTTATCAACGTCTCAAAGCGCTTCACAGGATATACTGTAAAGTGAATTGACTTGTATATATTTGTGGACAAAATCTTCGCTTTATTGCCGCCCCACCAAATTTTCTCGCTTGGCTATCTTCTCTTGAACATGTCCGTAATTGTGGCATTTTATTATAATAATAATTTTTAAAAAAAATAGAAACTGATAAGAGTTTAAAACTACCTGAAAAATCCTCCGCGGCTAGTCTGCCTCTGATCACCGTCTGGCTGCGATCGAGCCACAGTTTCTTTCGCCAGGAGTTGTCCTCCTCTGGTACCTCACCCGCTATTCACGCGTGAGAGCCCATGTCAGCAGCCATGTCATTCACTTACCCCCGACTCATTCCCTCACCTGCCGTCCGTACCACATGGGACGCCTTTTCGAGGCTGGGAAAGGCTGGCTGGCTCAATTTGGAGACTGAGGTCAATCCTGGCTCCGTCCCAGCCAGGTTGAAGACCCATCGTATTTATTTTTTTTAAATGCCAGTCCATACATCAAACTCCCGCAGTGATGTTTTTAAAGCGGGATAAAAAGTAGATTTTCTTGGCCGGGAACGACGCCTCGGGCGAGCTCGATTGGAAATTACCGAACACTTACAGACATTCAAATACATGTAAATGAAATCGAATGGATGGATGTGAGTGACTGTTTTGTGATACAAGCCAAAGGCTTTTTTCCGTCCCCACCCCCCACCCCCCACCCCTCTCCCCTCCCACCCTCCAACAGGAAAACAAATGGCATTTACGTAACAATTAGACTTTTTATTCTTCAATATCAACAAAAAGGCCAACGAACAATAGCCCTGCATCTCAGACAGTGGCCCCGACAGCTCAGTGACGCAGAAATCCAGGCTGATCCAACTCTCCGAGTCTCACACGGTTGGCATCGTCCGTTCCTTTGTGACCTTTTTTTAATCGGTGGTTCCGGAAAATAATACAGTTTTATTCAAGAAAAAAAACAAAGACCTGGCCAAGCAGCTTAAAGAATCTGTCGTCTGCATCGCTGGAGCCGCGGACCTCGAGTGACGTGTTTGCATAGTTTCCGAGTTGTATAACCAGAGGAATTCGAAAAGGCGAGAGAGTGGGAGAGAGAGAGAGAGAGAGAGAGAGAGAGAAAGAAAGAAAACGACCATTGCTGGCAACATGACACGTGTTTAACTGCAAAGTGATGCGGGTGTTGTTTCCTTCGGTGTGAAACATTGTGAAATTTGCTGTGAAATTTGCTGTGAAACATTTGTGAAACATTGTGAAATGTATACTGACCGATTCCTTCGCGTTTATTAACATGCGGCGTTTTTATACCTTTGAGCGATTTTCAAACTATTAACGCAAGTATGTAATTTAGAGGTTGTGGGGGGGTGGGGTGCGGGATGGGGTGGGGGATGGGACACACCTAATTACTTTACAATCTGACATACTCTTGTGAGAAGGTGTTCTTTTTTAAAAACAATTAATAAATAAGATAAATAAAATTTTTAAAAAAGCTTTCTTAAACCAGTTTGCTTCAATCAGCCTGGAGAGGATGAAATCATTCCTGTGTGTGTGTGTGTGTGTGTGTGTGTTCCAGAAGAGTGATACCAGTCATTTCATACTTAACCTCTGGAAACAGCCCCCCCCCCCCCCCAACCCCCTCCCCCACCCACCCAGTGTGGTGGTGTGAGGTGATTTTACAATAAAAGGTCAATGAAAAACTGTTGCCTCGAGTGGAACTCTGTATTTCACGCATTCGTAATCTGGGTGAGCTGCGATGGACACCCGCCAGACCTGACTCGCGCACATTGCAACTCACACGTTTACTCCAGGAGGGACTTGGACTTTGTACGACTCAATCTCGGGAGAATCGACTGTTGCGTTGAAGCAAACGATGCGATAGGGTTAGAATAATAATATTGATAACAATATTAATAATAATATTAATAATGATCCTGGCATTTGATACGGCGGCTTTTCAAGTCTTCTGGACGGCGTCTCCAAGCGCTTCTCAAGAATGTACTGTGAAGTGAATTGACTGTACGTACAGTATATATTTGCGGGCGACCGAAACACGGCAGCCGATGGCGCACAGCAGCGTCCCCCACGCAAACAATCGGATTGAAACTGACCAATTTATTGTAGGGTTTTTTTGGGACGGATTATTATTAAGCGCGCGTGTGTGTGTGTGTGTGTGTGTGGAGTAAAGAAACTTGCCCCAAGATTTCGCCCTGACCTGACCTGGCTGGATTCGAAACCCAGTGGTCTCACACGCCTGTAAGGCGAGCGAGTGGCTCTAACCACTGAGCTACAGGAGCTCCACAAAGGTTACGACATGTTTTATTCTCCGCGGATCTGGACTTACATCTGTCTTAAAGCTTATCTCTCTTAGATACTCTTCCTAACCTTAAACGTACTACAAATAGCTTGCCTCAGAATTACTTTAGAGGTCCTCTGTGTAACGAGCATGGCTGAGCTTATACAAAGCTAAGCAACATACATAAATATGGAATATTTTTCTCAGATTTGCGTTATGATTGGTTTGAGCAGGAAAGCATATAGTCTGAGTGATTTAAATATTCAAGGTCACTGTAAACAATTTTTACTAAAAAGTAAGATATCTCTATGTTGTATATACAGTATATATATATATATGTGTGTGTGTCTGTGTGTGTGTGTGTGTGTGTGTATAATGTATAATTTTAGTTGCTTAGTTTAAAAAAAATGAGTGGAAAGACGTTTTTCAGATCACTGAGCACCAAAATGACAGCCAAGGAAATGACGTGACCTTGAGGATTAGGTAAGGAATTTGTTTCTCATATGCTTGGAAGTTAACACACCCAATCTTGCGCCTTTGAGATCGACTGTGCAGCTCGTTCTGTGTCACCGAGCTCGCGTTTCGAATCACGTGGCCGCCTTATTTCGGATAAAACAACGACTTGAATTCATTACAGAGCCCTTTGCGTCCCGGGCAGAGTCTCGGAGAGTTTAACAGGAGCAGAGACGGAGAGATGGAGGACAGTCTAGAGTCTAGAGGAGAGTGTTGAGCAGTGATGCGAGAGAGTGGAAGGAGATGGCAAGGGTGGTGAGGGGGTGAGGGGGGGGGAGGGATTTTACAATCACACAAACAATACCCTCTTAATGTTTTCAAACACAATTGGCAGGAACATCAGTCTTTTCTTGTTCCGTTGTTTTCTTGCACTGTACGCTGTTAAAGAGATTTGATTGGTCAATGTGAATGTACGCACCTAAAGTTTACCTTAAAAAAACAATCGGTCACTTCAATCCACGACTGTTTGTGGGGGGTGCGGGGGGGGGGAGACGCTGCTGTGCGCAATTGGCTGCAAATAGCCCACAAATATCTATATACAGTTAATTCACTTTACAGTATATTCTGCGAAGCGCTTTGAGACGCCTAGACGATGTGATAAGGCGCTGTAAACAAATGCAAAGGTTATTACTGTATTATTATTATTATTACAACAAGAATAAAACTGTAAATTTTGGGCTAATCTGTGATGCCAGGGCACTGTGATTAACCATCCTGTTTACTTGTACATTATCCCCAGACCAATTTACTGTACACTACTTGGCTTCCCTTGGGAGATTCAAAAGCTCCTTCTGCCTCAGATGAAAGTCCCTTTCAATGATACCCAAAGAGTAGGTCTGATCTGGAGGCGGAATACTCTCTCTAGTGTTGAAAGTGAGAACAACACCAGGCTTAAACACCAGTGGGGGAAACTTGCGTGTTGTGAACGAATGTCTTTAAATTAAAACCCAATGATTTCATCCCCCCCCCCCCCCCCGTCACAGCCCCCCATCATCCCCCACCCCACCGCCCCTCCAGCAGTCAAAAGGTTTAAGTTAAAATTAAGTATAAACACCTAAAGGCTGTCGATCGATTAACGCAAACAACAAAACTCAATCGCAGAGCGGCTGCTTTTGCGCTTTGTGTGATGTCAATGAAAGGTGATGGTATTTAAATTCACTACAAAACGCAAAGCGATTTCACATCGACACGAGAGACGCTTGTGAACAAGACACAGGAATGATAAGGCATCCGATTTCAATGGTAAGTCAGGTCTACAGTATATTCAAACATGTTTGTGGTTGTCAGATTTCCCCCATCGTTGGCCATTGCTGTCTTAAAATAGCCTTAAAACAAATCCCGTACGTTCTGGCTTCCTGTCATGTCAAGCAAATGGGCAGCACCGAGTTAAAGTCATGTGTACATTTCATTTATTGATGTTTCACATCGTCGCTTAATTACCAGAGTACAAATCTTTACTCACAAAATCTTTTGCTCGGGTTTGCACCCAATAAAATATTAAAGGTAACTCAAACGCTGAGTTGAAAAGTATTTTTTTTTGGTGGTGGTGGTGTTGGAGGGGTGGGGGGGCTGGGGAGAGGGTGTTTTGGGAAGGATTTTGAGTGCTTGTGTGTTGATTTTAAATGGAGATTCGTGTGAGTGCATTGCCGATTCCCCCAGAGAGAAACGAACAAGATTAGATCCCGCGGTGAAGTTTCAGTGAAGCATGGTGGAGTTTGAACATCTCGAGTGAATATTAGTGGGCGAAGTGCACACACACACCAAATAAACAACTAATAATAATAATAATAATTATCCTTGCATTTGTTATCGCGCTTTGCAGATCTTCCACTAGCTACAGTACGAGGAAGATTGCTGTCTTGAGCGCTATCTTGTTTTGCACGCGGTTGGTTGGGAGACCGTGCTGAACAGAAAGCTTCACTACTTCATTACTTTATATTTATTTGCCAGTATTTACACTGGTGGTGGCTTGACCTCAGTCTCACTGCCAGGAGATCCATTGGTATCTGTCTTTTTTTGTTCTAAGTGCATCACCGAGGATTGTGACAGACAGACAGGACAGATCGTGCAGATCTGCAACTGTATTGTTCTTCATATGAGTAACCTATTTCTAATCCCGGTTTCCTGGTTACACGGATCAGGGCAGTCACTTGACAATTGTTTAGGCAGGTTATTGGGCTCAGGTGCGTGATTAAATCTGGGAGATGCAGTAATTAAATAGGGGGTGTGCCAACCACACTTGCCATTTGTATATTTTTTAAAACACAGTCACAGAATTGAAGGTAAACACTCTGCCCTCCCTCACAAAGCTCACACATTTCAACCCTTCTCGATGGAACTTGTGAGAAGCATTTAAAGTGGACTGCATCAGCATCCGAGTGATAGAATTATCAAGAGGTACAGTGGAGAAAGGGATTTTTTTCTTTTAAAAAAAAATTGCCGTATCAAAGGCAAGGATTATTAGGAATATTATCATAACACGGCATTCCGTTTTCTGTCATTTTTAAGATATTTTTAGTTCTTTTTAATAATTTTTAGTTCACATTCAGTGCCCTCTATGGCCTCGCCCCACCCTACACTCTGCGACCTCCTAACCCCCTTCCAACCTGCCCTCCTCCCTTGTTGCATAATTACAAATCTTTCCAGTTTGTTGTCATATATAAAACCCTGGACAAATTGTGGGAGTGAATCACTATCTATCTTCTTCCTACAATGATGGCGGAGGCTTGTATGAAAATGAATAGTTTACACCTGATAATTCAGTGCAGTTCAAGTGTGCAACATGAATACAGCGTGGTTTGAATGAAAGCATTTTCAATGTCCTTCCAACTGCACTGAATCTTATCATCATCAGCCCCAAGTAGTTTCACTGGATGGTAATAGATTGAAAAATGTCATTTGGTGCTGAACCCTTCATTATGATTTAATGGGAGATTTGTTCGAATAACCGTGCGTCACTCATAGACATGCAAAGCAAAGTGTTCTATTACTCTGACAGACCAGACCCCCTGTCAAGTAATTCCTTTCACGCGAAAAATAAATAATAATAATGATAATGCTGGCATTTGATATCGCGGCTTTTCACATCTTACTTATCGACGTTCCCAAAGCGCTTCACAGAGTCCGCTGTGAAGTGAATCGACTATATGTTTGTGGGCGAATCTGTGAAAGAACGTACGTGGGCAGCGTTCAGTAAAATCCCGCCATTAATCCCATCACCACTGCTGGTGCACAAATAGCCTGTTCAGCTACTTGCTTAAATACTGTTTGTTGCTTCTAAGTGCTATGCCCTAATTTGCCGGTTCCATTAAGACTTGGCTGCACCTTTCATTTCAGTTTAAAACGTGAATGTTGAAATCCCGACTCTGTTGACGAGACCACAAGGATAATAATAATAATAATAATAATAATTGCGTTTGATACAGTGGTTTCACGTCTCTGAGACGTCTCAAAGAGCTTCGCGGCGGATGCTGTAATAAAGCCAATCGACTGTGTGTATTTGTGTATATTTGTGGGCGAAACGCGGCAGCCGATTGCTCACAGCAGCGTCCCCCCACAAACAGTCACGGATTGAAGCGATCCATTTTTTTGGGGGGGAGGGTTTATTATCAGGCGTGTGCGTGTGTGTGCGTGTGTGTGTGTGTTTGGAGTAAGGAAACTCGCCCAAACTTTCGTCCTGACCTGCCTGGAATCGAACCCAGGATCTCTCTGCTTTTGCAAGGCACAGGTGCTCTAAGCACCGAGCTCCAGGACTCTGCCACACTGTTGTTTTGCTCCACCGCTGATGACTTATTACGGTGATGATTAAATGCCGATCGAGTTTAGGATTTTTTAAAAAAAATTTAATTGATATACGATTAGCCAAATTTCGCCGTGTTTGGAAGTTTGACAGGGGGTTAACACTGTAAAACAGCAGCAGTTCTGAAGCTCTGATTGTGGGGAAATCGTTGGGATTCTGCTTTGTTTTGTTACCGCGTTCGGCCGCAGTAAATCAGTCTCTCGACCTCATCTGCAAACTGGAAACAAATGCACCTCTGATTCACAAAGCTGCTGTTTTTCGCCGCTGCTCGGAAGTGGAATGTGGGAGTGGGTGGGTGGGTGGGTGGGGGGGGGGGGGTGGGGGGGCGGGGGGTGGGGGGAGAGAGAGAAGAGAGAGTTCCCGGGTTTTAAACCGCTCGAGCAGGGAATAAATAATAATCTGCAAAATAGGTCAGATACAAGTGATGTTTCCCATCAGAGATTCATTCGCCAAATGGGGTGGGGGGGGGGGGTCAGGAGGACTAGAGCTGTAACCGAATTCTTAGAAACAGCAAGAGTTTCACAGTCGTGAATGAAGCTTACGCAAGCGATGGAACTAAAGACTACAAGTGTTTGTGTGTGTGTGGGGGGGGGGGGGGAGTGCGGGGGGGGGGGGTGTTATTAACTGACTCACCTTGGGGCCTGACTAGTGACCTTGCAGTGATTCTATCCTGCGCGCTCCTTGACTTTTGCAGAACAAAGAGAGATTTTTTTTTTTCGCGTGAAGGTGAGCTGGAAACAAAAAAAAACAACCTCTTCCCAGCATCTGCAGCAAGAATGGGAAAGTGTGGGTTTGCCTGCCTTGCCTGTTTGTTGGAGACGAATTCCATCATTGGCCATTCTCCTGCCATGTGCGGGCCGTGCCCCCTGACGAAGATTGGTCATTCTCTCTTTTGTGACATGTTCGTGGGGTGGGGGTGGGGGGGGGGGGATTGGGGGGTGCACGCAGATTGGTCCTGAGTGTGACACTTACAGACCTACGTTTGCCTGGAATCACTGATGCCAGTGAGAGAGACAATAAATCCTTTGATAAACTGCTTTGAAAATATTCTGAAAAACGATATCGTTTACACACAGGATTATGATACATTCCTTAGATTACTGGGAGGAATGTTACACTAAGTGTTACTGTTCAGTGGGTGTCTAGACATCTTATTCTCTTATGATATCTTCACATATAATATAATAATCCTTGCATTTGATATAACAGCTTTTCATATCTTGTCGATGTCTCAAAGCGCTTCACAGAATATACTGTAAAGTGAATTGACTGTGTGTATATATATATTTGCGGGCGAAATGCGGCAGCCAATGTCCCCCCCCCCCCCACAAACAGTGGTGGATTGAAATGACCAATTTTATTATTGTGTTTTTTTTTTGGAGGGATTATTATCAGGCGTGTGTGTGTGTGTGTGTGTGTGTGGAGCAAGGAAACTTGCCCAAGGTTTCGCCCCTGACCTGCCTGGATTCGAACACAGGTCTCTCCCCAGCTTGTAACACAACTGGCTCTAACCACTGAGCCACAGGAGCTCCACATCCTGCATCTTATCAGGTTCCAACCATCGAGGGTCTGATCATTTAAATCAACAGCAAAGTGCTTTTCTTGCTGGTTCTGTCTCGAAGAGAACATCGACCGTCTCTATTTGTGGAGAGCTGTCACCCACTCTGCCCCAACGTCGGCAACTCCATTCCCCAAGCCCCCCCTGCCTTGCCCCTCCCACCCCACCTTCCAAACGCACCTAAAACCAATCTCTCCAACGGAGCTCTCACCCTTCCAACCTCTCCTCTCCCCCCCACCCCCCACCCCCCACCCCCCACCCCCCACACCCCCACCCCCCACCCAGCTCCCCCCACCCCCCACCCCCCACCCAGCTCCCCCACCCCCCACCCCCCACCCAGCTCCCCCGCCCCGAATTCAGTTGCTTGAAGTGCTTTCAAGTCGTCCTTCCCATGTACATGTAAATGGAAACCGTCATTCCAAAATTGTCTGAAAATATTGTGGCATTTTAACTGCGTTTAATGGCCGACAATAAAAGTGAAGGTGAGATTTCCGGGAATGTGAGAAAACAGGAACTGTGGAGAACTGTTCAAACCACCGAGCTTGTTCCGACAACTTATTTAATTCTTTTAATTTTTTTATCAGGCGAGTGTCTAACCCAGGTGCTAATAGTAGCCAAACCTAATAGTGGAGTTTCTGTAGCTCAGTGGGTTAGAGACACTTGCCTTCCGAGCGTTGAGACCTGTGTTTCGAATCCAGGCAGGTCAAGCCAAAACCTTGGGCAAGTTTCCTTACCCCACACACACACACACACACACCTAATAATAATCCGTCCAAAAAAAAACTATAATAAATTGGTCATTTCATTCCACGACTGTTTGTGGGGGGGGGGGGGGGGGGGAACGCTGCTGAGAGCAATTGGCTGCTGTGTTTTGGCCCACAATAGGTACAGTCAATTCACTTGACAGTATATTCTAATTTCTAATTTCAGAGTGTTTTAGGCAAAGAAGAAGGCACCCCGCCCCACCCCCCCCCCCCACCACCACCCCCCACCCCGCCCCACCACCCCGCCCCACCAGACCCTTCACCTTCCTTCACCTCCCTCCCTCCCTCAAGGCCAGTCTCAGACTCTACTCTTCGACCGTGCCTTCTGCTGCCCCCCCCCGACTCCCTCCCTCCCTCCCATCCTCGCTCGGGGTCCCGATCCCCTGACCGGGTCAGCGCCTTGGGAGACGTCCTCCCAACGTGAGAGACGCTCTGCTCTATAAATGTAATTTTGTTGTTGTTTGCGGGGACAACGCTGCTGTGCGCCATTGGCTGCCGCCACTTGCCCCACAATAGGGCAGTCGATTCACTTTACGGTATACCCCTTGAAGCGCTGGAGACGTCTAGATTAGAAGACGTGAAAAGCACCAAACAAATCCAAGGTTTATTATGATTATTATACATATATTATTGTGTGAAGACATCTTTCATGGGGTTTTCTCTTGGCGTGCAGAGATCCAGAATAGACAGGGCCAGGCAGGAAAGACATCAGCCTTTTATTTAATTGGCTTGTGTCTTTGCAGTTGTCTCTTGATCTTGACTTTATATGGTCTCACGATGGTTTTCGTCGGCACAATAAATATTGCGCCACGTTACCTTTAAGGGCATGGATCTGACACTGAGCGACAGGAGAAGCGTCCAATCACAGCCAGGCATCATCGTAACTGCCCGCCCACACCGGATTGACGTGACCGCTCAGCCAATTGCGATCCGATATAGGCGTTAGCTCTCGTGTGATTGGCGGACAACCAGATGCTTTCCCCTCCCCCCGCCACGCACACACACACACCCGCCTCCCCACGTTACGTCACTGGTTCCACCACTGACTGGCACCGAAACCGCCCAATGGCGACGAGCGAACCATCGCGCTCGGAGTCCGCCCACCCGCCAGAGCTGATGGACGGTCAGGCGTCCAATCGGAGAGGTCGTCGTGCGGAGGTGCGCAGATTCGATTGGCCTCCCGGTGCGGGTCCCACCCGCCCCCTCCGGGAATTCCTCCATCAGTCGGCGCGTTAGGTGAAGGTGAGGGGCGGGACGCTCGCACTGGACTGGGAGCGGCGGCGGCGAGGGAGGGAGGGACGGAGGACAACCGGGGGTGTGGGTGGAGGGTGGGGGGTGAGCGAGGGTGAGTGTCCGTGAGGGTGACGAGAGTCAAGCGGCAGCAGCAGCAGCAGCGACGGTGGGAGCGGGAACCGGAGCCGCTGAACGTGTGAGGTGAGGGTTAGATCGCCTTCTCCTCACGAGAGAGAGAGAGAGAGAGAGGCCTAACCGAGCGCGGGAGGGAGGCCGAGAGGGAGAGAGGGAGGGAGGGGGGGGGAGGGAAGGGAGAGAGGGAGAGAGGGAAGGGAAGAGAGAGAGGGAAAGAAGGAAGGAATGCGGGAAGGAGGAAGATAGGGACTGGAGGGAGGGAGGGAGGAGGGAGGAGGCGGCGGGTGAGGGAGAGAAGGAAGGAGGGAGGGAGAGAGAGAGAGAGAAAGAAAGAAAGAGAGAGGGAAGGAGGGAGGGGAGGGAGAGAGAGAGAGAGGGAAGGAATGAAGAACCGGATCCTGGCCTCATAGATAGGGGGGGGGGGAGGGATATGTGGGTGGGGAGGGGGGGGGGGGGAGAGATGGGGGGCGGGGGGGGGAGAGATATGTGGGTGGGTAGGGGTGGAGGGGGGGGGGGTGGGAGAGATATGTGGGGGGGGAGGGGTGTGGGGGGGGGGGAGAGATATGTGGGGGGGGAGGGGTGGGGGGAGAGATATGGGGGTGGGGGGGGGGGTGGGGAGAGATATGTGGGTGTGGGGTGGGGGGGGGGGGGAGATATGTGGGTGGGGAGGGGGGGGGAGATATATGTGGGTGTGGGGAGGGGTGGGGGGGGGGGAGAGATATGTGGGTGGGGAGGGGTGGGGGGGGGGAGAGATATGTGGGGTGGGGAGAGGGGTGGGGGGGGGGGGGGGGGAGAGATATGTGGGTGGGGTGGGGGGGAGAGATATGTGGGTGGGGAGGGGTGGGGGGGGGGGATAGATATGTGGGTGGGGAGGGGTGGGGGGGGGGAGAGATATGTGGGTGGGGAGGGGTGGGGGGGGGGAGAGATATGTGGGTGGGGAGGGGTGGGAGGGGGGGAGAGATATGTGGGTGGGGAGGGGTGGGGGGGGGGGAAGAGATATGTGGGTGGGGAGGGGTGGGGGGAGAGATATGTGGGTGGGGAGGGGTGGGGGGGGGAGAGATATGTGGGTGGGGAGGGGTGGGGGGAGAGATATGTGGGTGGGGGGTGTCGGATCGGCGGCACTGGAGCGAGAAGGGAGAGAGAGAGGGGGGGTGGGGGGGGGAAGAGAGGGTTTACTTTCTAATACTTTCCACAAGGGGCTTGTTCCCCTTACCCCCCCCCCCCCCCCCACACACTGCCGCCCACCCACTCCCCCCCACACACTGACATTCCCTGCCCCCCCCACCACCCCCCCTCCCCACACGCACTGACACTCTCCCCCCATCACACACACACACACACAGTGACAGTTCTCCTGCTCTCCCCACACACTGACATTCCCTCCCCCACACACAGTGACAGTCCCCCTCCACACATACATACATACACACACACACACACACGCATGCATGCATGCATACATACATACATACACACACTTTGCCCCCACACCCAGCAACCCTGCACCCCCCTTCACATTACTAACCCCCCCCTCCCTTCCCCCCCCCCCACACACACACACACACATACATACATACACACACATGCATGCATGCATACATACATACATACACACACTTTGCCCCCACACCCAGCAACCCTGCACCCCCCCTCACATTACTAACCCCCCCCTCCCTCCCTCCCTCCCCCCCCCCCACACACACACACATTGTGACACTCAGTTTGTGAAACTGGCTTCGGAATTCAAGAATTTCTCCTCCATTCTCTTCTGAGATTGATTTGAGATTTGTCAATAATCATTATTATGCATTTAATAACAATGTGGATTGCTCGATCCGCCCAGGCCCACTCGGCTCCCGCGTCTCGCCCGCGAGATATATACCCTTCGCGTTTCCCCTTCACAGTATATACTGCATGAGAGGCTTTGAGACAAATACTCGTTTGATAACGCGCTACATCAGATACAAGGATTATTATTATTATTATTATTACTTGCGGTGAAGTGCTTTGGGATGTCTTAAAAGATGCGATAAGGCCCCTCACTAGCCATTCCCACTGCGATGACAGCCTCACACCCCCTCCTCTCTTCCCCCCCCAAAAACATTGGGTACTGCACACATCACCCTTATTAACACCTTGTTTCTAATAGTTGGGTAAATAGCTTCAGTATTCCCTAGTCTTTAAGGTGTTACTACCGAGCATCTATTCTTGGTGTAGTAGCATAGCAACCCATTTCTGCTCGCTTTCCAGCAATTGGGAAGTACTGTACAAAATTAAGCCATTAACACTTGTCCTGCTGGTCAAACTATCAAGAGATTATTTTGGCAGCTCCTGCTTTATTGCAGCATACACACACTCGTGTATGGATTGCTTTGTTTGCTATAATATTGACACGAAGATACAGAACGCAATATTAAATACTTGGGTTTTGTTTGACTTGTTGTTCCTTTATTCCCTCTGTTGTCATTTATTTTCCATAAATGTTGCAACCATTTGACTGCATGCCCAGATTTTGCATTTTCGAGACTCATGAATTGGCAAATGTTTACATTCTGAACAAGATACTGATTAGCGATAATGCTATTTAAGCATTAGGATATTACCTAATATCAACTATAACATCTGAAGTTTTACAAAACCACATAAAAAACAAAAAAAAACATTACTTTTACTTGCCTTGTCATCTGTTGGAATGGAAAACAAATGGTGAATCAAAACTAATGTACCCACTTAAAATTAACACTGTTTTTAAGTGTTAGCCAGCAGGATATGTCTAGAGAATAACAGATTTTTTTTAAAAAAAGCCTTTGATTGAAAACTGGAGAAGGTAATTCTCAACAGAGTAAATTGCCCTGGTCTTCTATACTGGTTGTAAGCAAGCATTAAAGACTATTTTGCTGCAAGACTATTAACATTTTGATTGAGCAGCATGTGATTTCATCTCCCGACATAGCTATCACCCTTTCCTTCTTCACCTTGTCATTTTTTTTTTTTGACAAACATTCCTAGGACCTTTTCAGAAATCACTTTTTAGTGAATGTGGAAAATTGAATTGACTGCAGCTTACAACTGTCGTTGTTTTACTATTGGCCTGGTTATAGAAGGAAAAAGCCTGTATGTTTATATGTTTGTAGTCGGCCTCATAACTTGAGGGAAACTTTATTGTCGGGCGAGCGTTTGTTTGGATAGTATTTAGCACGTGCGGCGCATCCTAGTACAATTAATGGAGAGTAAAGCTTCTTTCAGCTTGCTTAATGTAAGAAGAAACTTCAATAAACCAATATGAGTTTTCCATGTGTCACACCAGCTATCCTATGTCCTCATCTAATGAAATTGACAAATTCTGGAAAGCTCTGTGCTTGTGCTCGTTTAGAACTGTGTACATACTGGATACAGCAATTGCATATAAGATTCCAGGGATTTATTGGTTTAAGGTAGATTCAGACATAAGCCCGAGAAGTGAAGGGATACTATATGCCATCTAGGCTCCTCAAATTATTTTTAAATGAGGAAGTGCTTTCAGGTTTCATTGCGCACTAAACTACTCGGTTGTCCTTCTATTTGTAATTGTTGTGGCCATTCTTGTTCTCTTATTCATCCATTTCTGGGTGCATTTTATTAAAAAAAAAACCAAAGCATATTTTTGATTTAATTATTGCTAGTGAAACTGATTGATCGGTAGCTGATGTCTGATATTCTAATTGTGCAGAACATTTTTAGACCTGATTTTCTCTATTTTGAGTCGGATTGCATACCCAAATTGACTTAAATTTTGTTTTAACTGAGAGAAATCAAAGCAATGCAGTATCAAAAACAATTGTTATAAAGCCAAAAGAAGATATTTGACAAAATCTGACGCAAAAGAGTAGAGCTCAATTGGGGCATACTGAAAATATCAGATTGGTTTGTTAGAGTGCTACTAGCAGTGTATAGATTAAATTTAAAACAGACTCCAGGGAATCCATTTGAACTAGGATTTGCTGGAATTTCACACAGGAACATTTTATCTAAATTAAATGTAATATTGGTAATATAGCAATTAGTTTCTGATATTTTGTGGAGATTTTAAATGACAATTCAAGGTTGTTGTTACCTGTATTGGGTATATTGTGCACCACGTTGGGGTGTTCTCCCGACATCAAAGCGCGAAACAAATGTTAATTTTGCATTGTACCCTTTGGAACTGCATTATTCGACTTAACTTTCAGAGACATAGATATGCGAAACTCGATTACTTTATACCTATGATCGTCGAGCAGAAAATATATATGGAAAGCTACTTAGTATATAAAAAAAATTGGTGAAGATGATAGTGTTTGAAGGTGTTTTAAATATGATTAGGCTACGATACGGGTGGCTATTTTCTTTCCAGTCAGACGTCTGTCAGAATGCATGCAGAAACCTGTCACCATGCTTAAATATGTTTAAACTAGACTGATAGTTCCATGTAGACACGGACATTTTCATGGCTGGAACAGGATGTGCACTCTTTCCTCGAAGGTATGGGTCTTGCTTACCTATCTCCGGATAATATTGGTTATTATGCATTGCTTGCCATTGAAAACACGGCAAGCTTCCTATTAGGTCTGCCTTACCCAATTGGTCTTTTAGATATGCGAGATGAACAGGAGATCAGCGGAAAAACTCCCAGGCCTTGGTAATTGGCCTGCTCCTCGAAGGCCTGCTGATGAGTCTATGTTATCGATGCTTATCAACTGCCTATTGTTTGAAAGTAATGTAGGGGGAAACTAAATATTATTGGCTGCTAGGGTGCTTATTTTTTAAGCAAAAAGATTGCTAAAGATTTTAGTCCATGTTTGTTCTGACATGTCTCCAGTTTGGCAAGTTGTAGCCCATGTCTACTGTATCAGAATGAAGAATTTGGCAGGACTGGGGATCTGCACTGCTTGTAGCCTTTGAGACATAGAACAGCCATAACAAACCAAATGTGTATTTTCTAAACACTTCTCTAGATAATAATTTGTAAAAAAAAAAAAATTCAAAATATTGGTCACGCCACTACAATATTTGGCCTTCATCAAAACCTAGAAGATGATATGGAAATGGGTAATAAGCCAGTTTGTCTCGAAAGGAGGTTACAATTATGCGTCAACATTTTTAACTTCAAAATAACATCTACTACTGCACTGTAGTTTTATTCCATACCCAACCCTTTCATTCTGAGTGGATGAATAATGGGGCCTGCTGAGCAATCATGTCATGTTATTTTTGGAATGTGGCATTTATTTTTTATTAAGGGTTGAAAATTCGATTTGACTAAAAAATCTGAGATTCAACAACGTATTGCATTTTTATATGGTGCCCCTCACACAGGATAGAATCCCAGAGCGCCTGGCAGCGGCACCAACAAACAACACAATTACATTTGTACAGTGCCTTTCCCATCAGGAGGACGTCCCGAGAAACTGACTCTGGACAGTCTCAGTTTCAGACCCGAGCTGGGTGGGGTTGGCAGGACCGGGTGGAAGGAGAGAGCTGACTTGAGGCACGGTGAAGGAAAAGGTCACCAGGCGCGATCAGGTGTGTCTAGGACCCAGATGATGTGTGCAATGGTCGCAGAAGAGTGGGGGAAAGAGGGGGGTGATCTGCTATGGTCTGTGCAATTGTTGAAACCAATATTGAGGCCAGAAGGCTGTAGAGGGCTACTATAGTGGATGGGAGCTCTCGGGCGATGAAAAGGAAGACATTTTGGTTGCTCTTGACTTTGCCACCTTTCATGCCAGAGCAACCAAAATATGTCAATTTTCTAGGGACTTTTCAGCCCTCTGGCCTCAATATGGATTTCAACGATTTCATATCATAACAGTTCACGCCTCCTCCTGCCCACCACCCCCGTCATCTGTGACTATTACCATATAATCCGAGTCCTAGACGCACCTTTTCTCTCTTTAGTTTGCAAAAATAAACCTGTGCCAACCTGTCATCTCCTGTCTTCTGCCACCGTCTTCACTCCTTTGTCTTCCTTGCCCTACCCTTGCTTGACAGTCCTTAAAAGCCTCTCCTTCCCAACATGCCCCAGTTCTAACGAAGAGTCGTGGACCTGAAACGTTGACTCACTTTCCTTTCCCCATAGATGCTGCCTGCCCTACTAAGTGTCCCCAGTGATTTCTTGTTTCAAAATTTAACATTCTGCTGCATTTTGTATTGAATGCTGTTCAATAATGTTTGGTGTGCTTCTTGCACACTTGGATTTTAGGGAAATATTTTTTTTGTTTGTTTAATTCCCTGATGGCTACTATAAAAACACAGAATATCCCAGATATTGGTATTTGATCTCCTTGAATTATTTTGAAAGTTAATATACTGGCACTTGAGTTTTTTTAAATAGATATTCTAAGGCATGTTGTAGTCTGATTTTAAACTTGCAATGTTCTCTTGCAATGTAGAAGATGGTTCCATTGAAAATGTGCTGAATATATTATTGGCATGAATGTGGTTGTGGCTTTCATTTCAACTTTCAACACAGTTTTTCATTTGAAGATCCATTATTTATTTTGTGTTTTCTGATAAATTAAATTAATCATTTGCTTGCCTGTAGCATTTTCTGCCAACATAATACTTTTCTGAAGTGCTATTGCATATTGCAGACATGGGGTAAATTTCCACATGTAGGCGGATGACACCCAGTTGTACCTTTCTGCCTCATCCCTCAACCCCCAGACGATCGATGTTCTGACCGACATCGAGTCCTGGACGAGGGACAACTTTTTGCAATCGAACATGAATAAGACCGAGGCCCTCCTGATTGGCTCAAGCCAGCGCCTCCGCACATCGGGCGCTGCCAGCCTCAATATCCAAGGTTGCACTCTCCACCTCACAAAGCCAATCAGGAACCTCGGCATCATGTTCGATCAAAAACTTTCCATCCTCCCCCACATTATAGAAACACATTTTTAAAATGTTTCCAAGCGGCTTTGTATGCCATAATTTATTTCAAAGAGTGTCAAAAGGGGATAGTATTGAATACTGATGCTTTGGTGGTTCATGTTAGCAGTATTTAACAAATTTATTTGTAATTTTTGAGTGGCACTTTTTTGAGTTGCATAATGTACTGGCCAAATCCCAAAGAAGAACAAAGGCCCACAATTAAGGGGACTGGACTGTTGGGTGGGGTGGGGGTGGAATTTTCATGGCAAAACTATGCAAACGATTGACTAAAATTGCATCCATTGCAACCAAACCAATGCCTGAAATTTTACAAAAGCAGCAATAACATTGACAATGTATAACGGTTTTGGAATTATTGTGTATAATATTGCTAAACTCTATATCTGTAACATTGACCACGCTTGTTTGACTTAATTGGTAATTAAGAAATGTACAGTGCTATGTGCAGAGGATGAAATTTACAATAGTACACAATTGCCCTTTCTGGTAAGGTTCGCTGGAAGATTTGCCGAACTCCTTAATATTCTTTTGACCGCAATACATTTGAATCTAATAAAGTGGAGTGACCTGTCAGTTTATTTATCTATTGCTGTATAGTATATCATCTGTATGCAAACTATAAAGCTTACTGATCTACATGCTCCACAGCAGATATCATCTATTGATTTTTTTTCATTTCGAATTTGGTGGATCAGCAGATCAGAACTGTATATAGCTATGCAAGGCGTCTTATTTGCACCATTTTGTAGACATTAGCACATTGTCTGATTTGTGTACCGATCTCTGGAAAGATTAATAAGGCCTTTACTTATCAACCTAATTCTTTAGAGTTATGCTTACAGCATTGTTGTATAACAGGCTCATTTTAGTGACCCGAGATAATCTTGCATTGGTATTTTTCATGCACAATAGGATTTTTTTTAAAAAAAATTGTGTTTCAGTCAAACTGGTTTAGTAGACAGCAGCTGCACTAATTCAGGATTCCTGAGGAAACATTTAGAAACTGCTCTACTACTAACTCTTTTTTTTAAAAAAAGCTGCCTTTATTCATTTATAGAGGCCGGTGAAAATGACTGGATTTACTGCAATGAATATTTGCTGACTAAATGCTCAGCAGTCACTTCAGCAATGGACTTTTTAAAACTGCGTATGATATTTTATAATAGCTCTTTAGACTCACATGAGCACAGATTCCCACTCCCTCCCCCCCCCCACCCCACCCCCCCCTCCACCCATCAGTGATTCAGCTACTCATATTGTTTTCACCCAAATTAAATTTTAAACGCTGTTCAAGATCAAGGGATGTGAATCAGAAATCAAAAATATTCACATTTGTCTCTGCCTCAGGGATTTACCATAATTATTTTTGGTAAAGCAGGATAAGGAACCCGTTATGGTGAGCTGGGGGTGGGGGGAATCCTGGTTTAGGTAGCAGTGAAGACGGCGGAAACAATTTCAATAGAAATGAATAATTACATTACAATGTAAAGAATACAATAACTACTATACAAGGCAACCAAAGGGAATTCTCAATTAGTCGCTGATAATACAGCAGCAACATTTCAGCACTTCTGCTAGCTGTCAGTGTTTTGCAATCGAGTGCTTCAGTCACCCTGACGTTTACCCAGCTTCCCAGGCAATAATGGGTGGTGACACCATTGATGGATACAGTGAGCTTGCTATTGTATATGTAATAATAATCCTTGCATTTGATATAGTGCTTTTTCATGTCTCCTGGATGTCTCAAAAGCGTTTCACTGAATATACCGTAAAGTGAATTGACTCTATATATGTGGACGAAATGCAGCAGCCAATGGTGCATAGCGGTGTCCCACAAACAGTCGTGGAATGAAATGAGCAATTGTTGTATTTTTGAGAGACGATTGTTAGCTATGTGGAATAAGGAAACTTTTTAGTAGGTAATGAAAGTGGACTGGTGGAGAATTTCAATATAAGATATCTAAAATACATTCAGCACCTACAGGCTGTAATATTTAATGGCAGATCCCACCAAATAATCCATGATTTAGCAAGTACGATTTTCGATTATGACTGTTGGATAAATATTGTATTTCCTGAGTGTTTTTATTTTCTGTTTTTCTTTCCAGGCTCGTATTGATTTCTCTGTTGTTCCAAGAAACTGTTCAAATCCTGCTCGCCTTTTGAGGGACAACATGGTTTCAATTCCGGAATTCTACGTGGGCAAAAATGTTCTCATCACTGGAGCCACAGGCTTTATGGGAAAAGTGCTACTCGAAAAATTGCTGCGTTCTTGTCCTGCAGTGAAGACCACGTATATTTTAGTGAGGCCCAAGTCAGGCCAGGAGCCTCGCGAGCGAGTTGAAGAGATGCTAAACTGTAAGGTAAATAACACAGGAGGGCATATTTTTTTTAAATCCTGTTGAAGGAAGTGAAATTTTCAAATCTTTTAAGAGTTTGTATAACTATCCTGTGATTCCCTTTGGGCTCCTGTATCTAAATGTTAAGAAGACAAAACAGTATCGATTTTCCCTTGCAGATGCTATTTCAGTATGGGGGAGAATACAACGGTATTTTATCGTCAAAGGTTGGACAAATAATCGTTCTGAGTAAAATTGATATTGATTTCAGGAATTGTGAATTTGGTAATAGCTGCGGGTGTGTGGCTGTTGAAAGTAGTTTCCTCCCTGACATGCACTCTGTTACTACTTTATCCTAATATTACTTTTGCAATACGTAAATTCTGGTATGACACAATGTTTAATTAGTCCACAAAATATACAGTCAATTTACTTTGGAGTATATTCTGTGAAGCACTTTGAGATATCTCAAAGCTTTGTAAAATTTGAAGATTATTGTATATTATTATTATTATTTTCATAAGGGTTTGATTCATGAGGCTCTACGAGGAGTAGAGTTGACCTATTAACAGTGTTGAGTAGTTTGAATATAGAATTGTGATTTCTGAGCCACAGTAAATGCCGTATCAAATGTTTAGCAACTGCTGGTTTAAAACATGCTAATTTTTTCCCGGTATTCAGTCATATTCCTCACTAGTACGCTCATCAGGAGTGCGTATGTAAGGTGGTTCGATCACATTCATTATTTTGCTGTGAAAAAGCAAAACGTATCTGGATAATTAATAATCAGAAACTTCTTGAACTACCTGAAGTAAATATACAATGGTCGCCAGAAAAGTACCAAGCCATTCAACTTGTTCTGGCCTTTGTGCCTTGTGTTGTGCCTTCAGAACGTTACTGAAAACTGGTGGATGAATTGGTGTAGCTCACAAGGGGTACTGTTTTTTTTTACTCTGGTCATTTTTAGTTTTAATACAAACCAGGAATAAACTTCTCGTCATATGAGTTCCTTCAGAAGCAATGTTATTTGTAACGCTGCTGTGTGGTGGGAGGATGTCCTTTGTGCTTCTGTGGTCAGGTTTGACTAGTATTTAGCAGGGTGCTTGCTTCAAGATCATAGTCTTAAATAGTGTGCCATTTCCAAGTAAGCACCCTATATAATCATTTCTCACCCTCTATAATCTTGGGCATTTCTTTTTAGAAAAAAAACTCGATGTTATCGAAAAGCAATATTGCTGCCTGCCTTGCAGTGTCTTTAACCGTTGCCCTAACTTTATACTGTGATAATTCTTGGTTCAGTACCATCCAGATCATCCTAATAGGAAGAGAATCAGTTCAGGAGTTACCTGAAATGTGAGTGACATCTGGAATTTTTCTCAGCCATTAGCGGTTCATTGCGATCAGATTGGCATATTATTTGTAATTTCGACGCTTCCAGAAAGGACATTATGTTTTCTTTGCAATTTAAAGGCTGGGGAATAGACTTTGTTGCAGGTGCATACATGCACAGAAGAGCCTTGTTACTCTAGCACAATTATTGTGCTTTTTAGGCACAGGAGATTTAAGATCCACTAAGCTGAAAAATGACCAGATGAAGACCAAAGGTGTATGACCAAATGCAGGCCAGATTCTCAGGTAAAAATGCATTAATCGTGACCTGCAGGATGCAAGTATGGCAAAACATTATGAAGTTTCATCAGTACAAAGCTATTTTCAACTGTATTTTGTCAAATACAGTTTCACGTAGTATTGTAATGTGAAACACGCTGAATATAGGAATGGAGGAAATGACTCGCCTAATGTCATTTACTTCACGAATAAGTGCCTAACAGCAGTCACTGTTAGGACTCTTCTATAGAAATTACAGAAGAATCTGTCTATTGCTGAATCGAACTGTTAAATTGTTCATGTTTTTATCATAACAAGTTCTAATTGGCTACACGAGTGGGTAAATGCCAGTCGTTTTGATTAGATTTAATTGGCCGTTGGTCTGATGGTCCAGCCCTCACCAACACATTCATTTGGTTCGGTTCTGTGCAGTTTTGCTTCCATTTGTTCCGTGGCTGCTGAGTCCATCTATTCATCACCATATTCACTTGGCTTGAACCTAGCTATCTATACACTGCTTTCTCTATACATTATTTCATACTCTCCCTCTTAATGTGGCATTTTACATCTATATGCATCTCTAGTTAGAGTTCGACTCGCTACCTGCTTTCTTGTAGAACCCAGCTGTTATATATCAAAACAATTATAATATTAAAATACCTTGTTCACATCAATAATGGTGATACTCAAATATATTTTTGAGATCTTATTAAAATATTGGTAACATTGTTGGAGAATCTTGTTTCTGATAATTGTAGCTTGAGATCAAAAGCTTTCTTCCGTCAAGTTTCTTAACGTTTCTTTTCTCTTTCCATCCTCTTCTCTCCTCGCCTAAACAAAATCCATTTCCCTTTCCTTCTCTTAAGAAGGATCATCTCGCATTCTTCATCAGATGGGAGGGAGGTGGGATGATGGAATCATGTACTGCCCCCTTCATGATGGTCATTGATGTGTTCTGTCCTTCCCTTTTCTCACTTTTCCCAGGTGAGATTTTGTTTTGTTTGTCCCCTGATCCTAGTGACCCTGTGCTCCGATCAACAAGCAACTTTCCTGCTAAGGCTCTTAAGTTTCCATTTGGGTGCAGCTAGCAAATATTTCTATGAATTTTCGTTCAAAATGACCCAGAACTGAAGATTTTCAGTAATGTCTCGTTTCTCAAGCAATAACAACGTAATATTGATCTCTGAACTAATTCAGGCATGAATGAACTTGTTGCATTCTAAATGGAAGCTTCACCATCTCTAAATTAAGTTTATAAATAATCTGCTCTGGACATTGTTTAGATTCATGATTGGAAACGCTAAGGACAGATTTAATTAGAGTTAAAGCCATTGGAAGGTATTATGCATTTTCCTAATGGAGGAGATAAGTTTTGATCTTGAGTAAATTATTTTCAGCCTTCAATAAACTGGCAAGACTGTTGATACCTTTGGAAGAAACACAAGTACATTTCTCAAGCTTTTATTCGTTCTGAATGATAAATGACCAAACCGGTATTTAAATTGTGGGGGGGAAAAAATCACGGTATTGAGTTGGATTATTGATATGTGCTCGTAATTCAACTGCATTCGGTTATAAAATTGGTGCTTTTGTCGCATTTATTTCTTCGGTTAATCGTTAACAGCTGGTGTTGCTCTTCGATTTTTTTTCTTCTTCTGAGCAGCTTTTTGATAGACTCCGCGTCGAACAGCCGGATTTCAAGGAGAAGATTGTAGCGGTGAGCAGTGAACTGACACAGCCAGAGCTCGGACTGAGCCAAGAAGACAGAGAACTTCTGACGTCCTGCATTAACATAGTTTTTCATTGTGCTGCAACCGTTAGATTTAATGAAACTCTGAAGTAAGTACCTTCCATTTACTATTCCATGTAAAAGCAGACACCATTTGATGTAGCAGAGGCACTCTGCTTAACTATGAATATGTCATAACTGCCAATGTAAATGTTTGGAAGATATCAGTAATGTGGAATAAAGCCAAAAGTTCAATTTCATTAATACATTTAAATTAATGAATTACTTTCAAAGCAAACTTTTGTGTTATCTGGATTTTTAAAAAATATTCAGTAATTTCTACTTTACATTAGTATTTGCGGGTCAATTTTGTAATATAGTGTATTTGATAATCTGGTCAATACAAGCAAGGAAAATAATAGTTATAATCCTTGCATTTGATACAGAGCTTTTCACGTCTTCTAGACGTCTCAAAGCGCTTCACAGAATATACTGTAAAGTGTATTGACTGTACTGTACAGTGAATCGACTGTACATTTGTGGGCAAAACGTTTTTGAAGGAGATGCTTTTTAATGTTTTAACAAAGTAACAATAAAATCTCAGACTGATGGCAAATTCATGTCTGGCTAAACCTATCTACTGTCAGCCCAACCATGTTGATTTGCAAGCGCTTTGTTACAAAGTGTATTATTGATGTGTGAAAGTCTATCTGCGTGTGATTTCTTAGCAACAACAAAAAAAATTACATTTGTATAGCGCTTAGCTCCTTATTTTTTCCCGTACAGTACAGTAAAAGCCCATTTATCCAGCATCCTCGGAACCTGGCCAATGCCGGTTAAAGCGCGTGCCGGATATTCGGCCGAAAACGCCCCCCCTCCAAAATTTTTTTTTTTTTTTGCATTTTTCTGGATAAACGCATTTTTCTGGATAAATTCCGGTTAATCGAATGCGGACCTTTTTGTTTTTTGTTTTGCGGTGCCGGTTATTACGGAAGTTATGGTTGATCGGGTGCCGGATAAACGGGCTGTTACTGTACTTTTGTTGATGCGGCGCGACACTAAATCCCAAGGAGTGACCGATTTTGCTGTTCTTCCTTCACAGAGATGCGATGCAGTTGAATGTGGGGGCTACCCGCCAGCTGCTGGCTTTTGCACAGCTGATGAAGAAGCTCGAGGTCTTCATTCATGTTTCCACTGCATATGCCAACTGCAATCGGAAGCATATTGAGGAGGTTGTTTATCCACCTCCAGTTGAACCGAAAAAGTTGATTGAAGCCCTGGAGTATGTTTGCTGTCTCTTTCCTTGTTTTATTATTTAAAAAAAACCCAAACAAACAACTTTCGTTGGAACATATTAACGTATAAATTTTCTGTTATTTGCAAATTACCATATTCAGCCTTTATAACTTCACTCTTCAATTACGGATCAAAACGAGTTGCGTCCTAGAAAGAACTAGTATGATTTTCACAGTATGATTTGCTGCAATTTTTTTTAGCAAATGTTTTGAAATAATGTGGACAGCGCTGAATTTCTCCTCGAGGCACAGGATTCACATTTTGGCCTGACTAGCAAGACCACAGTATTGATTTTTACTGGTGCAGTGCAAGTAGAGATCAGTTGGATCTTAGATAACATTACGATCATTACTCATTGATCAGTGGAGCGAGCTTAGTCATGCATGCTCTTAGTATAGCTCTCAGGGAGATAGGTGGGATCGGTAAATATACGTTTTCAAAAAGTGAGCCGTATAAATTGAGCGGCAAAAGTATGATTTGTGTAGATTATTTTGTTCCTAGACCTGTATTTTTTGAAAACTGTACCACAGTTTATTTCAGTGGGTTGAATAGCTCATGTAACCGTTTCTGGGGAATGTGTACTTTTCCCTCTACTTGATCGCAAGTTTACTTAGGAAGGAAACCTATTTAAAAACTTAATTCTTACAGGTGGATGGATGACGGTCTAATTCAAGACATTACGAGGAAATTAATCGGAGAGCGTCCGAACACATACACCTATACTAAAGCCATGGCTGAATATGTTGTACAGCAAGAATGTGGAAACCTAAATGTTGCAATTATTAGGCCTTCTATTGTGGGAGCGAGTTGGAAAGAACCATTTCCTGTAAGTAAACTATCTATGAGTTATTAAAGTTTCAGCTCCCACAGAAATTATGATTATGGTTTAAGCAGTTTGATATCACCGCAGTCAAATGTGCTAAATCCTCTTGTCAGAATGGTTTGACTGGTTTAGAGAGGCTCCCTTGTTCAGTTCTTAGTCTTTGCTGCTGTAAAAATATGTAATGCCTTTTTTTTTAATCCTCCCTCCCTCCCTTCTTCCTCCAAAGCCAGGTACAGAATAGCAAATGTGATCTGGAATTAGCTTGCAACCTGATGAACGTGGCCTTTGGGTACGGTGTTAGTTAACCGTTGGAAAGCTGCCCTATTGCCATCTGTGCTGAAAAACGGTCTCCCAATGCCAGACATGCAGTATAACTGGAAACGTTTATTCAAATACAGGATTTTAATCTTGCGTTTCTCGTTTGATTGCATTGTACCCATTCCTAAAGGCCATGCTTATCATGTTACAAGCTGTGACCTTTCTCTTCCTTCCCTGGTCAGTATTAATGGATGTATTTTAGGAAAAGTTACCATTTGAAGGAGCTAATCACCCTGTTGCAACCATTCCTGATCTTTTTTTTCTCCATTTTTCTTGCTGTTGTCAAATCAGGGCTGGATTGATAATTTTCATGGACCCAGTGGTCTCTTCATTGCTGTAAGTACTATGGGATTACACTTGCTACTGAGATATCAAATCCATGACATAAAAAGAACTGTCCATTTCAAAATCTGCTCCATTACAGACCTCAAGAATCTGCTGGAACTGTACTGATGATCTAATGCATAAATTGTTAGCGACATTGAATGCTTTGGCTTGGGTTTTAACGTCAATCGAGTTCACCACAACAGTCATCCCCTCCACCACCTTCTCAGCAAAGCCATACCCGATTTGTATAGCACCTTTCACGTTGGGAGGATGTCCCAAAGTGCTGACATGTGATATAGATTCATTTGGCCATTTAATATACAACACAACTTGAATGGTTTTCTTTGTAATAGCCCTTAATAACATTCTTAAAATCTTGACTTCCAACTATGGCAAAGCTCTTAAAATTCCTCAGTTTTTGAGATATTAACATTGCAATAATTTATTGAAATTTAGTTATAAACTGTCGCATTATTAGAGAATATAGCAATGCCGATAAACATGTTGTCTTTGATTATGGGTGAACTGTGATCCAAGACGATGTGAAATATATTATGATTGATTTTTAAAAAATTAACTTTGCGCTGACTCTTGTTTCTGTGTAATTGTGTTGATCTGCAGGCCGGTAAAGGAATTCTTCGCACAATGAGGGCATCTAACAGTGCAGTGGCAGATCTGATTCCGGTCGATGTGGTCATTAACATGATCCTGGCAGCAGCCTGGTATTCTGGTGTTCATAGGTACAGCAGGTGACTCCTTTTTCAATGAAATAATTGGCCAGTGGAGTTTTAAAGAATTTAACCCAACTGCGAGACTTTTCTCTTAATAAATTGAGCGTTGTCCAAACGTACTGTTACTCAAAAGAAAATGTAGAAGCAACTATCTAAATGTCTCAATTCACTGTCCCAACCCGTCCCAAGTCCATACCCCACCAACTAGTCTGTGCTACTGTTTATATGCCACATGAGTTCACCAATTCTTTACATCTTCTCCAAATGCTTCCGTTCCCATCTCCTTCGTGTCTATCTTAATGTTGGTAATTGTTCATTCCTGGCAGATTTTTTTAAAAGAGGAGCCTTAAAATTCCATTTGGAATTCTGTTTAAAGGTTGGAGCTGTGTTAATCAGCGCCTTAAGACGCCACGTATGATATTCATTTTATTTTTCAGACCAAGAAACATCTTAGTATACAACTGTACTACAGGTGGCACCAACCCTTTCCATTGGGGTGAAGTTGGTATGAAATTTAAATTATTTAAGGATACTTTTCTTACAATTTATACATTAATTGTTAGGTTATCTGTAGCTAAATTGTTGTGCTATTTATTGCATAGTGATGGTAGTAGAGAAAAATGTTGTAATTGATTCTGAAACTTGACTTCCACCTGAATCTTTCGAAATCCTTCAACTGGAATGAAGCAAGCAGAAAATTCTCAAATGTCTTTGCAAAAATGTGACATTTCCAGTGCATGTTTTTCCTTGCGTGATGTATTCCATTTAGTTTGTTGCACATTGCAAAGTTTTGATCCAGTTTTTATCAGTGAGCCCAAAGCACTTTGTACAGAAAAGAAAGCCACCACTACAATGTTATGGATATAATGAGGTGTGAGGGGTATCTCAATGCTAGCCTTAATAAAATAGTGAGGAGACTATTTAAGTCAGAACAATTCCTGAGGAAATAAGTACAAAGCTTGGATAGAAATTCCTACTGAATAGCTAACACTGGCACAAAATGCAATATAAAATGAAGCTTCCCTCACAATGCTTTTTGTTTGCCTACAGTGTTGTCCATATTGTTCTCTGTCCACTTACTTTGTGTTGAAACTCTTATTTTTCTATGTGTTTAAGGGTAAAGGGTGTTTAGTTTTTGTCATCCTGCTGCCCCCAAAATAATTCAGAGCTGGAAAAACCTTTCAAGTCCCTAATACAATAATAATTGGCCCTTGTGAAGATGGTCGTTTATGTACTTCAGCAATATGTTTACTCACAATATTCAGAATGCATCAAACTTTAGCGGTAGGTTTATGTGACAGCAAAATACTCCACCAACACCAAATCAGATGTGTCATGGTTTTTAAAATGCACAGTTGCAGATTTCGGTACGAAGTAGCACTCAACAGGTTCTACTTGAGCATATCGCATCTGTTTTTATATTGTACAGATTTAAAGGAATGTTCTTGGTTAAGTGAGTGTACATTAAGTGTACAAGTCTTTTCTACATTTTGAAGACTTCAAAAGTGAGGCATAATAGAACAAAGATCTTGTGAAATGGAATTGAGAGCTAGATTGCATCTTCTGACAGGACTTGTCATATTGAGACAGAGTGGGGTGGGGGTGGGTGGTGGGGGGGCTGGAGTTCATCAATAGGGACAAATCTTGTTTCAGGTATAGCACAGCAATTTGGGTTTGTGAGATTTAATGCTTGAATTTCACCATTATTTCTGTCTTGTTTCCCTTTCTCTCGTCACGTCACATTTCTCTCGTCGTGTCACATTTTCAAAATCTGGCAGGCTATTCTCAATCACTCACCAAGTGCCAACCGGGATTGCTAAAAATATCAAATATAGTTTAGGATACTTTATTCTGCAACTGTTTATAAACAAAAGTGGCTTATATTGATTCTAGAGAGCAACACACACATCTTTTCAGTACCTCTTAATAGTCTCTATGATGCTATGTTACAGTTTGGTTCAGTTACATTGCAGCTGATAGAGTTTGTGTTAAAGGTCCCGCGTTTTCTTATATTTTGGTGTATGATTGGTTAGAATTATTTTGCTTCATTTCCTGTGGCATAGGGCTGCTAAACTAAACAGCACGTTCTTTGGCTGATGTCTTTGGTGAGGCAATTTATTTTAGTAAAAAAAAATTCCATACAATAATCTTGTAGATACTTGAGCTTTGATATTTTGTTCTTGCTTCGGCTGAATGCAAATCAAACTGATAAAGTATTGTCCTGGACCAAACCCAATGGAATTACAAACTAAAATATTTCCCCAAAGTCATGTTTTTTTAATGGGTGACTGAACATTTTCTCCAAACAGGTAACTGTTTTTGAGATCACGTATTATCATATTGGAATTACTACCCGGCTTTCATGATATTGTTGTTCACAATGCGAAAGGAGTAGTGAATTTCAGTCAAATTTATCTTTAATCAATTCATGCTTCCTTGGCAGCCCTAATCTTGGCTAGTCTCGTGAGGGGTTTGAGAAAAAGCAAGTCATTATACTGTCATGTAACTTTCCTTCCTCAGAGTACCATGTGATATCCACTTTCAAGAGAAATCCTCTCGAACAAGCCTTCAGACGGCCCAATGTAAACCTAACCTCCAATCACTTGATTTATCAGTACTGGATTGCTGTAAGCCACAAGGCCCCAGCATTTCTGTATGATGTCTACCTCAGGCTTACTGGAAGAAAACCAAGGTAATGGTGGCTAGCTTTACACTGTACTCATATCCTAACACAAATCCACCATTCATCTTTCAAAGATCAACCTTTACTTTCGCACTTCAGCAATCTTGAGCAACACAGTAGTATCTCCATCTACCAGCCTAAACATTAGGCTGTCAAACTTTCACAACCAGTATGATAGAAGGATCCAATCATTTATATTATATTCTACAGAGGAATGGTCTATAACTTGCTTGCAAGATACTGATGAAAATCATTGGAACCTAGAAATGATGAGGGCTTTTATGTGTAAATTGTTACGACAGCAATATTAAAATAGGTCTCCGGGCTTTAAACAGCTTGTACGTAATGCACAAAATTGTCATTTGTAACGCACATTTCTGCAGGCAAGTGGAAAAACTGGTTTGAGTGTATTGCACTTACTAATAACTGTTGCCAGTTTGACAATACACAGCTAATGAAAGGACTTGGAAATTGCTGAGTTTGCTTTTAAATTCAAATGTAAATGGCATTAATCAGAAAGTACAGCACTGTTCTGATTGCTAGTAAATTAGTGTTATGAAGTCACTTCTGATTGTATTTATACAGAGCAAGTAATAATATATCAGGTGACAAATAGTTGCCCTTAATGTAGTGAAAATGTGCACTTTCAATCTTATTTGTAGATTAAATGATTCAAAGGAGTGTTTTGTGATTTTTTTCTAAGTAGTATTTGGAGCCAGAGGTTTCACCTTCTTCATTATCCCACTAGTATATGATGAGCTTCATTAAAACAACAGTAATACTTATTTTCTCTGCAGAGTATCTTGTAAATGTGTCCTTCGAGATGAACCCTTTAGAACAGGCATTCAGACGCCCAAATGTAAATCTGCGTTCCAACCCTATTTTGCTTCAGTATTGGATTGCTGTCAGTCATACAATACCTGCATTGTTTTATGGTGCATTACTTAGGCTGACTGGTCACAAACCCTCCGGTAAGAATACCATAGCTGAGAAGAACGGTTGTGCTGGTAGAGTTCGGTAGTTGACAGGCACAGGCTATCATGGCATGAGCTTAATATTTAACATTATATTTGTCTGTGTTGGCATTGATCGCAAAATCTGCACGATCGCGGTCAAATTTAATGTGAAATATTCAGGTTTTAAAATCAGCTATTTCCTATGAGGAGTGCAGTGAAGTTCAAAGAGGTGGTAGGGTGTGGATTTTTGTGACTGCAGGTTCTCAGTGTTGTCACAATGAGCGATGCTTTCCCCGAGGAAGGGAAAGTTGGGTTGGGAGAGCCAGCTCCGGCTAGGTGGAAAGTGGAATTAGAAGTTGAGGAGAAAATTCTCCTGTCTGATTTCTCAAGGTGAGGATGTTGTGAAATTACATTGAGAGAAGGACATGAAACAATAGAGAGGTTGTATCCTTTTCACAATGCTTCCCTGATATTATGGGCATGTAGACACTTGTTGCTAATTGGTAGTGGAGATTGAGAATAAGATTACCTGCTTTAATCTAGTTATATGATGTAGTTACGATTTATGGTTGTATTGCAGTCTCCATGTACAAAGCTTCAGTCAATTATTCTCTTATGATTCCCGGTTTGACCTGGAGGTATTTGAAGTATGTAGGCGTTAGGTTGTGTTCTTTTTTCACATACTTTCAGTCTTCACTTGGTAACTTTAGCTTCAGTGAATTGTTGATTCATCTGTGTAAAAACCTGATTGAGAAGGTGATTGGGTAGACACAGTCTGAAATTGTTACCAGGCCTATAATCCTTGATTCTTACCTGTGAAGATAAATGTTTCTGTTTATATGTGGTGATCAACCTATTTTCAAAATGTAATACTTAAGACCACAGTAGTGGATAATCTTATGTACAATTTTGCTAACTAAATGTCGCAAATAAATTAAACATCTGTAGATTCAGATATTACTTATCAACCCTTTTTATGGTGGTCTGTATGTGTCCTTCTGACTGCTTTGGCTGCCAAAGACTATAATCATGAAATGCACTCTTGTCTCTTGTAGAATGCCAGTGTTGTGTTTACATAGGGCTGAGGAAGGGAGGAGCACAGTTTCTGTTTGAGAACATTTTGGTTTCCATTTATTAATTTGCTTCTAACCAGAAAACTGTGCGAACAACTCAATCTGCGCTATGATACATCAGGGCTGACATGGGTAATAATGACAACAGCTGTGTTTTTTATGTGCAGAGCAGGTAATTTATTGACTCAACAGAGCAAGAGGAGTTAGCTCTTCCAATTGAAGCTTCCACCCACCTCCTCAGGCACAAAAAAAAAGTACTGGGATTACTATTATTATTATTATAATAGCCCTGTCCCCTGCATCAAGGACATCCAGGTCAACCATAAAGCTCCCTTAATCTGCTGTAGCTACAACCCCAAAAGAACACTGATATTGCCAAATCAAAATCTCTAAGTGAATCTCTTTGAGACACCCTGTGTCTGTTAAAGATCCTGTATTAAATGCAAAAATGCAAGTATTGTTACTACTATTTATATTTGAACCTTGAAGAGTGAAGAGTTGTTTGCGGTTTTCTACTTCTCGTTTTTGACTGCGGTTGTGAAAACCTCCTAACACCGATAAATCTTCATTGGTAAAGATGTGAATGAGGCGCCTTGCAGTTATGGGGTGGATTTCTGCCACGACCCATCACAAACTTCACACTGTATTATGTGTTTGCTTCAGGTGAGGGAGTGTGAGTGCACTGTGGGAATTATAGAATATCCCTATTTTACTTTTGGGTGGATTCTAAGCCATCAGCTTTGTGCTGCGTGTAAGATGGGAGTGTTGTCAGGGGGTGTTTAAAGTTCCAATGCAGCTCATGTCTTGTGGAAGGTGCCATTTTGCTCTATGGAATGGTATGTCTAGTTGCTTTATCGACCTAACAAAGAATGATGTACTTGCAAAGTCTCAGTCTCGTTTGTTGGTAATTGGCACTTTTGCTGCAGATTACTTTGCTCTTATGATAATACAGTGAAGGAATGCAGCATTTTTTATTAAAAAAAAGGCGCTGACCTTGTCTGATACTAGAGTCCAGATTAACTTGCACCTTTTCTTCTATGTTAATACACAAACCACCAACTCACTGATAGTTCATTTTATTGAGTCTGATTTCTCCACATAAAATGAAGCACCCTGCACATTAACACAGAGTACTGTATTTCTCAAAGCTTAAATTTTAGAGTTGCTGTTTGACATGAATGTTCATCATTCTGCGTTACGATAAACTAATCAAAGTGGTTGTCCAGAATGCTTTTAAAAGCCAAATCTTTGTTTAACAAGTTGATATTTTAGACAGAAACAACCTCCATCTTAATGTGTTGTACTTACAATTCCAGCGCTCAATAATTGGCAAATTTAAATCTTATGTTCGGCTAATTTAGGGGAATAGAACTGCATCTTAGAACATGTTAGTCAGAAAGCATCACTATTTTCAACCTTATTCATACATTTTTTTGCCATCATTCTTATTAATCGCGTTGTCGTTAAGGAGAGTTTGGTTTCTTTTTACAGTGAGTAAAAGTAAAAGTGAGTGAATCGTTTTAAGTAGTTTGGTGCTTTTGTTTTTGTCTATAAATGATCTGCTTTGCTGGTTAAACTGGTTTGCATTCTCCTGCTTTTATTAACTTGACTTTCCTGGTGTCTAGGATGATGAAAATCATCAATCGGCTACACAGATCGATGATGTTGGTTGAATACTTCACAAGCCATTCGTGGGTGTGGAACACTGATAATATTAACATGCTGATGGGCCAGTTGAGCCCAGAAGACAAGAAAGTAAGTACTGTAACTGCTACGTGTCATTGATATTTTGCCTTCCGCACTGAAATAGCAACCCTCGCTACATAAGATTGGTTTGATTAATTCGGGGCATCAAGATCTTTTGTGGTGGTGGTGTAACCATACTGCTTTCCGTACCCAAGAGTTTTGATTTGCGCAAAGCTTATGGAACGAAAGAGGTGGCTTCATCTTCTGGATTGAGATATCAGGACACAGATCAGAAAATATTGAGGAGATCGATTAATCTAATTGAATTTTCCTGTTCCTGCGCTGATGTACCGACGTACGTTTGCTGCTGTTTCCAAGTTGACCCTTGGGCCATCAGTAAAAGTTAGCTAACAGATCATTAAAGTGTTCCTCTTATACCCTCGCATTACCAAATGGCATTACTACATATTGTGGTTGGTAAAGGATCCTGTCATAGTACCCACAGTCAAGTTTGCATCTTGCTCTCTCCACACTGAATACAAAACTATTGGAAAAACATGTACGGCTTGATACTGCACGGCCTATCTCAAATTGCACTACTACTGATGAGTGTTGACTGTGGGTGTGACTGTGTATCCAGGTCAATGTCAACTGTGGGTGTTGACTGTAACGCAGGTGGCAAAGAAAGTCGTTCGCTCTCAGCCTACCTTGTTCCTGGTTCATGAGGCGGATCTGCAAATCCTGACAACACGAGTCGGTCACAGCTGTAACGTTTGGTTCTCTGAAGGGAAATTCCAGGATCTAGGACTAGTTGCGCGATTAAAGTTCATGGCTTCAGACTTGCTAGGAAGTTGAGAGGTCTGCTATTCAGACGTCCAGAGTCTGAATAGCAAAATAAATCACAAAATAGGCAATCTTACTGTTACAAGCTATGACCGGATCTGGTTGCCTCTAAGCTTGAACTTAAGTAACCCTACTTGCTATTGCTGCAGAACGATGTGGCTGAACCAGATAGTTGGGTTCTCTGACTCGTCTATTGCGTTCTTTGATTTTGTTAATTTTGTTGTTGATTTTGTTCATAAAGAGCTCGGTAGGGTGGGCTTTAAATTGCGTGTGTCGTTATGTGAATGTTGAATGTTCTGGCTGGTGGAGTTGCAACGTGAAACGTTGGGAGCTAGACGGCTCGGCTTAACTGATACCAGTATCATGTTTCGAGCAATCTTCTCTCTCTGTCTCTTTCTCTCTGTGCGTATGCGCCTTCCTGTCTCTCGGCTTTGGTAACTATTTATTAATTTATATAATCGACAAATAAATCTACTTACAAGCACACGCTACAATTGCAAAAATGCCCGTCTGCGCAAAACAATGTAATCTCACGCTTGTGATTCACCTGCTCACTCTGCCTTAATATTAGTGTGAAAGCGTAAGCCTTTTAAACAATTCTGCCCTCAGGCTCTCCCGAAATTCCGTAACCTCACTCCTTCCCTCCTTTCACATCACATCTGAAGACCTGTCCCCTTGACTGCTGCATCCTGAGGAACCTCGATCCTCAGAGTCGGGGTCCCTGGTATCTACGGGTTATAGCCAAGGCTGTAAGTCACCTGAGAGGTTCTCAGTGACAGGGGCGGCTTTTGTTTTTCCCGTCGTCGGGAAGCATGTGATCTTTGCCGGGTGTCTTCCCACAACAGCACGGGCCCATGGAAACTCCATTATACGCATGAACTGCAGAGCTGCAAGCAAACGTGGTAAACATCACATTTAAACTGAAGCGCAGTCTTGAGACGTTTTGTTGCTACGCTTGCCCTGGACGCTATACTGACCTCTGCGCAGCTTCGGACCTTCGCAGTAATTGAGCCTTTTGCACCTCTTTGCATCAAAGCTGCAAGAAATGTTGTCGCAGGTTGATCTTTTTTGTGAATTCCCCCCGCCCCCTTGGGATGCCGTCAGTTTGTGGGGGTTGTTGTTTGGGTACCAAACGTTTGCACCACAGTTTTTGTCTGTTTTTTTCCAGCAGCAAATGGATGAATAATATTGGGATCAGAATATTTAATATCTGTCTTTCCAACTCTGTGTTTGTTACCTCGACTTAGAAGGTGACAAACAACATGTTTGGACGATAGGTTTGTTTGTTTTCCCATTTCTGAGGTCTTGTACGCTTCTACAGTGATTTGTTAATGGTGTAAATCACTTGTGTATATTTTCTAAGCTCGTAATATATTTTTAATAAGAAGTAGTTAACTTGACATGTCTTTGCATTTGAAAGCAGGCCCACTCTCTCTAGTGAGGTGCTTAATAATAACTGCGTTGCCCTGTGGCAATTTAGTGAGCCACAAATGCTATTCGGGGGTGGTGCAGATAATCTTTGGTAAATATAGATATTTAATTAATTTGGTCTGTGAAAGATGCGATTGGGAATACCCTTCAGCAGCATTTTTGGGATGATTTTTGTTTGTCTTCTGGTTCTATTTTGAACACGACTGTGAGTAATAGGCAATAGAGCTGATCGAGTAATCACACATGGCATTTTTATGCAGTTTGATCAAGCGCAGTGGAATATAATCACAGCATTTTATGGCACAGAAGGGAACCTTGTGCCAGGACCTGCTCTCTGAAAGAGCAATTTATTGATTCACAAATGCTACTTCAGCATAGAGGGAAAGCACACCTACTTGGTTGCGAAATGCTAATAAATTCAACCGAGGACAAGTTTATCAAAATACCATTCAGAATTAGCCTCAAAACTCTGTTTCATTCCAGCATTAACGATAATTACAGAATTTCTTATTTTTTGTGCTGGTCTGAACAGCCCAAAGAGCTCGTCTGTAATGATTTGAATAGTGCATTGTACCATCAGAATAGTCATGTCTCAGCATTCAATAGCTAAGCAATTGTCGGAAAGAGGTATTACTGGTACCAGTATCCAGTCAGTGATACGGACAGTGTGTGTTTGTCTTGCAGCACCGAGCGAGCTCTAGTTTGGTGCCAGAAGAAATGGAGAGATTTGCTCCAAAATGTCCCTGTATTTAAATCTCAAAAAGTCCACTACTCTTCTGATAGATGTGATCAGTAGTTGTGGTGGTATCAGACTATTTAAGAAGGTTTTTTACTCATTCTTCTATAATATGCTACCTGAAACCTAAGGCAATGTGTGGTATGATATGCAGTTTTAAAGTGCAGTTAATGGAATTCCTTTCCCGGTGAACTTGTTATGCGATATCCTGTTCCAATATCACCGCTCTGCTCCGCTCACAGTATCTTTGACGCTTTTAACGATGTTTTTGTGCTGTGTGTGTTAAGGTTTTCAACTTCGATGTTAGGCAGCTTCACTGGGCTGAGTACATGGAGAATTACTGCATGGGAACCAAGAAATACGTGCTAAACGAAGAACTCTCTGGGCTTCCTGCAGCCAGGAAACACCTCATCAAGTACGTTTACGCGAGTAACTTGCTTTTACCGCCGTGTCATTCTCTGTGACTGTTATCTGTGATGGTTTGATCGGGTTACGGCGCGGTGGGGTGGGGGGTGGGGGGGAGCGTTCTGACCGTGTGATGCCGTTCCCAATTTTATAAGGAAGTGACAAGTCCCACGGCTGTTGAAATGTTCACGTTATTTAGCTTCAGTCTTACGTCTGATGCTACCAAGAAAGCAAAAGGCTGCTCAGCTTTCCTATCTCCCCGCAAGCGACTAAAGTAAACTTTGCGATGCCCGGTTTTCCGTAGAATAATATCTAAAATCAGCTTTATCCTGTGCAACAGATTTGGGGATTGTTTTGCATTTCCTGCTACTTTACTCCCACGCTTTCTCATACAAGCGAAATCTACCCGGAATTTAACCTTCCGACACGTGCCGGATTCGAATAAGATGAGTTGTTTTGTTTCACCGTTCCAGGTTGCGAAACATTCGCTATACATTCAATACGATTCTGGTTGTTCTGATCTGGAGAGTGTTCATTGCAAGATCTCAAATGGCGAGGAACATCTGGTACTTTGTGGTCAGCTTATGCTTCAAGTTCCTGTCTTACTTCAGAGCATCTAGTACCATGAGATATTGAAGAAACTGCTGGCACTCAACCTTTATGGATACTAGTTGTACTGGACCTTGATAACTTTTATGTTAATGTTTTTACCTTAAAAAAAAGAGAGAGAAACCTGTACCTTGTTACACTTTGTCATGTATGTGATTTGTTAGCTACCTTATGGAAATGTAAGTTGGCTGTCTAACACCAGAAATGCACTAAAGCAAGTGTGCGTGTGTGTGTGTGTGTGTGTTTTAAAAAAAAATAAAAAATCAGTTTCAGGGTTTAAAAATAAGCTTTAATACTGAAGGCAGGTTGACATGGGGGGAGGGGGGGAATGAGTTTCGATTTTGTTTTCCATTGAGGTAACTATTCCGATCTCTGTGGTCATCTCTGCAGTAGAGTTTGTGGATGGCAGTTTACTCGTGGCGCATGTTGATTCTTGAGTAGATTTCAATTTTATCTTTTGATTACAGGACGGGGCATTCAGTTTAAACTTCTGTGGTGCATTACTAGAGGGAGAAACGTCATTAAATGCACATCGAGTTTAAAAGAGGCTAAATATCACTGGCTTACGAAAACACCGTGCGTCCATCTAGTGCTTCAACTAATGTGTCTTCAGGCACCTTTATTGATGTGTAGTCTCCGTTGCATTGATCCGCGTTGAAGAATTAATTCATTGTTATTTTTTCTTTCGATAAAAAGTACCCACGTGGTGTTTTTGCATTAAAGTGACAATTTTTAAAAAAATTCTGACTTTCACCGTCACGCACGATTGCTGCCCACAAACACGCCGGTGGTTGTCACTCTGTGGCAGTCAGTGGATAAATTGCAATGTGAATGACGTGGTTTTCTACACCAATGTTATCATAGAAAAAGGACCTGTGCCATTTAATTTAAATTTTAAAAAAAAACTTTTAAGAGCGTGACAGATTTAATGCAAGCAGGTTTATTTTAACTGAATGTCTCCCAAGTTCAACAAGTAGAAACTGATAGGTCATTTGCCTTTTCTTTTCAAAAGCCTTTTAATTTAGCTTCATAGATTTATGTGGAAAGCAAAAGCTACCTACACTAACTGTGGGTAAACATTCCTCAAAGAGAAATGAGACTAGTGAATGCAAACATGTATTAATGTACTACACTCTCTGCAGATATGTCAGAATAGTTGAATTTTGATAAAATTAGAAAATTAACTTACTAATGGTTTTTTGCCTTGACCTGGGGCTATCATATTGGGGTATCAGAATGTGCCTGATTTCACTATATTTTAGGTTGCTATGCTGAATTTTTTTTTTTTTAAAAAGAGATACGAATATTGCTTCCTGGCCTCTCGGAATTACTGGCATTTTCCATTTGATTGTTACAAGTGGGGATGCTGGCATTGTTGCTTTTGGGCATAAAGGTTGAATGAGTATATATTTTAAAATTATGTTGTAGCCTCCATTAAAACATGCGCTACGAATAACTTTTTTTTAATTTTTGTGGCCTCGCGATCGGTGTGTGATGTCTCGCGTCTCACTATACCAATAGCTTACATGGGGGGTAGTGAACCCCCCCACCCCCCACCTCCCGTTTGCTGTAGTGTTGGTCATCACTCAACAACAACAACAACAACAACAAAATGACACTTGTAATCGCGCCTTTCACGTCCAGGGGACGTCTCGACCATTTTCAAATAAAAAAAACATTAACAAAAGTTTGGTCACTGGCCAACATCTGTCAGCCTATCGTGGTGTGACCTGTACTAGGAGCTGATGTGTTTTGAGGATCTCGCAAATGTTGACTTGATCCGTCGGCTGATGAAATTAGTTGAATAGTTTGAAGGGACATTTGCATCTTTACAGAAATCTATTTTAACCGAAGGCAAGTTGGAGGGCAAGAGTGTAAAAAGCCATGACATATATATATATATCTACAGTATATATGATATATAATGATATACTGGCTGGCTGCATTCAGAGTGCAGAACTGTAAACCTAAATAACATATGTTACCATTTGTCAAACATTCTTAAATGTCAGCTTTTTTAACGAGTTTTTCAGCATAGTTATAACTCATACACCACCCTATTAGTCATGAACGTGTGCTCTTTGCTTCATAAACTAATCAAATTAGTAGTTTGGCAGCGAAACTACAAATGATTGTTATTGCTGCAAATGTTTTCCATCAGTTGCCCTGCCTGCTCTTGCCTGAGGAGTGTCTGGGCGATCATCCAAGCCAAACGTGTATAAAAAAACACCTTTGTAAAAAGTCCCCTTCGTCTCAGAACGTTACTACTTTCGTTGTACCCATTTGTTCACAGTATCTTAAAACAACGTGACGAGGTGGTTACAGAGAAAACAAAACCCTGTTTAGAGATTTTAATTCAAATTTCTGTAATTCAAACAAAAAGTTTCAACGGGGGAAAAAAAAATGGATCAGTTGGAAGTTTCAGCAACTGAGATTCAAGCCTTACTTTGAAATGACGACACGGAGCGAGCGCCAGCAAAAAAACTGAAAAACTGCACACAAAAAAATGGTGATTTTATAAAGTAAAGCCGTGCAAATACTTTTCACTTTTGTTAGCTGGGATTTAGAGAAACTGTTTCTCTGCTCATATCTCGAACTCTCAACTTTTTTTAATAGCGGATAACCTTGCGAGGGAATCTGATTGAGGTGTTTTTTGCAGGAGTTCTGACTTTGGTTGGTTGGTTGGTTAGTGCAGTAAGTGGAATTTTCCTGCTGTGGGACTGGGTGTGCTGAATGCTGGGCTGTTATGCTATTAACAACAGTTGTAAAATATCTTTAACGTGTATTGTGAGGCTGCCTTATCAAACGATGTTACACTTTTTAGTGGATGTTTCTACAAAGGACAATAAATGACATTTGTAATTGAAATGGCTAGATGTTTATTGGTTTTTCAGTCATTGTTACCAGTAAGGCTTAATCTGGGTCGAAATTTGCGGAAATAATTTTCTCTATATTCCCATCTTGACTTTAAAAACAAACTGTTTTCATCCCGGAAGCAATGTTAAAACGCAAGCCACACCCAATTTTTTTTTTACACTGTTTGTATGAAAAATGAACAAGTGTCAGTGTCACAGTTTGAAGTACAAATAGTGATTTGTGAATGGAAAATTAAATGGGTGCCTTTGAGAACCAGAATATGCTGTATTTATTTAAATAAAATTACTTATTTATGCTTTTCCCTCCCCCTCCCCCCCCCCCCCACATTGTTTAACCCATGCTATGCTGCCTTTTCAATATCTTGCACATCATCCAATGGCTAATATTTCACTGTACAGCGAAGCTACAAGAATGTTGTGAATATTCAATGATTCGTGTTATCTGGTCAGAGCAGAACTGTTCATCCCTGTGTGGAAAAAAAGACGAATGTTAAATACAGATTTGAAAAGTTGTTCAAATAATAATTCTAACTCGAACAATAACAATAATAATTCTAGCACAAAAATTGCATGGCAACAGAGTTAAAACAAACTGAACTTGCAATGCAAAACTGGAATGGGTCAAATCCTGACCTTACTGAATGATTGCATGGTTTTATCAGGTTTCCAAACGTGCATGGAGAATGCACGCGATTGTTTATGCGATGTTTAATTCTACTGATGGTTGGAATGGTTTCATAAAACTCCGAATGTGCAACGCAGGGAGGAGACATGTAAATAATAAAAATTAAAAACAAAAAAATGACTAAAGCGTGGAGCAGGAAAAATCTCAACGGGTGAATTGGCTAGTTACTATTATTGCCTTGGCTATGAGCTGTGATGAAACGTAATTGATCGAAAGTTTCAAGAAATGCTTTTTTTTTGCTCTATGTTTAAAAACAACGGGTGCAGTTCCTCACCTTTTACAGACGGTTTTCTCGTTGGCAAATGCCGCCAATGAGGTCAACAAGGAACCCCGTTATGTTGTGCAGAAGTCCTACAAGGCAGGAAATAAATATTTAGATTGCATTAAAACCTGCATATTTAAATGGTCCTCGTTTTGTTCCACTTCCACACGAGCGATAGTGATTTCCTCCCATCTCACGGACAGGCAAGGAGGCGAAGGATTTTTTTTTTGCCGGAGATCAAGTGATATTCTCGCTAAAGCTTTTTTTTGTGTGGCATTTATAGCCTTATTAACCCCTTGTTTTAGCAGCAAAGGAGCTCATCGGGTTTCACGACACACCGGCATTTCACGCTGACTTTGCGTTCTGTCGCTATTCCATACGTACGCACATTTATTTGCGATGGGATTTTTAAGTTGTGTTTGAAGTTTTAGACGTGATGTTCGGTGGGCTGATTCCAACCCGGCGCGGGGATTTTTTTTTAAATAAAAAAAAGTTAAAATAAAATAAACGCGTTTGTTCCTGCCACGCTTGGGTGACGCACTGCGATCTGTGACGCCATCGCTTCAGCGGGCACCAACATTCAGGGGTTTGAGGGCTCGAGGTCTGTTCATCAACCCCCACCCCCCCCCCAAAAAAAACCCTCAGCGGATTCTCCCTCCAGTGGTTTGTTTATCTTTACCTGCCGTGGAGAAGATCCCACCGATTATGCCGCAGAGTCGAACGAGGAATTGGCGGGTGGACATGCCTTGTTCGGAGATGAGAACCTTGAGGGGGCTGATATCGTACTTTACAAAGATCCCTGGGATTCCGTGACCTTGTTTCATCTCCACCAGGCTTTGTTCCTGAAGTTAAAATAAAAAACAAACGATTCCTCAAAACATTAAATGACCGATCCCAAGTTTTTTTTCTTTCTTTCAAAACCTGGTTTCCTGCGGGTGGAAGAGGAAGAGGAAGAGGAAGGGTTGACTGGCCCATTTGTTGGCATCAGAAAAAGAAATTTTTTTAATTAAAAAAAAAATCTAATCTGGGTGATTTCTGTGTTTTTGACACAGGATAATAAACTGAACAGGGAGAAGTGGCGAGCGCCAGTAACTGGGGTCTCTCTTTGCTTTTTTTGGGGGGACAATGTGATCGGAAAGAAGAGACGATTTTGAAAGATAATATAACGATAATCCTTGCATTTGATACAGCGCTTTTCACATCCCTATAGACGTCTCAAAACACTCACCAACGTGAGATGGCCTGACCTGGGGGGAGAGGACTTGTGCCCCTTCCACCCTTGTAGGAAGAACGAACAACACGTATTATTATTATTATTTTAAAACAAAATGACTGGTTCCAGGCCCAATCTCTGCTGCTTTCGTGGCACACACGGCCTTGACTTATTTAATTGAGAGGTTATTAACACCGGTCAACTGTGCCATAATTCAGCAGCAACATTTGTATAGGGCCTTTCGCGTCAGGAGGACGTCCCGATAAACTGGGTCAGAAATCGATCTTTCCGCCCGCTGGAAAGGAATATCGCTTTAGTGTAAAAAAGAGTTCCTTTGACATCAATCCCCGGTGTGTCTGTGTTTTTGATTAATATTTTATTTGGAAAGATATAGCCACACCAAGCTATCCACTGTCAATTTCTGTGGGGAGAGTTCATTAAGGTTTTATGCCATTAGAACTGTACACACACACTACCAATAATTCATTATGTGGCCATTTCTGGTGGATCCCGTTCTTCCCCCCCCCCCCCCCGTCATCTCCCCCCCCCCCCCCCGTCATCTCCCCCCCCCCCCCCGTCGTCTCCCCCCGCCCCCCCCCCCCCGTCGTCGTCTCCCCCCCCCCGTCGTCTCCCCCGCTGTTAATTTGGTGGATTTCCTGGAAGGACCTGGCAGTAATTCCAAGCAATAAATGAATCATTAACAAAAAAATACATGCCGTTGACCTGAGCTAGAGGCTCGTCTGGCACCAACAACTAGGAGACAAAAACAGCTCCATGACAACACACACACACAGAGGCACAGGCACACACACACACAGAGGCACACACACACAGACACACAGAGGCACACACACACAGACACACAGAGGCACACACACACAGACACACAGAGGCACACACACACAGACACACAGAGGCACACACACAAACAGACACACACACAGGACTTCACAATCAACAAACCACTTTGTACCACTGAGATACAAAAATAGGAATAGTTCCGTTTTTACGTCCTCCCGACATGAAAGGCTCTCTATATAAATGTAATTTTGATTGATTGATTGATTGATTGAATGGTTTGGGGGGGGTGATTTGATTATCAAATTCAGTGCTGTTGTGTTGGGTTGTTTTTTTGCGGGGTTTTTTGTTTCTTTTCGGGATGAAACTATCTACAAAACAAAAGGTGTGTGGCCTGCCCTCCTTACCTTCTCTGTGACGGAGTACTGATGGGTACTGGTAGAGAACCTGTAGGTGTTTACTTCGGTCGGCACGATCACGAGGAAGTATTGGAACATGTGAAGATCTACAAGACGACAGCGTTACACGCAACACACAACGACTGGCGGTGACACCGATCTCTTCATTGCAGCATGATATGTGGGGAGTGATTTACGGGGGGGTGGGGGGGGGGGGGGGGGGGGGTGGCAATCAGACACCAAGCCGAGCGTGGGAGAGAGAGAGAGAGAGAGAAGGAATTGGGTAGAACTATCTTTCAAAGCCAGTGATAGATAGAAATACTAAGTTCTACTCATCTCAAGGACAGTTCCATTGAGACCTGATGGGACTTTCCACTGAGCTTCCCCCACCCCCTCCCTCCCTCCCTCCCTCCCTCCCCTCCCTCCCTCCCTCCCTCCCTCCCTCCCTCCCTCCCTCCCTCCCTCCCTCCCTCCCTCCCTCCCTCCCTCCCTCCCTCCCTCCCTCCCTCCCTCCCTCCCTCCCTCCCTCCCTCCCTCCCTCCCTCCCTCCTTCCCTCCTCCCTCCCTCCCTCCCTCCCTCCCTACCCCCACCACACCACAAAGCCAGGCAGGTCCTCAGCTCCCCAAAACGGGGGCCGATCGCGAGCTACATTCTTAGCGAAATTAATTGGCTGTTGTATTACAATGTTATAAAGCTGCCACTTCATGCGTTGAGATGAAATGCGTTTTCTCTCAGTCTGGTTAGGGAGGAACGGGTTGGCGGGGTTTGGGGGTGGGGGGGGGGGAGAGAGACAGACAGAGAGACGGGGAGTGAGTGGGATTGAGCCGACACAGACTCGACGATGGGGGGGGTCAGGAATGGCCTCCCCTTTTTTTTGGTTCTTGTGATTCTACGATGACTTGACCTACTTGATTGAGTTATTTTCACACTGCCATCTAGTGGATTGATTAGCCCAGGGCTCGCTACTCCAAACGAGAAGTTGTCGATTCGATGGGAGAAATTATAGACTGTAAAATGGGGGGGGGGGGGGGGGGGGGGGGGGGGGGGGGGGGGGGGGGGGGAAGAAATCGTTTTTTTTAATTTTAGTAATATGTAGTTTAGCTGTTCGTTCTGTGTGTGTGTGTGAGCATGTGTGTGTGCGAGCATGTGTGTGTGCGAGCATGTGTGTGTGTGTGTAAAAAATAAAGCCACGGACGAAAAATGTACAAAGAATAGTACCTTTGGGATTCCTTACAGCAACCACATGTGCGTGGCCGATGGGAAGCTCGTATGACCTGAAAAGAGGGTCAAATACAGTAATATCACAATCTTTGCGTTCGACCAAAGGACGTACAGCGCGGAAATCAGCCACTACCCTGTTAACGTGAAGGTTTCACGTGATTCTCAACACATACCCCTCCCTCCCTCCCTCCCTCCACTCCCTCCCTCCCCTCCCTCCCTCCACTCCCTCCCTCCCCTCCCTCCCTCCCTCCCTCCCTCCCTCCCTCCCTCCCTCCCTCCCTCCCTCCCTCCCTCCCTCCCTCCCTCCCTCCCTCCCTCCCCTCCCTCCCTCCCTCCCCTCCCTCCCTCCCTCCTCCCTCCACTCCCCCCCACCCCCCCCCCCCCCCACCCACCTCAATGAACACTGAAGTCAAAAAGTGAATCTAGATAGAAGTTGCCTCGGTTTGTAACAAAAGTAGTGGGGTTTTTTACAGTCAATAACCGTAACAATTCAGCAATAAAAATTCCTTTTTGTTGTAATCTGTGTGTCGATTGTTGCGCTTTGTGATGTGTCCGCGTTACTGACACGCGATAAGTCTCTGAGGCAGCGGAGCTGTCTGGCATATTTGTCTGATAATTATAATTACTAACCGAACCAGCCCTGAAAATTAAAAGATCTTTTCCTTGCCCCCCCCCCCCCCCCACTTCCCCCTCTACCGTCCCTTTGCTCGGGCTGTGATTTTGGTGACTTTCTCCCCAACCTCCCTCCAACACCAGGCTGTACACTGAGGGGCGGAGGGGGTGGGTGGTGGGAGGGAGGGGGGTGGTGGGGGTGGGAGGGGGGGGGGGTGGGAGGGGGGGGAGGGGGGGGATTTGGGAGAAACACTGAGAACATGTGGAGGTGGGAGCCAAGGCGGGTGAACACTGACTTGCCGGCCAAAATGTGGAAGTTCCCGGCTACTTTGTTCACGTGGATCGAACCGTAGACTCTGCAAGCATTGGGAGGTTCTGTGGAATTCACACCTCTGTGTGTAGGGGGTGGAAAGAGAAAAGTAGGAGGGAGGGGGGGGGGGGGGGGGGGGGGGGGGGGGGGGAGTGGGGGGGGGATGGGGAGAGAGATAAATAACACTCTGATTTGTTTTACAGCTCACATCAAATTGAGTTGAATTCTTTTGAACAAAAGATGATAATTGCATTTCAATTCTGTTTCGCCCCCACACAAACATACAGGCAAATTAATTCACCTTATAATAAATATACTGGGAAGCGTGTTGAGGACACGAGTCTAGAAGACTGTGAAAAGCCGCGATCTCAAAATGCGAGGATTATTATTAGTATTATTATTATCTCCACATTAGCGCTGTCTTTAGTTTTCCTCAAAAGTTTTACTCCATAAACTCAGTCCCTAAACTTTACAGTAAATCCTGTGAGGACACCGAGGTTCTGCTGAGGCCGTGGTGAGGAGCTGAGACCCCCCCCAAAAAAAAAGGCCAAATAATTCATATTTTCCAAACCGCGAAAGAAAAAAAACTTTTACTCCAAAAGGTTTGTTTACCTCGGTGCCTTTTCTCTGGATTCCCACCAAACGACGTCTTGAGGAGATAATCCAACAGATCATGTTCCTCCTGAAGCTTTTCGTGGATGTCCTGGAGATTCCTAGAGTTTAGCGCAAAGTACAGTGTGTCAAACGAAAGGGCCCGTCTGTCCATGGCTTCACATTACGAACGGGAAAATGTTTTTTTTTCTACAGAGACGTCGGAAATTGTAACGGGGATTATTGTGACTGGGGCAGCTCACCTGTACCAGGCTTTTTCCTCGGGTGTGAGTTCGAAGTAGGTCTAAAATACGCGAAAATAAAATTGGGGTTGATTTAAACCTCACTCACCGCATTCACCCCCCCCCCCCCCCCCCCCACCCACCCCACCCCTGCCAGCACCCCCACCCACCACCCCCACCCACCCCCACAAATAAAAGGGGAGGGGGGGTGAGCTAGTCTGTCGGCTTGAAATTCATCAGGAAAATAATAACAAGTTGGTTGAAAGTGCATTGGAGTTGAGGTACAGATCGGCCGTGATCTTATAGAAACGGCGGGACAGGCTCGAGGGGCTGAATGGCCTCCTTCCTGTTCCTATGTTTCTACATTTATCGCACGGAATTTTTTTACTGTAAATTCCTATCCTCCCTCTACACGGCAACGAGGGAATTTGATGTTACAAACCACGGCTTCGGTAATAACATTTTTAAAAAAACAAAGAATAATATTGACTCCTAACTCTCGATTTCTTTTTCTCACGTCGCGCCCGAGTCCAGGTCAGAACCGGGGAAAATAAATCCTCGAGAGACAAACAAATCAGCTGAAAAATAATCAAAGTTGCTAATAAACCTTACTGGCTCGTATTGTAGATCCTCTGAATCTTCCACGACTGTGTCTGAGATATCGAGAACGTCCGCTCCGATATCTTTTAAGTCCGCCCCCCCCCCCAAACAAGAGGCGAAGAGAGAGAGAGAGAGAGAGAGAGAGAACACAAACTCTTTACTAGGGTTTAAATGTGATTCATTTCTAGCTAAAAGTTAGGTTTCAGTTCGTGGTAAAGAAGGGAAGTTTGAGATCATTGCCAAACTTATTTGTTTTGTCCCCCCCCAAAATAGATTCATAGAATTTTACGGCACAAAAGGAGGCCATTTGGCCCATCTAGTCTGTGCCGGCTCTTTGAAAAGAGCGATTCAATCCCACTGCCCAGCCCGCTCCCCATAGCCTAATAGACCCGTTCTCCCTAAATAAAGATCTAATTCCCTTTTAAAAGTTGTTATCGAATCAGCCTCCACCACCTTTTCAGGCAATGCATTCCAGATTCCCAACAACTCGCTGAGTGAAAAATTTCTCCTCAGCTCCCCTCTACTGCGCCTTGAAACTATTTTAAATCTGTGACCACGAGCGAGTTGTTCGAATCTGGAATGCATTGCCTGAAAAGGTGGTGGAGGCTGATTCGATAACAACTTTTAAAAGTGACATAAGAGTTCGAATACTGTAGTTGCAAATGCCTAACACCCTCCATTTTTCAGTGTTTTGCCCATAAGCATACAGTCACTTTACAGTACATATTCTGTGAAGCGCTTTGAGACACAGTCGATAAGATGTGAAAAGCCGCTACAATCAAAATGCCAGGATTATTATTATTATTATTATTATTATCTCTAACTCCGACAGATTTGAAAAGTATTAACAGTAAAGCGCAGTCTGGCTGCACAAAACTCTCAACGTGTTTTATTGTCTCAAAATATTCCAGTTGCTCTTTTTTTTGGAGGTGAAGGTGAGGGGAGGGGGTGAGTGCGGGGGTGGGGGAGGGGGGGGGGGGGGTGGGGGGGGGGGGGTGGGGGGTAAGGCATTTGCTGGATAATAATAATAATAATAATCCACACGGTAGAGACGTCTCAAAGTGCTTCACAGAATAGCCTGCCAGGTACGGTGTGGACTTTGACAGCCTACTGTAATAATGCACATTTTTTGCTCACAGTGTAGTGTAAATAAATGTACATTTTTGGGGGGCAAAAACGCGGCAGCCGATTGCGCACAGCAGCAAACGCTCCCCACGCACGCCTGTAGATTGCGTGACCCACGTTTTTTTTTGGTCGGGGGTGGAGGTGGGGGGGTAGAATATACAGTACAGTACTGTACTATATACTCTCTGCCACCCTCTGTCTATGTTATACTCGACGTGTCCACTGGAGGGCTCCCCGGAGCAAAGCAACTCAGTCCCCTGCGAAGATCCCGAGAGATCGGGTTCAGATGGACCTCAACAGGAATAACAATGTAAAGTGAATTGACTGTATATATAATATATATATATATGTTTGTGGGCGAAACGCAGCAGCCAATCGCGCACAGCAGTGTGTGTGTGTTCCCCCCCCCCCCCCCCACACACACACACACACAAACAGTCGTACATTGAAATGACCCAATTTTATTATGTAGTAGTTTTTTTGAGGGATTATTATCAGGCGCGCGTGTGTGTGTATGTATATGTGTGTGTGTATATGTGTGTGTGTGTGTATATATGTGTGTGTGTGTGTGTATGTGTGTGTAGTAAGGAAACTTGCCCAAGTTTAACGCCCTGACACTGCCGCACATCTCATTATATTTTCCCAAACTGTAAAGAAGCGAATATATCAACTATTCCTTTCAGTTGATTTACTGAATATTTATATATTTTTATATATTAAACTAACGCCTTTCATGTCGGGAGGACGTCTCAAAGCGCTTTACAGGATTTACTGCACATTTGACGCGACTGTGTGTTTCGTGGGCAAATCCATTCAGGGATTTAGAGAAACAATAACGTTACTTACAGTCACATTTCATGGCCACCGTGACGTCGATGTGGATTTGAAGTTTACTGCGGTGGACAACACAAGAACAGTCTTAAGTATTAGAAATTGAAAACTTCCATTGATAATAATACTAATAATAATCCTTGCGTGTGACACAGCGCCTTCTCACGCGTTCAAAGACGCCTCAAAGTGTTTGGCAGAATATTACTGGAAAGTGTATCAGAAAGCAGCAAGTTGTGTCTCTCTCTCTCTCGTCTTTAATTAATCACCTCCTTGTGATCTACAGACGTACCTGGTTTGGGAAGAGAGTCAAAGGGAGCATATGGGTTTCCTCCCTCCCGCCTGATAACCGTGAGGATTGATCAAGTCCACTTTGTTTGTGAATTATTCCCCCGTTACCACCCACCCCACCCACCCAACCCAAACCGCGCCCACCACCCACCGCGCGAGAATGTTTAGTGGGGCCGCACTAACCTCTGAATGTTTGTATCACACCACATAATTGTACTTAATCCAACTGTTGCGATATACAAACGATTCCCCGATCGTCAAGATGGCGATGAGTATAAACACAAGGAGCGAAACTGCAAAAATACATTATTATTATTAACTTAAAAATCTATTTCAGATGATTTTCGCATTGAAACTCACCACGGTTAGGGAAAGGGACTGAGGGAAATGGTTACAGCCTTGCAGTTTACAGTACTGACAAATGTCCTCATTAATATATAATATCTCATTTAAAAATATATATGTTTTTTTAATTAAATAAAACTTTTGAAAACTTCTAACGGTCGCAAAAGTCACGGTGTTTGAGTGTAGACAGGCAGTGAATTGTGGTTGAAGGATCATCGCAAGTTTATCTAGATTAATATTAATAAATAATATTATTATGATTAATAGTACAAAAAATATTATTGTTTTGGGCGGTTGTGGTGGTGAGGGTGAGAGGGAGGGGGAGGAGGGGAGGGTTTGGAGTAAAAAGAATAAGTCAAGTCACCTGTGCCTCCACTCACAGACGTTTCCACACAAACCTCAGGGAGTTTGGGGAAGATGTCCATCTCCCTGACAAGTCCCAGAGACACTGTCCCGCTCAGTCTCCTCCCTCATGGTTGGTGGGGGGGGTGAAGCCACATTAAATGTATGCTGCCCCCACACAAGCCAACACAAGACACTCAATCATAAACATTGTCAACTTCACTCCATCACAAACTTCCCCCCCCCCACCCCCCACACACACACACACACACCCACCACCCACACCATCCCCGGCTCCCTCCCTCTCTCTCCTCTCCCTCCCACCCACTGGAGAATATCTCCCTGGTTTAGCTGGAGTTAAACTGTTTTTAGATGAAACACAGATTGGGGAAACAGATCTTGGTAACAGTACAGTGTATGGTTTAATCCCCTCTCCCCCCCACCCAACACCATCTCACCATCTCACCTCAGCCTTTGATTGTAGTATTTTGACTTGTGTTCTGTGTGTTTTTGTAATTAGGATCCGGGAGAAACAGGATCCACAACCACAAGCAACCTCCCCACCCCTCCCCTCACACACCCCCTCACACACCACACCCTGCCAAAAGGTTGGGTTTATTGTTGAGATTAGAGAGAGATACAGAGAGATAGAGAGAGACCTCCAATGCACACAGTGTATATAGTACATGATCCTAACACCAGGAAACTCACTCAAATCAATTTCCTTACACTTTTTTCAAAGAAAAACTTTTTTTTAAACAAAATGTGTGAATTCACCCACCAATTCACCCCAGTTCCGGCCATTGTTATCTCCCCAGGAATTAATCACCGTTTCATTAACGAATTCATATTATTGTTATTAATAACAACCTGATAGGTTTCGCCCCGCACAACACAGTCTGTACAGTCCATTCGCTTTAACAGTAATGTTGTGTGTGAAGCGCTTTGAGACACCGTCTGGATTAGAAGACGTGAAAAAGCCGCGGTATCTGAAACGCCAGGATTCCTGACAGCAGACGGGCGCCACACAGACAAGACACTTTTACACTGAGTTGAAAAAAAAATGGGATTTCACCAATTCCCGGAGGAATTCGAAATGATTTTTATGGACGACTTCTTACAGCCGTGGGAGTCACGTAAACATGCGTGAAATCTTCACTCAGGGGATGAATCACCCAGAGTTAACGAGCTTAACAGTGGTCAAGCTATAAACTCACGGCTTCCATCAAAAGCGCGCACATCGACTCCCACCTGCTCCCATCCGTCCGTCCGTCCGTCCCGCTTCAACACATTGTAGTGTGACTCTCTCCCCCCCCCCCCCCCCCCCCCACAGCCCCCTCTCCCCCCCCCTCCGCCCCTCTCTCCCCCACCCCCGCCACTGTCACCCACTGAAGCTGTTGGTTAAACAGTAATAGATTCGCTCTCACAGTCTCCCTGTTTGGAATGCAGGCAGGTTGGCGAGCGAGTGAGTGAGTGAGTGAGTGATTGACTGAGTGAGCGAAGTGAATGGACTAGCCCTTTCCTCTGTCCTGTAATTTGTTTTAAACACGCATCTCGTGCCTCCGTCTGCGTCTCGACGCCCGAGCCACCACCAGAGAGAGAGAGAGAGAGAGAGAGAGAGAGCCGAGCAAACATGAGCTTCGTGAGTCCCATCAATCTCTGCCTCGCCTCTCTGGTATTTTGCTGCTGTTGCCAACCCGTTCGTTGCCCACCGCTGGCGAGCGAGGCAGGTAAGCGAGCGAGCGACGCGAGCGACGTGAGCGAGAGTCAGGTGACTTTCCGTTGAGATTAATAATAATATTAATAATAATAACAACAATAATAATAATAATAATTATGGAGTTTTTGATGCAGCGTATGTGTATGTATATGCAATATACATACACACAAAGTAAATTGACCGTGTATATATATATATATATATATATATTGTGGGAGAGCGAAACGCGCAGCCAATTGGGCACGAAGGCAGCCAGCGGGTTCCCCCCCCACCCACCCCCACAGTCGTGTCATGGAAAATGACCAATTTTGTATTATTGCGGCTGGTTTTGTTGTTGCCTTCCAGCTCTCAAGTGCGGCGTTCGGCAGGAGGGAGAAGGGTTTCCGTATGGTTCAGTTTCTGGAATCGCATTGTCGGGGGAAGGAAATCCGTGGCCGGAACCCACCCGTGGCAGGTACAGGAAAACAACAACAACAACAACAAGATTAATTTATATGTTTAAAGGAAGGGTCAAATCTATTCAAAACGTAGATGGGTCAACGAGACACAGAAGCCTCTCTTTTGTTGAGTCCTCTCTCCCTCCCTGTCTCTCTGTCTCTCGTCAATCGGAAACCCTTTTGTTGCTGCCGGATCGCAAAGAACTTTCACTCACCGCAAACGGGAACCCCCAATTTTTTTTTCCAAAAGAATGACGTGTGTGTTCTTGACCCCCA
>CM068757.1:369872-461835 GCA_035084275.1 Hydrolagus colliei
TACACACACTCTCAGCTCATTAAACAGGATTGAACATTTTTACACGTTTTTTTGTTAGCTTCATTTGCAAAAATATATATATTTAAAATGATAAATTTCATAATATTGTATCATACATGGTTATTATATATGGTGAGGCTGTGATTTGGAACACGAGAGAGAGCGAGAGAGAGAGAGAGAGAGAGAAAGTGAACAAGAATGAGAGAACGAGACCGAGAGACAGAAGGTGAGAGCGCGAACATGAGAGAGAGGAATGAGGACATGAGCGAGAGGGTACCTGAATCTTTCCCCCAAAACATTCTATTAATAATTAATACACTTCGGTGGATAGAATAAGTTAATGTTGTGAATCTGGATATTTTAACGGGAGAGAAAAAGTGAGACACACACACAGAACGAGAGAGAGAGACACACACACACGAAAAAAAAATGTACGTGAGAGGGAGAGATGCACAGAACACACGAGAGAGACAGATTTTTTCTCCCCTCCCCCCCCCCCCCCCAATGCTACTCACAGTATTCAAAAGCGAAAAACAAAAAACTTATTCATAACCACGTGTTCGAGCCTCGGCTGATTAGACCATCCATTTAAGAATTACCTCTGAACCTCGCAGCAGCGGCAGCCACTTTAAAGCAGGATATTTATTTTAAATTGCATCCCTTAACTGGTTTCAGATGTGCAGCCCACTGTGGGCTACAGAGAAATGAGCCAGAAACACTTTCGGTCACACACACACACACACAAACAAACACATCAACCTCTCTGGTTAATGTCTGAAGGACAGCCAATTCCCCCCCTGCCCCCCCCCACCCCCCCTCCCCCCCCCCCTCCCCCAACCCTCCCCACTCCTCGGAGACAGTCTGAGGGTGAGTGACACTCCATCACCTGTGACCTGGGGTTTGGGGAACTATGTTGGGGGAAGTCCAGCTGATTTCTCTCTCTTTCTCTGAGGTTTGGGGTGCGGGGGGGAGCTAGAGATTCGGCTGGAGGGAGGTCACGGCTGACATGCCGATGCTGTGCTGGGAGATACTATTGCGAAGTCTTGCCAAAGGTGAAGTCCTTCAGATGAGACGACCGAACGACCGACCGACCGACCGAGTACCGAACAGATCCTCGTTTACTAAAAGAGGAGGAAGAGTCTCACTCCCCTCCACCCCCACCCCACCCCATCTTTCCCCCCCCCCCACCCCCCCCACCCATCCTCCCCCCCCCACCCCATCCTCCCCCCACACCCCCACCCCACCCCATCCCCCACCCCCCACATCATAGTCCAACAAACAATCCTCCAGATAAAAAGAAACGAAAGGTTATTCACCTAAAGGCTGTTTGCGGGAGCTTGCTGTGCGCGAAATAGCTTGCAGGTTGCCTATAAAACGCAGGAGGGTGAAAGCTCTTTGAGGTGCAATGTAATAAGGAGCCATTAAAATATATATATAAATAATTCCTCTCATTTATTTTCGAGCAGCGAAACTTATACTAATGCCACCAACCGAGCATGAGGCAATGTCAACGCTGCCATAGCTCCCCCCCCCCCCCCCCCCCCCCCCACCCACCCAGTTTAAGGGGCCACAAAGCTGATTGAGCAGTGTTGAGATCTCGTCGAACTAGGATAATACCGTACATCGGAGTCTTCAGAGAAACGGCCGCTGGAACGAAAATATACATTTATACATATATATATATATTTATACTGTATATAGCGCCTGCCAGGCATTTGAAGTGTTTCAAGTGTGGACGTCGAGGATACAGAGTAAACTATTCCAAAAGAGAAAGGGGGTTATCGCTCTCTTCTCCCCCCCCCCCCCCCCCCAATCCCGAATCTGTGTTCTGGTCACAACAATCCCCAGAGAAAATTAGTCATTCGTTCTGTGGTTGTTCATGGGGACATTCATTAGGGCAAACTGGTTGCTTCGTTTCACTCAAACCACTAACGCAACGCCCCCCACCCTGCCCACCCCCCCACCCCCGTACATAAACACACACATACACATACACACACACACACACAGTCAAACCACTTTACACTGTAACCTGCAAAGCTCTTTGAGAAGTTTTGATGATGCAATAAAGCGCTAGATCATATACAGTATATGTATATGTGTATATACACACACATATACATATACTGTATATGATCCCGTGGAAATCTGGGAAAGATGGGGGTGTGAAGGGAGGTGATCCTAGGCAAAGTCAAATAATAATAATAATCCTTGCATTTTGACACAGTGCTTTTCATGTCTTCTGGATTGTCTCAAAGCATCTGACAGAATATATGGTAAACTGAATTGAGTTTATATTTGTGGGCGAAATGCAGGGCAGCCAATCGTGTACAGCAGCTTCCCCCCACCCCACCCACCCACCCCTCCACACACAAACAGTCGTGGATTGAAAAATGACCAATTTATCATTGTTTTTTTCCCCCCACCCACCCAAGGGATTATTATCAGGTGTGCGTGAGTAAGGAAACTTGCCTACGTTTACTGCCCTGCCCGGAATCGAACCCAGACGCTCTTGCTCGCGAGGCGAGTGCTCTAATCACTGAGCTGCGGGACGAACCACCAAAAGGGCAAGATGGCGGGGGATTCAAAGGACAAAGTCACTATTAAAAGCGCTAAACTAATCATGTCAACTTCAGACACTAAATCTACAAACTGTTTGCGTGTGTGGGTGGGGGGTGGGGGGGGGGGGGGGGGTGACTCTGCTGTGCACAATTGGCTGCCGCGTTTCGCCCACAAATTTATATATCTATATATACAGTCACTTCATTTTACAGTGTATTCTGTGAAACGCTTTGAGACGTCGATAAGATGTGAAAAAGCCGCGATATCAAATGCCAGGATTATTATTATTATTATTGAAGCCACTGTTAAGAGATGAAGGGTTAATGGTCATGTGGAGAGATCACACAGTGAGGAGCACAGTTTCATATGATTGCTGCCCCTAGATTCTCAAATTCCCGTTTCAACGTAACTCCCAGAACCGGGTAAACCTCTTATGCTAACTAACCATTCTACTGGCTTGCAAAACAGGGGTGTGTGTGTGGGGGGGGGCGGGGGAAAAAAAAAAAAACCCTTCCTATAGTTAATCCAAACACAAAAAAAACTGTGAGCGACATTTCAATCACGTGAACTGTAAAGTAGTTACCGAGGTGGTCAGTTTACAGGAAATCAGCCATGATGCTTGCCACCTGGTACACACACTCTCCCTCTCTCCCTCCCTCCCTCCCTCCCTCTCCCTCTCTCTAATCCGTCTGATTAGTCTTTAAGACCGATGGAGATTTTGTGAAATTATTCAAAGCTGGATGGGGGTTTTTTGATTAAAGAGTTTTTCTGTTGGTAAATCCTGCCAAGATTAGACCTTTTTTTTTCTTTACCAGAACAGGAAATAATTTTTCTGTCCAGGCTAAAAGTATTAGTGGGAGAGAAACCGCTGAAATAACATACAGCTGCGACAACGTGCAAATAACTTGTGTTTAAACACAAGCACACACACACAAACACCCACCCACCCCAGCTCAACACAACACAGTGAACATTTACACGCCGACTTTCGCATTGCGAGGTCGTCTGAAAACGCTAGGTGAGCGCACAGGGTGAGAGGGATGACCGAAAGCACCAACACACACCCTCAACCTACTCACCCACCCACCCACCCAGTATCGCTTTAACTTGCTCTAAGGCTATCCCTCCCCCTGCCCCCCCCCCCCAACCCTTTAACATTACCTGACCTTGTATTGTTTCCAACCTGGCACATATCCTGTGCAGAAACAGTCACTACACCACTGTCTGTCCTTCTGCAGTCCCGGTCTCGGTCAATGTTCCAGAGATGGGATCAGCTCGGATCGGGAACTAAACTTTTTTTTAATATAAAAAGACTTTACAAACTGGGATTTCACCCAGATTTTTTTGTACGAAACAAAATGATGAGAATAATAATATTAACCGAACACACATAAATGCGGGACACACGAGCAAAAAAACACAAAACCAAACCAAACAATGAATAAAGTGTGTAACAGGGCCTTCCTAATTGTCAATGTGTTAAATAAAGCAGCTTTACTCACAGGGTAAATCACTGGGAGATAGACAGGCACCAAGGAAAGAACCATTCGAGCTTCAGTTAAATCCCGCAACACAACAAGGCTTCCTGATTGTGTGGGATGAAACATCGCCTGTGTCTGTGAGCAGTGTGTGATGTACACTAGCTGGCTGTCACACTGTATCAGTGATTTACATGTGAACTATGAAGAATGTGCCCTGTTTGCTCTCACTCACTCTCTGTCTCTCTCTCTCTCTCTCTCTCTCTCTCAGAAATCTGGCAAAGAACCAGTTTTCCAACAGCTGTTGCGAAGCAAAAGTCCACAAAAAAACGACTTGACGTCAGAGTGCAGGGTTCTCATTTTTGATGCCTTTTAATTCTTAACGAGGGTTAGATTCGACTATTTTGGTAAATCGACAATGATCCGCCCCATTCTCTTTTGCCTTTTTTTTGATAAGGAGCCGAGGCGACAGTTACGAGATGCTGGGAACGGACCCGCAAACTCAGCCTAGCTTCAGGTCGACGACCGAGGGTTTGATTTTGCGAGAGGAAGGTCAGTCCGTCCGGTCGTCAGAGTAATCTTTTGGAGGGGGCTGGGGGGTGGTGGTGGGGGTGGTTGGGGGGGGGGGGGGGGCGGGGTGCGGGGGCTTTTAACAAAATAATTCAACAAATAGATTCAACAAAATAAACTGGATGTAGCGTTTCAAGACATTTCAAATCACGTCACGGAGCTTATACACACTGTAAAGTGTAGTGACTGTGTACTTTGTGGGCGGACGCGTCAGCCTAATTTGCACACGGCAACGTCCCCACAAACAGTCGTGGGTTGAAAATGACCCATTTTTTTTATTATTGTGAGTTTTTTGGAGGGATTATTATTAGGCGCGCGTGTGTGTGTGTGTGTGTGTGTGTGCGTGTGTGTATGTGTGTGCGTGTGTGTATGTGTGTGCGTGTGTGGAGTAAGGAAACTGGCCCAAGGTTTCGCCCTGACCTGATCTGACTGGATTCGAACACAGGTCTCACACTTGTAAGGCGAGTGGCTCTAACAACTGAGCCACAGGAGATCCAGTTGGACCAGAGAATATTGGTCCAGTTCATTACTGTACAATGATAAGAAATTGGTGTCTAGCAGGTTAATATTTATTGGCTAAACAGAAGCTGACAGTCAGTCAGTCTGGTGTGCAATATCGCGTCCGAGATACATACATCTATTTGCACATCAGCCAACCAGTTGTCTAAAGCCTTTCTTCCAAGTAACGAATGTTCAGGAAAAACCCAAAGCAAATTTACTCTCAAACAAACAAACAATGGTCCAACCTAGAGTTCGTCCCAATTCTCCCCTCCCAAGAACAGGGGAACAGATAATTAAAGTTCCACCCATTTGTCTCAACGCAAACTCTCGCAATAAACATGATCAAAACACACAAGACAAGAGTGGGCCTTTGGGAAGGGGTGGAGAGTGAAGCTGGATTACTCATACTGTAAGACAATCCACCAGCCAGCCAGCGGAGTTCATTTAAATATGTAACGTGTGTGTAGTCTTTCTGAGCGACAGCCAGCGTTTGTGTTTGTACCTGCGTCACTGCCACCCCTCACCCTCTCCTCTAAACCTCTAAAACCTTTTTTCGGGCGGACGTTAAAAAAATCCCAATCTCGCTAATCGATAGAGCCTTTCAGCCGACTAACAATTGGATTCGCTCGCTCGCTCCGTGGCTGTTTGCGGGTCCGTGGCTGTGCGCAAACCTGGCTGTTGTTTAATTTCACCTACAAAACACACACACACACACACACACACACACACTTTACAGGATATCCTGCGAAAGCATTTGGAAGCAGGACGCAATGGGCAGCGAGCCAAAGTGTGAGCAGGAAGAGAGGTCTGGGGGGTAGGGGGGGTATTGACGGTTCAGGGAGGGAAACAGCCATGGAGTGAGGAGGATACAACAACAACAACAACAACAACATTGATAGATAAAGCCAAACTACAGGCTGGAGTTACGAGAGTGTTTGCACAACTTCACACCGTCTTGCAAATTTGAAGGTGAAATATTCTCACAAGGGCTAAGGTTAGGGCGGATTCCAGACCTGGAATACTCGTCAGACAATTACTGTGATGGCACACTCAAATCATCACCTGTTTCTGTGCAGTGTTATTCACCTCCCTCCCTCCCTCCCTCCCTCCCTCCGCCCAGCGCCTTGGGACACCCTCCCAATGTGAAAGGGGCATGTTATTACAGACGTAATTTTGCTGTTGTCGAGGATTGCAGTTAAGAGACAATATAACAGGGTTTGAGGGCGAGCGAAAGACGACAAAACGAGGTGCAACTGACTGACTGATTGACTGACTGAGCGAGCGAGCGAGCTTTGGAAACCAGAAAAGTTGCTTTGAAAACTATCTTGGCTCGTCAGCCCCCGGCTAATCTGAAACGCTCTGTTGCTTTCACACTGTCGATCGAGTCTGATTCTCCGTCATTGGCCACCCACAAGCTAATGCTATTTTACAAGTCAAATGTCCACGTACGCAGACCAGCGCGTTCCAGTTCCCGGAACCAGCACAGACATAATGGCTGTGGGGGGGGCTCCTGTAGCTCAGTGGTTAGAGCCACTCACTCGCCTTATAAGCGAGAGTTTCCTGGGTTCAATTCCAGGCAGCTCAGGTCAGGGCGAAACCTTGGGGGCGAGTTTCCTTACTCCACACACACGCAACACACACGCCTGATAATAATCCCTCAAAAAAAAACACAAGAATAAATTGGGTCATTTTCAATGTTTGTGGGGGGTGGGGGACGACGACGCTGCTGTGTGCAATCGGCGGCCGCCTTTCGTCCACAAATATATAATGTACAGTCAATTCACTTTAGAGTATATTCTGTGAAGCGCTTTGAGACGTCCAGAAGACATGGAAAGCCTCTGTGTCAAACGCAAGTATTATTATTATTATTATTATTGTTATTGTTATATGGCTCGAATGGCCTTAAAAGTTGGTGCATATTCCGAATGGTCTCCACCTGAACGGTGTGTTTCTATGGCCCACAGTCGGGTGGGGGCAGCTATTGGCAATGGTTTCCTGGGCTTCACACACACACACACACACACACGCACACACCTCTCTGTCCTTTGGGCGTAAGGTGTTGCGACATATAGCTGAGAGGCGACAAAGGCTGCAGAACCACTTTGGACGGGGATAACATCTTGAATGTCAAAACATCAATCGAGCCTTCGGGGACTGTGTTACAGCTCTCTCACGCTCACAATCACCCGACACGATCTCGCGGGTCAAAGACATCCGTCAAACATTCGGATGGACTTTTATTAAGGGTCGACACAAAAAGGATCAGTAAATCATTTTTATGTTGGGAGGATTTTTAAAAAAAAAAATTTTAAAAATAATTTTTATGTTGGAAACGAAAAATCTTCTTCGCTACGTTTCGACACCCGGATTATTTCTCTCTTGTGGGGATATCGAGCGGCGAAAATAAACATTTCTGGCGAATCATCGTCCTTTCGTGTACGTTATAGCAGTGTTTGAGAGTCTGTGTTATTCTCAGACAATTAGTTTATAGACAATATTGTTGTACAAATAGATATGGTGGTTAAGTGTCAGCCTGGCTCACCTCTCCTCTGTTTGTGTGATTGTATAGGTATAGGCTGATATGTAGTGCTGGGTTGGGTGGGGGGGGGAAGGGGGGAGCTGAGAACGCTGGATTGTTGAGGATGCCGTTCCTTTGGATCAGGCACTAAACCGAGTGAGGGTCTGCCTGTTCGCACACGTGAAAAGTTTTTGTGACGAGACACGAACATAAGGTGAAAAGTCACCCGGATAATGTGAGTGTTTGTGTATCGTTGTCCGCCTACCCTACCCCCACCACACACACACACACACACCATCTTCAATGCGAAGCTCAACCTCCAATACTGGAGGTTGAGCAAAAATGCCACCAGTATTTATCACCTTGAGACACATTCAAAGTGTTTCAGTGTGTGAAGGGAGCTCTATAAATACTGGTTGTTGTTGTTGTTTCACCAGTGATTTCCACAGGGCCAAAGCCTTGGCAGGAAGTGTATTCTCTCCTCCCAACTCAAGTTAAGGTTAGGGCCACATGATTTAGGCAGAAAAGGCCAAGACATTTTCCTACAGTTTCCCCCAACAAACTGATGTGCTTTGCCCATTTCTACATTGAGAGAAAGAGAGGAAGAAAGAGAGGAAGAAAGAGAGGAAGAAAGAGAGGAAGAGAGAAAGAGAGAAAGAGAGAAAGAGAGAAAGAGAGAAAGAGAGAAAGAGAGAAAGAGAGAAAGAAAGAAAGAAAGAAAGAAAGAAAGAAAGAAAGAAAGAAAGAAAGAAAGAAAGAACACAGCTGGTGTAGGAGTAGCCTCTGTGGTCCATTGGTACAGTGCGATCCCTGGGGATAAGGAGGAATGGCAGTTCCCAATGAGATTTGGCTCTTGGCAAGCCGGGACATAGCAAACATCAGTCCGTGGTTCTCCCATAATTGTAATCTCCTTTAAAGCCTACCGTGGAGTCCATTTCATTGCCTCGGGAAGCATCGGAAATCAAGGGTTTACAAACTGAGGTCAGGAAGGCATTTCTTCCGAGCGGTTTGGTGAAGACGAGGAAAGCTGTGAGAGGTGGAGCTTTTTTGTTATTTTTTTGAAGAGACAACAACAAACAACAACAAAATGACATTGATAGAGGGCCTTTCACGTCGGGAGGACGTCACAAGGCGCTGAAATAAAATAATAACCCTGGCATGAGATATAACGGCTTTTCACGTCTGCTCGACGTCTCAAAGCGCTTCACAGAATACACTGTAAAGTGAGTTCGACTGTATATTTTTTGGGGGGGGCGAAATTAGTGGCAATCTGTACATCAGCGCCATAGTTTTGCGCTCTAATTCTCACCGTGCGTGTGTGCGTATTTGTGCGCGTGCGTGCGTGTGTGTGAAAATCAATGCTGCGTTGGGAGGAAGAGAGGCCAATGTTGATGCCTGATTAGAAATCTGTGTCTGGTATCCATCAAGTTTGAAGGCTGACACTTCCGCACAGCGCACTGTCAGATAAAGCCACGATCCAGGCTATTTTTAAAAACAAAAAAAACCATTTTAATACAGTACTTGGCTTTCAAAGTGGACCCGACAATTTAAAAAAGAAAAAAAATACTTAAATACAAAATTCTGGACAGCCGCCCTGACAAGTATCTAAAAATCCCTTTCAAACCTGCGTTGTACGTACAGACGCACAAAATGTGTATTTTGTGGGTGAGAGCTCGAGTCAGTTCACTTTGCAATATACTCTGTGAGAAAGTAGATGCCGCGTTGACAAAGGACCAAGGCTTGGGGAGCCCAGAGTCTCCTTTGGGATGAAGTGCTGGAGTCTAACCAGCTACAGAGACTTCATCCCTTGTCATCGAGAGCCATGCCAGGCAAAGCTTTCCTGCTGCTTATCCAGTTAGGACCACCCTACACGTTAGAGCTTTGGCTTGCAGCGTCAACAGGAGCCTAGTAGGAAGATTCTCTGTCCCCAACCTCCCCCCCGACCCCCCCCAAGTCAAAGGGCAGAATTGGATACAGACACAGCCATGTAACTGCCAACCTCAGATCAATTATCTAGAGTAAAGATTTTATTAGTACTGTACAGAGAGCAAGGCCGACCGCCAACCCACGCCAGCACCACTCGGGATTGAAGAATTGGACACCAACCTCCCTCTATTCCTCTTGACTCCAGCCTCACTGCTCGGGTGCAAACCCTGGACTATCCGGGGGCTTGGGACGTTCCCCCTGACGTGAAAGGCGCCGTACAAACGTCACTTGTTGTTGAAACGGTGACAGAATTGGACTGGTTATTTGCAGAGTTGTGTTTTAACGAAGCTGGAACCCTCCTTATTGTTCGTGGCCTGTCTTATTTCTGTTGACACTTTTATGTGTGCGCGAGTACACGTACAACAACAACAACATACATTACATTTGTATCTAGCGCCTTTCATGCCAAGAGGACGTCCCAAGGAGCTGGACAGTTATTGATTGAAACCCGAGCTGAGGCAAGAGTCTCAGTCGCTTGAGGCGAGACTTGAAGGAGACCAGGGAGTGGGCGAGCGAGGCAGAGTGACTGTGGGATAGAGTGCCAGAGGTCAGGGGCACAGAACAACAACAACAACAACTTGGATATATATATGTATATATATATAGCGCCCTCCACGCCGGACAGCGTCTCATAGAAGTTAGTCACCTGGAAACCTCCGAAATATACAGTCACTACACTTCAGGGTAAATCCCGAAAAGCGCTTTATGACAGGGGTGGAAAGAAGCTACGATCAAATGCCAGGGTTTATTTATTCCAATGCCACACACACACACACACACACACATTAACAAGATTCCACATTCAGGGCATCCAATACCACAGTGCCTTCACCGCAGGAATCCAGTTTAATTTCACTGCCTCTTCAATGGCTATTGTGTGAAGGATGCTGATCTTGCCGTTCATTAATTAATCTGTCTAATTACTACCGGACAGTCGACTTGTCGGCAGCAATTAACCTTTTAAACGTTAGCGATCCCTCGCAAAACACTGTCAGACACATTTTGAAATCAATTGGTCCTTTAGGATTACCCTCTAGAGCCAGTTCCATTAGTTTTGTGGATATCCTGATCACAAGAACTATTTTGACTTGTGTCTGAAGTGACACGTTTACAACATTCAATCCTGTTTGTTGAATTGTGAATAATTTCTGTGTATGGCGCTGTGGACATCCAGTTCGAGAGAGAGAGAGAGATATAGATATAGATATAGATAGAGAGAACGATAGAGAGAGGGGAGGAGAGCTGTCTTGTGTAGAGAATTCCCCAGGTCTGGCTACTGTAAACACAATGTACCTCTAGGGAACCATGGTGGTAAGGCTCCAATCCCCCCAATGAAAGCCTTCAATCTGACAGTCTAACACCCAGATCTCAGGTGAGTTCAGACCACAAGACATTCTCGATGATGGAAGAAGTCCCGAGAGAGGGTTTTTTTCTTTTGCGAGCCCGAGAGAATCTCAAGACTGAGGTATTCGAGGGCAGGAAACTAAAACCACATCTAGCTGGGAACGCCAATGTTTTTTTGTGTTGTTTTTTTTACACACACACACACACACACACATACACAACAACAACAACAATTTACATTTATAGAGCGCCTTTCACGTCGGGAGGACGTCCCAAGGCGCTGCACAGGAGGCGTGTGACCCGAGCTGGGAGGGGAGTGTTTGGGAAGGGGTGAAACACGAAGGGGAGGTAAAAGAGTTCGGGGTGGAACAAAAGGCACGGTCGAAGAGGAAAGTCTTCAAACCGGCCTTGAAAGAGGAAAGGGAAGAGACGAAACGGAGGGATTGAGGGATGGCATTCCATAGGGTGGGAGCGGAGAAACTGAAGGCCCGGCCTCCGATGGTGGGGGGGGGGGTTTGGGCGGGGGGCTTGGAGCAGGCCAAGTCCTGTTGAACGGAGGGTCCGGGTGGGCGTGTAGGGGGAGAGTACACACACAAAAGGAAGATTTTTCAGCTGTACACTGCATTTAAATCAGTCGACAACTTTTGAGGGCAGCTCCATTCACAAACGGCGAACCGAATGGAGAGGTAACATGTGGACTGAACAGATAACATTCACAATGTCAATGGCCAACCTCGCAATAAAAGGAGCGCGGCATTCACCCTTGAGATAATACTGTGTTTTCATTAGTTTGTGCAGCGAGCGAGCGAGTGAGCTCAGCGCAGGCCTTGGTTCAACAAGGCGCAGAAAACACTGATCACAAACCCGTCCTACGTTGAGTACACGTTTTGACATCTGTGGCACAGTTGGGATTGTGTGTGTTTGGGGTTCCAGGCGTGGAGGACAAGAGCTGCCGACCTGTCTGTCTACATACACCATAGTGAGAAGCTACACCCCCCCGCGCTGCTTTATAATAATAATATTAATAATAATAATAATCCATGTATTTGATATAGAGGCTTTTTCACGTCTTCTAGAATGTGTCTCAAAGCGCTTCACAGAATATATGCTGTAAAGTGAATTGACTGGATATCTTTTGTGGGCGATACGTGGCAGCCAACACAATACGTGCCCCCCCACCACGCAAACAGTCACCTGGATCAACACACACGCACGCACACACACACACACGCATACACATACACACGCACGCACGCACACTCACAAACCCCCCCCCCCCCCAGCAGTGAGCAGACACTTAAAAGACGAGACACTGAGAAGCATTGAGTGTTCCTCGGGATTCAACCCCGTGCTGTACAAAGATTCTCTGTTCCTCCTTCCGCGCTGGGAGTTTCTGAAGCTCTGTTGTGCCCGTGGCACATGACACACCAGCTCTGGTAGGAAATCAATATTCACTGCGAGGGTCTCAAAGGTCATCGTGTGAAACGTTCACTCCATCGCTGGAAACCAACCAGAGGAACTTCTGAACCGCCCAGAGATTCATTCGCTGGGTGGTGATACAATAACAGGGCTGGGGGGTGGTGGTTGGGGGGGGGGGGTGATGGTGGGGGTGAGGGGGGAGGGGGAGCGGGAGGATTGGGGGGGGGGGGGGCAAGTTTCTTGGTAACTTATTTCAGAAGGATTCAGTTGGCGAGACTGATTCAATTGTCCTTCCGGCCGTGAAAGGTGCAATACAAATGTTAATTTTGCCTTGTGTTGTTGTCGTCGTCGTCGTCGATGATTTTATTATTATTATTATATTAATTATTATTATTACACACAGAGCCGAAAAACTCACCTCCCCGTTTCAAAGATCCGCGCGGGCATTAGATTATCTACACAGAGAGATAGATACACACTCACATACACACACACACACTCACACACATTTTGCCTGCTCTTGCTTTTTGGCAGTTCTCTTTTATTTATTTGGTGGGGGGGTGGAGTGGGGTGGGGGGGGGAGAGGTGAGTGATCTGCAGCGCAGTTTAGTTGACTTTCACAAAACTTTGCAATTGACTGTAAAAACAAAAGGACAGCTTTCTCAATTCACCCACAGGTCTCGAAAAGAATCTCTCATTGACACTCACAGTGTCAGCCCTTCTCACCGACTGACCCCCACCACCCCCCCCCCCCCACCACACCACCCCCCACCCTCCCAACAACGGCCTAAAGGTAACAAACACACACTTTCAATACGCGAGGAAACAATTCCAACGAAAAAAAACAAATAAATCAAATGACTTGTGCATCATCATTCACCAAAATATCTCCCCACGCACTCAAGCACTCTGAGCCACATGGAAATTGTCGGTCGATCACATTAATGGTTAGTGCCACAAATAAGAGATTTCTAGCAGAAATGCCAATGAACCGTTCATTGCCTGTTTCCGAGAGGAGAGGTTGCGTCAGTGCTATTTTTACTATACTCTACTTGTCTTCTTTTTTTCCCTCGCTCAAAATTATTGCTATCAGACCAGCCATCCGTGTACTTGATCTCAGCAATCATTAGCAGCCGTCTACCCCCCAAAGGACTAACCGCCTGGCGTATACTAATTCTTACATTTTGTGCTTTTTGGAAAAAAAAATCCAACCCATAAATGTGCGTTTCCTCGAGATTGTGGAGATGAAACGAGGTGATGAAAAGACCTGGTGTTTTGAGACATTCACGTCACATACAGTAAACGCCACATTGCCTGATCCAGATTAGAACTGTCCTATTCAACCGGAATGACCTAAATTACATCTCCACCGCTCCCCTCCCACCCCTCCCCACCTCATGCTCAACTTGACTGCCAGGCCCGTCTACATTGTCCACAGTCACTGCACTTGACAGCAAAGCGCGGGAAGCACTTTGAGGTGTTGAAGAGCTACACCAAATGCAAGGATTATTCTTACTCTTATCATTTTTGTTATTATTACAGTATGATGATGATGTTGTGTAATGAATGAATGGTGTTACTGGATGTCCAAATGGAGCAGGGCTGTAAATAATTGCTTGAGAGAAATCATTGCGAAGTGATCTCAGCTACAGGCAATGAAACAGAAACACAGGAAGGAAACAGCAACAATGCTGTGCGTTCGAAACATCCTCTTTCAATCTTTCCGCATAAACATTCACAAATGAAGTCACTGAATTTTCTGTGAGCCCAGCTAGGCACCATTGCAAAGCTCAGAATATAATGGGATAAGATAATTTTTCTTTCGAGCCCCCTCCCCAATCCCCCCACCACCCCACACCCTCCCAATCCCCCCCCCCCACCCACCATGTTCCATCATATCCTATTCATATTATTTTGGAATTTCAATTAGGCGGGGGGTGGGGGGGGAAAATCACAGTCTATATTAAGAATTTCAAATTTCTAATTTTACAAAATGCTCTCGAAATGGTATAATTTAACACTGTATGAGTTCCAGCGTTTATAGAAACTCAGCGGCTTCGAGTTCCAAGCAACGGCTGACATCCGCCACATCACAACTTGACAGCAGAACAAAAGTACATGTCTTCACACCCCCCACCCACCCACCCCCACAACTTCCCACAACACCCCCTCCCCCACCTCCCCCCCCCACCCCACACACACACACCAACAATCACCAGCTTCCCCCCAACCCCCCTCCCCACCACACGGTAAGCGATTAAACCATGCGGTCAGTAAGCAATGGTGGAACCATTCCAGCAAATGTGCCCTCGATTTCACACCCCTCCATCTCCAGCCCCCTCACTATAGCGCGGGTTGGGGGATCTGAAAGCCTCACTATAGCGTGGGTTGGGGGATCTGAAAGCCTCACTATAGCGTGGGTTGGGGGATCTGAAAGCCTCACTATAGCGCGGGTTGGGGGATCTGAAAACCTCACTATAGCGCGGGTTGGGAAATCTGAAAGCCTCACTATAGCGCGGGTTGGGGGATCTGAAAGCCTCACTATAGCGCGGGTTGGGGGATCTGAAAGCCTCACTATAGCGCGGGTTGGGGATGCTGTGGTTCTAAACCACCAGGTTGCGTGCGACAAGGCCGCGGTGTAACTAGGACCCTTTACCAATTGTCACCTCACAAATTGTTTCCGCTTTGACGTACGTCGACGCCATTCCTTGCTTGCGTAGCTGAGATCACTGGGTTATAATGGGAGTTACCGCGAGGAGGCCGTGGCTTCGGATCAGAAGTTCTACCGGCCTAAACACGGAGGCAGCGTTGTGAAGTGTCTCTCGTTTGCCGTTGTACATGATCTGAAGACTTTAAAACTCCTTCCTCCTACTCCAGACCATTATTCTGTACTTTGTGAACCCCAAAGTTGCTGAACTCAAGTTCTCTCGATATTTTTAATTGTAATTTTAATTTTTTTTTTTTACGGAGAATTAAATCACGGATGCCACAATCAGTTATCTGGGCACAAACATAGCCATTGTTATCAGTTTCCTTTCTCGCAGCGCATGTAAAAACACACAAAGATTAAAACGTTGTAAGTTCACCCGGCTTCCAATCCCAGAGGTTGAGGCAGAATAAAAAAACAATTTCGAGGAAGGCAATCATTCAGCAAGTACAAAATAACAAGCGATAAACTTAGAGACATAAGCACTTTGAAGCAGAAATTACGAGGGCAAAGTTACTGGATGGTGATGGGTGGGGAGGTTAATTCACATTTAATAATAATAATAATACTAATAATAATAATTCTGGCATTTGATATAGTGGCTTTTCACATCTTATCGACGTCTCAAAGCGCTTCACAGAATATACTGTAAAGTGAATTGACTGTATATATATATATATTTGTGGGAGAGTGAAACGCGGCAGCCAATTGCGCACAGCAGCGTGTGTCCCCCCCCCACCCCACTCACACAGTCGTGGATTGAAATGACCAATTGTGGGTTTTTTTAGGGGTTTTTTTTTTGGGGGGGGCGGTGGGGGTGGTGGATTATGATTATTATTATTCCAAAGCTCCCTGCTTCTGTCCTGTAATTGTCTACGGTCCACATGAAAGGTGAATTTCTCACTTAACCACTGACTGGGAGTGAAATTTTCCTGTACATTTTGTTGGTATAGTGTTCAAGTTATTCAAGAATGAGCCAATTTTACTTGGAAGATTGCTGGGCTGGACTGACCTCTGCTTGGCTTTGGAGTCCATGTGGCCTTACCCCATAGTTCAAATACTTGGCGAGCTCGAGTTGCTGAGTGTTTGAGTGTGAACAGAGGGCAATACACTCTGTCCCAGTTTCACTCCATTTTACATTGGTACATTAGTTTGCCAATCCTACCCAGGTTAGCGATCTATTAACTGTACTGGTATGGACACAGGAGCTAGTGTTTGTATAGCATGAAATAGTTCAATGTCTACAGTACAAGTTTACATGTAATAATACTAATCCTGGCATTTGATGCCGCGGCTTTTCATATCTTATCGAGGTCCCAAAGCGCTTCACAGAATACACTGTAAAGTGAATTGACTATATATATTTGTGGGCGAATCGTGGCAGCCGATTGCGCACAGCAGTGACTGTTACAGGGGTGTGTGGGGGTGTCAGAGCCCCGCTCCTCTCTGGAGAAATTCCTGTAGCTCAGTGGGTTAGAGACACTCACCTTACAAGCGTGGAGAGAGACCTATTGTTTCAAATCCAGGCAGGTCAGGGCAAAACCTTGGGCAAGTTTCCTAACTCCACACACACTCACACACACTCACACACACACCTAACAATAATCCATCCAAAAAAAACGCACAATAATAAAATTGGTAATTTTCAATCCACGACTGTTTGCGTGTGTGTGGGAGGAGACGCTGCTGTGTGCAATCGGCTGCCGCGTTTCTCCCACAAATATATATACAGTCAATTGACTTTACAGTATATTCTGTGAAGCTGCTTTGAGACGTCGATAAGACGTGAAAAGCCGCGATATCAAATGCCAGGATTATTATTATTATTAAGAAAGGACGTACAGCGAACTCGTTAACCGGGTTAACATCAAATCCCATGCCACACCAACTCTGTCATTAAATCATTGCCGTTAAACCCATGGGCAGCTCTGATGGGTTTGGCAATGGGCAAGGTGCCAAGTCTTTAAAACATTATTTTGTACGCTTTAAAATGGGACCATAAATGAGTGCAGCGAAGGCAACTAGAGTACAGCAAGGACAGGCCTGATACACAGTTAACCTTGAGGTTATATGGGCGGGGAGGTGGGAGAGGGAGAGAGAGAGGAAAAGGCATTTCCCATTAACGCACTCGGCAACACTATAATCCGTTGGTTTCAACTTAACTTAGGAAACAAGTTTCCAGAGAGATACTTCATCACAACTCAAGCGAGTACGTCGCAGCTACACATTTCCTAGGGTGCAATTATTCCTGAGAATAACCTTTCGATTTTGTTTAACCATCTTCTTCTACTCCAACACCCACCCCTCCCCCACTCCCCTCTCCCCACCCAAATCTCCCTCCCTGTGGAAAGAGGGGGTGAACGAAGGCACGGTCGAAGAGGAGGGTCGAGATGGATCTTAGAAGAGTTAAGGGAGATGGGGGGGGGGGGGGAGGGGGCGAGACGGAGGGAGTGTGGGGTAGAGTTCCAGAGGGTGGGGGGCTGAGTGGCAGAAGGCGGGAGAGGAAGGGGGGGGGGGGGGGGGGACATGGAGCAGGCCGGGCCAACCTTTATTATTTTAGTTAATAAACGTTAAACTAAAATGATTGCTTTCATTGTTTAAGCCCTTTCTACGCTGTGTTTTTTTTGGTGCAAATTATTTATCGATGGGATTTGCGTACAATATTTTGAATTGTTTCCGAATAATGGTTCCCCCTTTTCTCGGTCTCTCTGCCTCTCTCTTGTGTCTCTCTGTGTGTGTCTCTCTCTCTCTCTGTGACAGAATAGCAATTGAGTGACTGTGATATTTTTAACCAGTCTCCGCCACTGTGGGCAGCTGGTACAGAGACAGTTCTGTGGCATGAATAGGAGAGAACCAAAGTGGAGGCTGTCAGCTCCAGCAGACCTCCGCGATGGAGCGAAACGCGCTTGTTAAACAGCCCATTAAGGCTGTGATAGGAAGGAGGGCATTTCACGGTTGTGTAAGATCGCGCTCTCTCTCTCTCTCTCCCCCCACACTAACGGGATTCAGAACACAATGCCACTCTGTGTTACAGTCTATTCTCAGTGCCAACAAACAAACTGGTTTGCGATGGAAAAGTCACCCCCCCCAACCCCCCCCTCCCCCCCAACCGACTCGTGGCTGTGATAAAAATAAAACTTAATAACAATAATAATCCTGGCGTTTGATATCGTGGCTTTTCACATCTTATCGACTGCGTCTCAAAGCGCTTCACAGAATATACCGTAAAGTGTATTGACTGTATGTATATTTGTGGGCGAAACGCGGCAGCCAATTGCGCACAGCAGCGTCCCCCCCCCCCCCCCCCCCACACACACACAAACAGTCATGGGTTGAAATTTATTATTGTTTTTACTTCTTGAGGTATTATAATCAGTGTGTGTGTGTGTGTGTGTCTCTGTGTGTGTGTGTGTGTGTGTGTGTAAGGAAACTTGCCCAAGGTTTCGCCCTGACCTGCTGGGAATCGAACCCAGGTCTCAGGCATGCAAGGCGAGCGCTCTAACCACTGAGCTCCACGTGCGGACAATGTTCCTGTACGAATCTCACTGGACACTTCCCCTCGTTCTCAATCCTAGAGGGTGATAATGAGGGACTGGGACAAGCCAGCCTGACTGACGATAGCCTCTCTCCTCCCTCCTTGGCCCCCCAGCCGGAGAAGGTCAGGGCCAATTCACTCTCCCTGTAAAACCCCAAAGGATCTGAAGTTATACCAAAATCAACACAAGCTCCCGGTCTGTCTGTACTGGACGCCATCGTTGTGACCACTGAGCCCCCCCCAGAAAATGTGTGTGTTTCCCTCACCCCACCAACCCACCCCTCAAAGCAAACCACCACAATATCAGCTGTTTATTCTCTGTTGGTTAGTGAATGGGGGCGCATTATGAACGAAACAAAAAATTGATTGGCGTTCAATCAATTGAAAACAACGTGTCCGGAAATACAAACCCAATCACCGAACCGAGGAGCTGTGAGAATGGGTCCGAATACAGTTCAAGAGATAGGAAGACAGCGCGTCAACAACACAGCAATTAACTCGACAAATAATCACAGGTTCTCGCTTCGGGAGCTGCGTGTGCACACGCTCATTACTGACTGCGTGTCTGGCTGAGCAAAAGTAAAAATAAAAAACTTTAGATTGTCGGAACCGGCTCCAAATCACAAGAGTTTTTGAGAGGAGAGAGGGGAGAGAGAGAGAGAGAGAGAGAGAGAGAGAGAGAGAGGAAGGGGTGGTGGGGGGGGGTAAGGTGGAGGGATAATAATAATAATAATAATTTGATATAGCGGCTTTTCACATTTTTATCAATGTCTCAAAGCGTTTCACAGAATGTACTGTGAAGTGAATTGACTGTATATTTGTGAGCGAAACACAGCAGCCAATTGCACACAGCAGCTTCGGATTAAAATGACCATTAAAAAAAACTTGTGGTTATGTTTTTGGAGGGATTATTATTAGGCGCGTGTGTGTGTGTGCGTGTGTGTGGAGTAAGGAAACTTGCCCAAGCTTTCGCCCTGATTTGCCTGGATTCGAACACAGATCTCTCACGCTTGTAAGGCGAGTGCTCTAACCCACTGAGCCACAGGAGATGTCAGCAGAGGCAGCAGCAAAGCAGTTGAAAACGTCACCCTTAAACGTCATCATTTAAATTAATTTAAAACGATTCCCTTGATCTCGAGCTAAATAAATTCAGATCTTCCTCATGATTTAATTGTATTCAGGCCAATGTTGGGGGCGGGGGGAGGGGGGGGGGTGGACGCTGCCGTGTGCAATTGGCTGCCGCGTTTCGCCCACAAATATATATACAATCAATTCACTTTACAGTGTATACAGTAAGGAAGCATGCCCAAGGTTTGGGCCTTGATCTGCCTGGATTCGAACATTGGTCTCACGCTTGTAAGGCGAGCGCTCTAACCACTGAGCTACAGGATACGGGGAAATAAAATATAAATGGCTTTCGCCCTCCGTGTAAATCGGCAGGGGATCGACCAGAGTTGGCTCGATTCCTTTCGAAATGAAAAGAAACCTTGTTTTGACAGATGGTTCTGAGACGGCTTGAAGCTGCAGAAGACCGTCGGAAAGAAGCAACAGATACGAGGATAAAGTACCAAGACCCTGACATCAGAGAGAGAGAGAGAGAGAGAGAATTCCACACCACTTTCCGACACAAACCGTTAATAGAAGGCAAGACATGGAGACGTGAAATAGAGCAGGGCTTTGCTGTGTGCTACGCAACAAAATTCTCAATTTTGATAACAAGGTCCGCGGCCAAAAAACAGTGGGTGGGTTGGGGGGTGGGGGGGGGTGTCTAAAATTCAACTCACGCCTGCCTGAATTCAGCTTCCAAAATCCCCCCCCCCCACAAAAAAAACACTCACTGGTGTTGCCAGAATATTGTTATAAAATAGAAAAAACAATGTTTGCATTCAAGGCAAATATTTCTAGTGTATTCTGTGAAGCTCTGAGACGTCGATAAGATGTGAAAAGCGCTGTATAAACTCGAGGATTATTATTATTATCAGGGGTGCAGCTACTCAAGACGCTTTGGAGCGCGAGATTGTCAGCCTACAACTGTGGAAACTTTACGTCTCAAGAGACCTGGGGATTGTAGGAAAATGGGAGGTTGTTGAAAGGGCAGCCTCGAGGAGAAGAGATAAAGCAGGGATTCGATGGCCACGTCACTGCAGATCGCAATTCAACAAGCTTTGTGGGGGGAATGTGGATGGAACATAGTACAATGTGGTGGATGGATGTCTCGACTGACTGGATAGCTGTTGGCTTTCCCCCCCCCCCCCCCACCCCCCCCTCACCCCTCAAAACGCGCAAGTCAATTCACTTGAGACGATGTGACCTGTGACAAGCTCTGAGGCGTCTCGGACAAGTGTTGAGGTGCTATAAACCGAACGCAAAGATCATTATTATTAAACAATAAATAATAAGAAGAACCCTTGCGTTTGATAAAGCGGATTTTCACATCTTATCGACGTCTCAAAGCGCTTCACAGAACATATACTGTAAAGTGAATTGACTGTATATATATATATATATATATGTATATTTGTGGGCGAAACGCGGCAGCCAATTGCGCACAGCAGCGTTCCCCCTCTCCCCCCCCCCCCCCCCCCACAAACACACAGCTCGTGGATTGAAAATGACCCATTTTATTTGGTTCTGTGGAGGGATTGTTATATGATTGAAAAGTTTGCAGAAATTTTTAGCTTTGAAGGTTGTGGAAGGGTGTGTGTGTGTGTGTGGTGGGGAGGGGTGGGGGTTGGTGGGTAGAGAACACATGACTCTCTGTAGAGTTCAGCACTCGGGTGTGTATTGACTAAGACACAGTGTAAAGGATGATTACTCAGTATTAAAGATTGCCTGTGATTGCCACATTGCATTAGTCAATCTGGGGTTTTTTTTTTTTTGGAAGCCTTCCTTCGACAGAGACACGAAAGATTCCATGTCACTTAATTTGAAGAGAAGGGCGTTTCTCTCTCTCTCTCTCTCTCACACACACACAAAACACTTTTACACGACAGTTTATCACCCGCGTAACTCAGTGAGTTCTTCCCCCACTGACGTGAAAAGCACTGTAGCAAACAGAAAGATTAATTATTATTTATTACACAACCGATATCCTACTCCACCTCAAAGAACAACAACAAAATGACATTTGTCTAGCGCCTTTCACGTCAGGAGGAGCGTAAAAAAAAACCACACATGTTCTTTTACAGATTAGATAAAACAGCAACAACAACATCAACCTCCCATTACACAATGTCCTTCGTGCAGGATAGAGTCGGAACATTGCATAGAGGTGGAGTTGGAACCAGAGCGAGGGAGAATAATAACAATAAATAATAATAATAATAATAATCCTTGCATTTGATAGAGCGGCTTTTCACATCGTCTCAAAACGCTTCACAGAATATACTGAAAGTGAATTGTACGTATATATCTGTAAGTGAAACGCGGCAGCCAATTGCACACAACAGCGTTCCCCCCCCACACACAAACAGCCGTGGATTGAAAATGACCAATTTTTATTATTGTGTGTTTTGTTTGGGACCGATTATTATTGGGCGCGCGTGTGTGGAGTAAGGAAATTTGTCCAAGGTTTTCCCCCTGACCTGCCTGGATTCGAACACAGGTCTCACGCTTGTAAAGCGAGTGAGTGGCTCTAACCCACTGAGCTACAGGAGCTCCACAGAAAAGGTGACCAAAGGCATGGACTGACCAATGGAGGTTAGTGTGAAGGCGGAATCTCACAAACAGGTACAGAACCACATTATAAAAATGCCTCTGTATAATCACAGAACAAGTCCTGACAAACACCGCGATTGGAAAGGTTACTCACCCCCACCCCCAAATAATATCTTACGCAAATTATGACTGAGCTCAGTGGCAGACAAAGAATTCTATAAATTAGTCATTCCATCTGCATGCAAGCCAGTTTTTACAATGGCGAGTAAATGCATAATGGCATTTTATTGCCTCATTATTATTGCATAACTTAACCGTTTGCTCGATCTCAGTCTCAGCCCAAACCTTTGGATAAGACACATCCAGACTTTGGGAACACACATGTTGCGCGAAGTACGATTTGTTGCTGTCTTCGTTGTTTTTCCCCCCACTCCACTCTCCGCTCCTCTCCTCTCCTCTCCCAATTGTGGTCTGAAGCTGGTGAGTTTGGGGTTAGATGAGTGTTCGACAGCTACACACGCAGATCTCCCCCTGCTTTCCACCAGGTGAAGGGGCTTCCAATTGGGAGTCCAATTGACAGCTGTGGGAGGCTTCATTAAAACCATGCCAAGAATCACCTGATTTCCATCCATTGGCGAATGACAATTAAACAGCACAATCAGTGCAACTCACTCTTTATTCACACGGTGAACTCAAGGTCCTCTAGCTCAGTGGGTTAGAGCGCTCGCCTTACAAGCGTGTGAGACCTGTGTTCGAGTCCAGGCAGGTTCAAGGCGAAACCTTGGACAAGTTTCCTTACTCCACACACACACGTCTAATAATAATGCGTCCAAAAAAAACACAACAATCCCCACCAAAATTGGTCATTTCAATCCACGACTGTTTGCGTGTGCGTGTGCAAATGCAAGGATTATTATTATTAAGCATAAATTGCACCCCCCTCCCCACCCCCCCCACCACCCAGTAACTCTGCCCTCATCGTTTCTGCTCTGAACTGCAAAATTCACGCTTGAATACAACGAATAACAACAACAAGCTTTGCGTTTGAGTTTGATGAAGCGCTTTTCATGTATCCTAGACATCTCAAATGATCTCACGGCGTGTACTGTGTTGTGTGTTATGCATTTGCGGGGGGGGGGGGGGGGGCAAACAGTGATTTGTTGCCGAGAATGGCATTAAAAAAAACACACACGAGAGACAGCGAGAGCCTGCGATGCCCCCCACTCTCACACATCCTATAACACAGTCGTCGCCGAGCATTTTGTTAATTATTCACCCGTCCCTGATAAATTATTCAAAGCGAAACTCTGGAAGTTTAATCACCATCCATTTTTCTTGCTCCCGTTTTCACACGAGCCCATCAACAACAACAACAACAACAACAACAACAACAACAACAAAGCGACGCGACGTCTCAGAGCGCTTCGCGGAATATACTGTCAAATGAATCGACTGTAAATGTATATTCGTGGGCGAGCGAAACGCGGCAGCCGATTGCGCACAGCAGTGTCTTCTCCCCCCCCCCCCCCCCCCCCCCACAAACAAGAACTTATTCTCCCAACAGTTGTCAGTGGGTGGGGAGGTGGGGGAGAGAAAGGAAAAGGGGGGGAGGGGGGGGGGAGACAGAGAGGGGGGGGGGGACACGGACACAGAGGTGCGGGGGGGGGGGGGGGGTGGGGGGGGGGGGGCAGAGAGAGGGTGGGGGGGAGGAGTGTCAGATACACTTACACAACCAGAGCCTAATAATTCCAACAGACACAGACAGTGACACAGAGAGACACACAGAGAGAGACAGTGACAGAGAGAGCAAATGAGGGTGATCAAAGACACATGTAAACATGCGCATTACAATCGATTCGCTAAGTTGCTCTGACCAGAGCAGTTCGTGAGGGTGTTATGTGCACAGTGTTTACACAGGACTTTTTGTTGTTTTAAACACTTTCTGTGTGTATGTGTGTGTATATGTGTGTGTGTGTGTGTGTGTGTGTATATATGTGTGTGTGTGTGTATATATGTGTGTGTGTGTGTACAACATTATATAGATATATACATTAATTATCAATCAATCTAAATTAGAAATTCTTGCTGATAAGTAAAGCCAAGAGTAAAGTCACAGGAAATCAGGGTCGTCCCAACAACCCCCTCCCCACCCCACGTGGGTTTAAATGCCTGTTAAACTACAAGTTACTTTATATACAAGGACTTCAATAAAAAGGGAGAGAGAGAGAGAGAAACTGACCTGTGCTGTGTCGTCTGTGTTGGTGTGAGAGAGAGAGAGGAGTTAGTGACAGTGTTAGTGATTCCTGGACACTGTTTGCTTCTGCTGATCCTGGATAAGACTTTCTCAGCTTCTCAACTCACAGGCACACACTCCCCCCCACACACACTCCCCCCCCCACACACACACACACACTCCCACACACACACACACACTGCATCACACACCCTCTCTCACACACACACACACTGTATCACACACCCTTCTCTCTCACACTCACTCACACACACACACACAGGGGGTGGGGGGGAGGAACAGTCTGATTGACTATACATTGACTCTTGTGATCATCATGATAATCTGACTCCAGCTGTCAGCCCCCCCTCCCCCCCCACACCCCATCTCCTCCTCTCCCCCCCCCCATCTCCTCCTCTCCCCCCCCCCCCATCTCCTCTCCCCCCCCCATCTCCTCCCCCCCCCCCCCATCTTCCTCCTCTCCCCACCCCATCTCCTCCTCTCCCCCCCCCATCTCCTCCTCTCCACACCCCCTCCCCCAGACATTATCACCCCCCAGTGTGACCACGACCATGTGTTTGCTGTTGGTGTGATGGCAGTTGGCAGGATTCAGGTCCTGTCCAGGAGTTTATACCAACAACAACAATAACAACAATAAATCCGCGCATTCAATACAGCGCTTTCCACGTCTTCTAGTCTGTGTCTCAAAGCGCTTCACAAGAATACACTGTAAAGTGAACCGACTGTATATATATTTGTGGGCGAAACGCGGCAGCCAATTGCGCACAGCAGCGTCCCCCCCCCCCCCCCCCCCACACACACACACAGTCTTGGATTGAAAATGACCAATTTTTATTATTGTGTGTTTTTGGGGTGGGGGGAGAGGTGTGTATGTGTGTGTGTGGGATAAGGAAACCTGCCAATAATAATAATGATAGACATTGTGGTGATGGATTAACCTTTTGGGGGGATTTTATTTTAATATAATGTGGGAGTGTTGAGGTAAATGTTCCCACCAACGCAAAAAAAAAACCCAAACAGCGATTTCTCAGAATGTAAACCGGGCGTGACGGAGATCACTCAAGATGAGTAATGCCACGAATGTCGCTAATGATAAACCCTCAAACTCCTTATAATCTCAGTGTGTATGTGTGTATGTGCGTGTGTGCATGCGTGTGTGCATGTGTGTGTGTGTGCGTGCGTGCGTGTGCATGCGTGTGCATGTGTGTGTGTGTGAGTTGCTTTCAGGTGCTCAATAATGATTCACCTGTACTCGAAACCAAAAAAACACTCGCCCATCAGTGTAATTTTCACACGGTTCTGAGAAAACTGTAATTTCACAACAGGGATAGTTAAGGGAGCGACAAAGGCACACATGTCCTGACGTGAAAGGTTTTATCCACAGATTATTATTACTGTAAAAGTATAGCTCTTGTTCTCTCGGCACTTTGATCCTCGCGGAAACGCAGCGATTATTATTTGAGAAACAACCCATTTGAGAGCTGGAGGAGATACCATTCTTCCAATAATGATAATAATAATACTGTAATAATAATAATCATGCAATAATAATAATTTTCACAGACTTCTAGACTGTGTCTCAAAGCGCTTCACAAAGTATACTGTAAAGTGAATTGACTGTGTGTATATTCGTGGGTGAAACGCGGCAGCCATTGCAGCAAATATAAAAATTGGTCATTTTCAATCCACGACTGTCTGTGGGGGTGGGGGTGGGGGTGTGGGGGTGGGGGGGGGGGAATCGCTGCTGTGCTTGATTGGCTGCCGCGTTTCGCCAACAAATATATATACAGTCAATTCGCTTTACAGTATATTCCGTGAAGCGCTTTGAGACACAGTCTAGAAGACGTGAAAAGTCACGATATCAATAACGCAAGGATTATTATTATTATTATTAATGTGATTATTATGATTATAAAACCCGCTTTAAGACCTATTTTCCGATGGCACTTTCGGGCTCTCCCACTGACTTCTGCGCGTTTAATCTGTTAAATATAATCAGGAAGTGCCCTCTGCTGGCCAATCGAGCTTCCTTCGCTGGACCTTTCAGTTCGTGGCTTCACCTCAAGCCAAATGCGCTCTCACAACAACAACAACAACAACAACAACAACACAAAATCACACTTGTACAGTACAAGCCTTTCACGCCTGGAGGACGCCCCGAAGTGTGAAGCGAGCGCTCGCAGTGAAACGTTCTGACGCGATAAATCGGCAATAAGGAATCCAAGTCCTTTCCCTCGCTTCAAAGCTTAAGTCGTTTTGAACTCCGCAGGTGGAGTTACCAACAGCAGCCAATTGCTGTGCGCAATTGGCTGCTGTGTTTCGCCCACAAATATATACAGTTAATTCATTTTACAGTATATTCTGTGAAGCGCTTTGAGACGTCGATGAGGATGTGAAAAGCCGCCATATCAATGCAAGGATTATTATTATTATTATTATGTACCTGTTTGTGGATGCTGCTGTGCACATATTAGCTCCTGCGTTTGCCTATGAATTCACAGTCACTACACTTCACAGTAAAAACCCAAGTGTAGCTGTTTATGTTTAACTACAATAAATGCAGGAATTATTAATATTATTATTGTTGAAAACCGTTCCTGGCTGAGCATTGCACATCCTCAGCCTCGGCGTCAAAACAAATCAGTCCTTTTTTTAAGTAGTGACATGCGTAAACAACAGTCATTACATTGGAAAATTGTTTCATAACCGCAGGAGCATTCAGCTGCTTCTGATTTGATTCAAGGCTTTAATATGATGTTAGTGTTTGTAACTCTCACCCGAATCTCTCAATTAGATTAAAATCCTCGCAATATGTTGTACCTTTGTGTGTGTGTGTGTGTATGTAAGTGCTGAAATGAATATCAGAAGGATATTTGATAATAAGAATTAAGATTTTGATGCCTCTTAAAGTGCCTTGGGCTTTTAACGTTTAAAAGCTTTTCTTTTCGAGTCTTTACAGAATTGTCGTTTCAGAAAAAATATTTCACGTAGAAACCTGTGATGTTACAATATTTCCTCAAGGGGTGGTGTGTTTGCAACCCAGGGATTGGATTTGACAGTAATAATAATAATTATAATAATCCTTGCATTTGATATGGAGCCTTATTAGGGTCTTCAGACGTCTTAAAGCGCTTCACAGAATATTTCTGTAAAGTGACTTGACTGTATTTACAGGAGCAACGTGCTTCAAACAGGTTTTTAACATTGAAAGGGGAAAAAACTCAGACCAAACTTTTACTCATTTCACTGGAGACCATTTTTGGATCACTAATAACGTCAAATAATAATATAATGACAATAATAATGATAATAAAAGTGCCTTTCAAGTCAATAAGACTGACACAATAAGAATCGCCTGTGTATTTTTATATAAAGAGTGACTTCTTCGCGAGACAGATTGTTCCAATGTGTTACTCCGGCTTTAATCGGGTGAATCGGTCGAAGTTTAACAGGCAGCAAAATCGTTGCTTCGAAATTTTTATTGATAAGTTGTGAGTTTGCCCGTGCGGCAAACTAAATTAACCACGCCGATGATCGCTCGCGGACCAGGAATGAACTGAGAGACAGGTCCCTGTGAGGTTCAGCAAAGGGTGTCTGTCTGTCTGTCTGTCTGTCTGTCTGTCTGTCTGTCTGTCTGTCTGTCTGTCTGTCTGTCTGTCTGTCTGTCTGTCTGTCTGTCTGTCTGTCTGTCTGTCTGTCTGTCTGTCTGTCTGTCTGTCTGTCTGTCTGTCTGTCTGTCTGTCTGTCTGTCTGTCTGTCTGTCTGTCTGTCTGTCTGTCTGTCTGTCTGTCTGTCTGTCTGTCTGTCTGTCTGTCTGTCTGTCTGTCTGTCTGTCTGTCTGTCTGTCTGTCTGTCTGTCTGTCTGTCTGTCTGTCTGTCTGTCTGTCTGTCTGTCTGTCTGTCTGTCTGTCTGTCTGTCTGTCTGTCTGTCTGTCTCGTCAGTCAGTCAGTCAGTCAGTCAGTGACACAGATGTAAAAAGAGATGAGAATTGACCCTGACGTCTTCTCTTCTTCCCCCCTTTTCCTGTTGCCCGTTGGTTTGGCTGCCAGAGTGCTGTGGTTTGCTTTGTTTCTGGGCAGGAGTGGCCAACGAGACAAGACACGACAAGGAAGGCAATAACAAGACACCAGTAAATAATGTGGAGCTCCTGTAACTCAGTGGGTTAGAGCCACTCACTCACTCACTCACTCGCGAACTCACTCGCGAACTCACTCGCGAACTCAGTCACTCGCGAACTCACTCACTCACTTACTCACTCACTCACTCACTCACTCACTCACTCACTCGCTCGCTCGCGAACTCACTCGCTCGCGAACTCACTCACTCGCGAACTCGCTCGCGAACTCGCTCACTCACTCACTCACTCACTCACTCACTCATTCACTCACTCGCGAACTCACTCGGGAACTCACTCACTCACTCACTCACTCATTCGCCTTACAAGCGTGAGAGACCTAGTATTTGAATCCAGGCAGGTCAGGTCAGGTGAAACATTTGACAAGTTTCCTTACTCCACACACACACACACACACACACACACACACACAGTCAATTCACTTTACAGTATATTCTGTGAAGCGCTTTGAGACGTCGATAAGACGTGAAAAGCCGCCATATCAAATGCCAGGATTATTATTAATTATTATTCTCATCCTTGTAGATTTAAAGCCGATTGAAAGTCAGCGGAACTGAACGTGGAGCTGGCTGGGCCGACGGATGTTCCAAACATCTCAAATAGATCAGAGCTGCGAGGCAGGGATATAACGCGCGCCATTTTCTGGAGGCTCCAATAAGAACGGTGCAATTGAATTGAAGCTGTACGGTTTGGAGAGGGAGCGCAAAAACAAAACACAGCCAGCCAGAGTTTCTTTAACATCCACCAAAACACAGCCAGACAGGATCCCAGAGCTGGTCTGTGGCAGATGGGCTAGAATGTGGTGTAAACCCCCCCCCCCCCCCAAAGGCTAAAAGGAATTCACCGAGGAGCCCAGAAGCAACGCACAATAACAATTTTAATGACTCATTAAATTTTATGGGCATTTTTTAATCTTTTTCCAATTTTCCTTTCCAGCTTTCAGTAGGGGCGAGGGTCGGAGCGCGAGCATTGGAAAGTTCCGCAAAGGGAAACACGAATGTTTCCCCCCCCACCCCCCACTACCCCGGACCCCCTCGCCCCCCCCCCCCCCCCCACCCCAACACCCCTAACCACATCCCCACCCCACCTCACGCGAAATTTAATTGACAATAAAAAATCCTTCTTCTCTACCTGCGGAGGAACTGATGAGATCCACATTTAGGGACCCGGTTGCTATGTTATGCCGTTACAATCCCAATTAAACAGCAACAGGAAAAAAAAAACGACAAGTCCTGGAAGACGTAACCAAAGGTGTTTTGGGGGAATAGTTGCAAAGGTTAGCGATGGAAGACAAGTGTTACTTACCAGGAAATCAGATCAACTGAAATCAATAATAATAATAATAACAATCATTTGATAGAGCGCGTTACATATCGAAATGTCTCAAAGCGCTAAACAGTTTAATGCACGTTCAATTCACTTGACGCCACAGTTAATTCACTCTACAGTCTATTCAGTGAAGCACTTTGAGACGTGGATAAGATGTGAAAAGCCGCTACATCAAATGCCAGGATTATTATCATTATTATTATGATTATTACTATATTTTCTTTTGAATCGTGCCATAGGATCTTAACACCCACCTGAAGAGGCAGAAAGGGCTTTGCTTCAATGTCTCGTCCCGAAAGACAACACGGTACGGTGTTTTGGCTGACGAGTGTGATTTGCTGTAAGTCAAATCACACTGTGCTGGGTTGTAAGTAGACACATTGGCTAAAGGTTTTTTGTGACAGGACAAGACAGGATTAATGACAGCCCGAGTGAAGTCACAGCATTGCACTAAATTATACACCATTTTTTAGAGACGCTTCGCTCATAAAAAGACAATAATCGAATGTGAACCACAGATGTTTATTTTTGTGTAGCTACTTCGATGGCTGCGTTCAGGGGCAGGAACACACATGACCTGTCAAGCACAGTCAACAGCTATTAAAGCTGATCTATTTGTATTTAAATGAATGAATGAGGGGGTGGGGATGGGGGGGTGGTGGGGGGGTGGTGAGGAGGGAGGATGGGTAAGGGGGGTGAGGGGGCGGGGGGGGGGGGGGGGTTTGAGACATCTTCTTGATGTGAAAGGCGCAAGCCAGGTAAATGTAAATTGTACTGTATAAACAATTTGACAGAGAGAGAGAGAGAGAGAGAGTAGCTGTTTTTTGTAATAAAGGCAAAAAAAAAAAAGAGAGAGTTAGGGGTTTGGGGCTGGGGGTGGGGGTGAGGATTTGTGTGGGCTGGGGTGGGGGTGGAGGGAGGGGGAGATGGGGGTTGAGGAAGATCTGGGCAGCAAAACCTAAAGTCCCGGCTTGTTTTTGGTGAGGAGCTTGTAGATGGTCTGGTAGCCATCGTCCCAGGAGTAGAGCTGCCTCTCGCGGTGGTTGTAATGCATCATGGAGTGTTTGCCGTAGCGCTTGGGGAAGTAGAGGACGGGCAGGTCCTCGGTGGTGACCACGTCGGTCACATCGTAGACGCACTGTATGCGCGAGCGGCCTCCCTGCTGGGAGTTGTACACCACGTACAGGGTCCCGCAGATCATGAACGCAGCCTCGGCTCCCGCGCTGGCGCAGGCCGTGTCCCACGAGTGATTCCACCGCCAGGCCGCTGTGGTCGATCTTGGTGAGCACCCACGATGCCGCCGTTGTCCGGGTCGGCGTGGATGGCCCACAGCCCCTGCTCGTCGGCCGCCAGGTCTATCAGGTGTAAGGGGTGAGCTGGTAGGCGGGGACCCCTCCCGGCTCCCTGCAGAAGCATGCGGTCGCTGACCGTCCGGTTGTGGAGGTCGTACTTGATGATCTCGTTCCCGGTGCCGTTCCTGTGGTAGTACAGGAAGCCGTTGTACGCGGCGTGGCCCGTCCCCCTCCAGCCGTACGGCAGCACCGTGCTCACGGCCGACTGAGGGTACGAGCTGTCGGTGAAGGCCCGGATGTTGGCGAACTGGGAGAGGACGTTGTTGTCGGTCCCGCTCAGGAAGTAAATCCTCTGGGAGTCTTTGACCGGATCCTTGATCCAGGAGCCCTGCACGTCGCCCGCTCGCTTCACGATCTTCAGAGACTTGATGCCGGTCAACATCAGGTCACAATCTGCAAGGGGAGGTGGGGGGGGAATAGGTCAGGGATGGGATAGGATGGAATGGGTGGGATGGGATAGGATAGGATAGGATAGGATGGGATGAGGTGGTAAAGGATGGGATGGGATGGGATGGGATGAGATCGGATGGGGTGGGATGGTATGGGATAGGATAGGATAGGATAGGATAGGATGGGATAGGATAGGATGGGATGGGATGGGATAGGATGGATAGGATGGGTTGGGTTGGGATAGGATGGGGTGGGATAGGATGGGGTGGGATGGGATGGGGTGGGATGGGATGGGAGGAAGACAAGAAGAAGAAGTTAAAGAAGAAGAAGATGAAGGAATCAAACCAGATCTCGAGGCTCTGCCTGCCATGTCTCAAAGCTCTTCACAGAATATATTGTCAAGTGAATTGACTGTATATATACATATATATATTTGTGGGCAAAACGCGGCAGCCAATTGCGCACAGCAGCGTCCTCCCCCCCCACCCCCACCCCCCCCACACCTGCACACACACAAACAGTCGCGGATTGAAATGACCAAATTTTATTATTGTGTGTTTTTTTTGGAGGGATTATTTATTATGAGGCGCATGTGTGGACTAAGGAAACTTGCCCAGGATTTCACCCTGACCTGACCTGCCTGGATTCGAAACACAGGTCTCTCACGCTTGTAAGATGAGTGCCTCTAACCGCTGAGCTACAGGAGATCCCACAAAGGTGAGGGAGTTAAAGGAACAACAAATTAAACAGCGAAGGAACAACAAGTTGAAAACAACTCCTTGGAATAAAGATTTTTCTACTGTGAACAATTTATCGACAACCAAAGACTTTCTTCCCACCATATTTCCAGTTGTACAGCCACAAAAACTCAATGGTTAATGGCAAGGTGTCTTGAATGTGTGTGTGTGTGTGTGTGTGTGTGTGTGGGTGTGGGTGTGGGGTGTGGTGTGTGTGTGTGTGTGTGTGGGTGTGTGTTGTGTGTGTGTGTGGGTGTGTGTGTGTGTGTGTGTGTGTGTGTGGTGGATGGATGGGTGGATGGGGAGGTGGTGGGTGTGGGTTGGCGAGGAATTTGAGCATTAATACCATTTGATTCTTGCTTGCACGAGGGAGGCTAAATGAGCAAGTCCAATCATTCTCTCTCTCTGAGACCCGCCTTGAGAGTAATATAGGAAATGGATTGAGAGTGCGTTTAAACTCTGCCGTCTTCCTTCACCAGGGAAGATCGTGTGATACAGGAAGAAGACTTTGGGTAAGTAATATATGGATGTTACTGCAGCCAGTGTGAAAAAACAGCCTGTTTACACGCCGGTAATGGCATGTTTACACAGTGCAATTTTAATTTAAATTTTATTGATTTTATGCCGCGTTTAGAGAAACGTTAAATTCTCTACGAGTTCGCAATTGTTGCCGGATGTGGACAACAGCCGCGCTGCAACTGCACTGGAAAACGCAACAAAACCATCGACGAGTATAATGAGGGCAGGAGAGTTTTGCCTTGGCGCTTTCATTGCAACAAAACTGAGTGCGTGTGCGTGATCTCTCGGTCTCCCCTTCTCTCGTCCAGACAATGAACTTTTCCACCCAGGAATCAGGTTGGTATGAAAATAATAACAACAGAGGTCAAAGTTCTACTCACTTCTGGGTCAACCGGCTGGTCTATCTATGAGAGCTGCCCCGCTGGCCTGAATTACACCCAAACGACATTCAGGGCTGGCTGTCCACGAGTCTGGCTACGAGGCCAGCGACAAAGCTACGTTTGCCAACCAAATGACTGGCCATTTGTTGCAATCCAATTGAGTCGAAGTAAAGAGTGTGCAGCTCATCCATCTCTGTGTGTGTGTGTGTGTGTGTGTGTGTGTGTGTGTGTGTCTACGACGGGCAAAACGCCAGAACATTTTAGATGAGAAAGCCAATATTCTCTCTCCACTTGGCCTCTGAAAACAATGAATCCTCAAAAAATGAAACCATAATAAATGAGTCATTTTCAATCAATCCATCCACGACTGTTTGTTTGTGTGGTGGTGGGGGGGGGATCGGGTGGGTGGGTGGGGGGTGGGGGGGGGTGGGGGGCGACGTTGCTGTGCGCAATTGGCAGCTGCGTTTCGCCCACAAATATATTTACACAGTCACTTCACTTGACAGTACATTGTGTGAAGCGCTTTAAGAGACAGTCTAGAAGAGGTAAAAAGTGCTTTACCGAATGCAAGGATTATTATTATTATAAGTAAATAACCTAATGGATAAGGGTAGTCCTAACTAGGCAAGCGGCGGAGAGATGGCTGGGACCTCGAACCACCTGTATTGTATCTGGTAAAATCCAGCAATAAATAATCCCCAAGTTCTCTTCGAGGTCCTTATTCACAAAGAGTTACAACAAGGGCAAGTGCGCGTCTGAAACCCTGACTAGTACAGTGTAAATGGAACGTTTCCAGGGCCTGTTTCCACTTCCCGTAACATCTGCGAAACATCTGTTTTGAGAACTCAGACTGTTATTGTTATGTTGATGTTGTAACTGCCAATAGTGCGTCAGGAGGAAATTAATAATAATAATCAATAATAATAACAAGTCTTTGCATTTGATATAGCGCTTTTCACGTCTTCTAGGCCGTGTCTCAGAGCGCTTCAATGTAGAATATACTGTAGAGTGAATTGACTGTGTAGTTGTGGGTGAAACGTGGCAGCCAATTGTTGATAGAAATGACCGATTAAAACTAATTATTATTAGGGGGGGGGGGGGTGAATTGACTGTATGTATATTTGTGGGCGAAACGCCGGCAGCGATTGCGCACAGCAGCGTCCTCCCCCCCCCCCCCCCACACACAGTATATATTCTGTGAAGCGCTTTGGGACGTCGATAAGACGTGATAAAGCCGCTATATCAAAATGCCAGGATTATTAATAATATTATAATAATAATATTGAACATTTCACAAGACAAAAGCTTGCACCTGAAATCATCTTCAGCTTCCCTTTCTTTTCTCCTCGGCTTGTTTGAACTGTTCCTCCACCAGCTTCTCGTCCATCTCCACGCAGGGTTGGGAGGGCTGCTGGGTCTCCAGGTAGTCAATGTCTCTCTCGACCCGCTCCATCCTGAAGCCCAGGTTCTCCACGTCGTTCCTGAACTCGCTTTTGTAACTGTTGATGTTGTCCACCGGACAGTGATTTCTTTCTTGAAATCTCTGAATTCCCTCACGTACTTGACTATGTCTTGGTTACACTTTGCCAGTCGGTCCTGCGATTGACACGAAAGAACAATACTACTACTAATAATAATAATCCTTGCATTTGACACGTACAGCGTCTCATTCACCTCTTCGAGACGTCTGAATGTACCGTAAACTAAATTGTCTGTGTGTTTTGTGGGCGAAACGCGGCAGCCAATTGCGCACAGAAGCGTCCCCAGCGCGCACAAAAACGGTCGTGAGTTGAAGTGACCAAATTTTCGCAAGGGTTTATTAAAACAGCCGAACTGTTTGTTGGTCTGTTCGAGGAAATTTATTTGACGCTAATTAGTGTTACATTAACCTTTGCCATGAACTTTGAAGGAGGTAAGAAGAAACATCCTGAAAAGCAGATCACCTATAATCATAATAATAATACTGTATATGGACAATGTCTTAAAGGAAATGTGTTTTAAATATATGTATTGTAGCCTCGTCCGCCAGCGAATATTATTGCCTTTGCCCGATAACTGCAGTCATCTGAAAAAGCTGGACACAAATCCTGAACATTACTTTCATCTTGTTTCTTACATTCGCTGCCAGTTTCGAAAGCCTTGGCGTCTGTCAGCTTTGCGGCTTTTCTGACTGCTCTTTTTTTAATTGCAATAAAAACGGACTTGGACTAAGTTAATGTTGGGGGAGAAGAGAAATTCCACCAGAATCTAGATTTAATCTCGATTCGTTTAGTTTCCAATCCGAACGACTGGTCGAATTTGTCGTGCCCTTCAACAGACTTCATAGTTACAGAAAACCAACTTCAAAGTTGATCCTGAATTCAACAAATATGCCAATTTCCGGACAGTCTGTGAGTCGCTACAAACCAATAAGTCAATCTAAATCCAGGTTGAATTTCTCCCCAACTTCTTCTTTTTTTGTGTAGATTTATACACTGACCGCATCGCTATGTTTGCACACGCAAGATTGTTACCTGTTAAAAAGAAAGAAAGACGGATAGCTCAGACACTGCTGTGCGCAATTGGCTGCTGCGTTTCGCCACAAATTTATACAGTACAGTCAATTCACTTTACAGTATATCCTGTGAAGCGCTTTGAGACGTCGATAAGATGTGAAAAGCCGCTATTATTATTCTTATTATTACTATTATTATTAACCCTCATTCTTATTGCTCTAAGATAGCATTGCTCAAACTGGGTGGGAATAGTGGGGAGTGACTAGTTGAGATCTTACCTCCAATATATTGATGCGACGCTCGATGTACTGCATGAGTAAAGCATCTTGCGTTATCCGTTGAGCCTGTCCAACGCTTTGAGTTAAGAAGAGAAACAGCAGCAGTCTTGGCGATGGGAGCCAGTCGACCATGTTGGTGTGGGTGGGGGATGGGGGGGGGGGGGGGGGAGGTTGTGGGGGTGGTGGGGGGGAGAAGGGGAGTGGGGGAGAAATTCCTCTCTCAAGGAAGTTTCAGCACAAACAGAGAGAGATGGAGAGAGAGAGAGAGAGAGAGAGAGAGAGATTCGCCCAGTTTCTTTTTTTTCTTCTTACGAGACCCGGGTTACCTTTCACTTGCCCTGTGACAAACGATGAGAAAGTTGAATGTTTACGAGGAGAAGAAAAAAATTGTAAAGGAACTGCTTCTCTGTTCAGGTTAAATACACTGAACAGTCTGGCAGCTAGTGAACCAAAGCTCTGTACTGTAACTGTACGTAGTGGGCTTGAGCAGAGACAACAAACACAGGCGTCTGTTTGAAGGATGATTTTTTTGTTGCTGTGTAAGCAGATGGGTCTATTCCAATTCTTTGATTGTTTCCACATGTAATGACTCAATCAGGACAGAAAAGGAGCCAAATAAAACAACAGTGCAACAAAAATACTCTCTCTTACCTTGTGCCACACACACACACAGACAGAATCTGCAATGGGAAACGTTTCAAGGGTCTGTTAGCAAAACGTTAGCACTATTTGCAAAGCCCAAAATGTACTCACACAGAACAAGGCTGGTTACTAAAAAAAACCTGAAAAGAAATCTTGGAAAATGTCCGAGCCAAATTCTAAACGATTTTCAGCGTCTCAGGACGTCCTCCCGACGTGCAATATTACATGTAATATTGTTGTTGTTGATTTTATAAAGTGTAATCCAGTGAAACATTGCCCTGTATACTGAGCAAACACAACACAAAAAGCCACCCCCCCCCCCACCCCCAACCCCCCCCCCCCCCCCCACCTCATAAGGTGCCAGTGTTAGTTACGTCTGTTTGCGTTACCTCGGCTCAAACTGTCCACTGGTTCTCCCTTGTTCTACCATCAGCTCAGCTCCCTGACTGCACGGGTTTTGACTTCTTTAAAGCCTCCTTCGCATTGAGGCAGGGGGTTGGATTTCCTCTCTTTATAACTTGTTGGATCCCTGCCGTACCATCTGTGTCTCTGTGGGCACGCTGTGAGGAGTGGTGGGGGGGGGGGGGGGGGCTGGGGGTGGGGGCTGGACTTGGAATTGCCAGAATTTCCCTGTATTTGCGGTGTTGCCAAACTCCACACAGAGCCCAGCTCTCCGTTACGTCTGCTCTCCTCCTGGTTACTCCAGCCAAGGCCAGGCCAAGCAGAGACGATTGGGGTGGGGTGGGGGTGGGGGGGGAGGGTGCTGTATACATGCAAGTTGTTGTTGCTGTTGTTGTTGTATGTGTCTCGCACCCCCTCCCCCCCCACACCCACCCACCCCTACTCCTTTCCTATTTTCAGGTCACGGCTTGAAGACCTTTCTTTTCGACCGCGCTCTGAAACAGAGATCGGGCGTGGAGCGAGGGGGGAGTGAAGGCGCTACATAAATCCAAGTTGTCGTCGCTGTTGTTCTTGCTGTATTGGCTCGGAATCTCATCGCTCTATGATATTCCCTTGCGTAACAAGTAACCAGGCAGCCAGCTCCCCCCACCCCAACCACCCACCCCCCCCCCCCCAAAGCCTCTGTTCTCAGGCTCAGGACGGTTTCATTCTGTCCCTTTCCGAGGAAGACAGAACTAAAGCCACCGACATCACAAGCTCTGTGGACCTCAGCGTCTCGGTCGTTACTCGGGTGTTTACGGCTTGTGAAATTAATAACCAGCTCCTCCAGTCTGCAGGGCAGCAAACAACAAACACGTGATTAAGGTGCGAGGGGCAAGTAACAACAAATCAATCGCGTTTTTTTAAATGGAAAAAGATTCACGGCTGAAATCGCGCTTGTTCGCGCGGATCCCAATGTTGGGCTGAAAGCGAAGCCAAAGCCAGTCGGCGTTCCCGCTATCTACTCGCTCCGACAGACAAAGTTGTAAGAGAATATCTCAACTTCCTCTGAATGTTAATTGTGGGGGGGGGGAGGGGGGGGGTCGAGTGGGCGAGTAGGGGACTGGGGGGGGGGGGGGGGGGGGGGCCATACAATTCAGACCAAGTGAGCCTATTCGCCCAACGCTACCCAATTATTGACAACATCTGCGCGCTCTCATTTGATGGCTGTAAAAGGTTTTGAAACAAATGGGATCTGAAGCAGAAATAATTGAGCCTGACTTTGAATATTACAATATTATAACAGCCCTCACTCCGGTCCTAATGAGGCACGTCCACATCAGGTACAATGTTGAAATGGGGCCAAGTTTTGGTATAACACAGTGTTCAGTAGCTGGGGTGGGTGGCAGGGGAGGTGGGGAGGCTCGGAGGCCTCTGGAAACATAATGACGTCTTATCCTCTGATGAGGCTCATTTGTATTCCCTCCTCCTGACCTCCGTGGACTCTGTGTCAGCCGTGGAGGCTGAGTAGAGCAACAACAACAACAACAACAACATTACACTTGTAAAGTGCACCCTAAAGTGATGTCCGGATTTACTGCTTCAAGAGAGAGGTGATGGTTATTTGGGGAGGACGGGTTTGCGAGGTTATGGAGAGAGAGAGAGAGAGAGAGAGAGAGAGCCGGCACGGACTCGATGGGCCGAATGGCCTCCTTTTGTGCGTGAGATTCTGCGATCCTATGAACATTTCCATAGAAGTGGATTCTGCGATCCTATGAACATTTCCATAGAAGTGGGTGAGGGCAACACTCTTCACTTTGTTTTGCTGGACGATGCTGAGTTTCAACTCTCTTGAGCACTCTCTAAAAATACATCTGTGTCAGCGTCAGGCAAAGCCAGAGAGGGGGGGGGGGATGAATGTTGGTGGTTGAAAATGCGATGTTTCTTCAACAGACAAGACCCAGTAGAAATTCCACCTGGGATCTCGATTCACTCTCTCTCGGTAGCGTTTGTGGATTAATCCGGAGCGTTTCCCAAGCAGTTTTCCCGCTCGGGAAAATGAACAATTTAATGAACAATTTCACGTCCTGTGTTCAGACGATAAGACTCCATTACCTGATCCGTTCTCTCTGTGTGTAAAAGATGTTCCTTTAAATGATCTCCCCACCCCCTCACCCCTCCCCCCCCCCCCCCCCATCAAGCGGCTAGATGCCTTCGCATCTACACAGTCACTACACTTTTACAGAGACCTCCTGACGTGAAAACATTCTGCCGCTCACAATCAAGTCTAGTCAAGTCAAGGTTTCGCCCTGATCTGCCTGGACTTGAACACAGGCCTCACGCTTGTCAGGGGAGTGCTCTAACCCACTGAGCGACAGGAGCTAATTATTGTTGTTTTTGTTATTGCTCTCACCTGTGAAGTGCCAACGCGTTTGTTTTGGGTTAAATTCACACTGAAAGCACAGAAAACACCAGAAACATATCACCTCAATCTTTGGTTACATACAGTACATACATAGGCTTATGTTTGTGTTAATTACCTTTCGCCTGTATTAGATACATCGATGTATTTAAACATTAAAGGCTGTACCAGATTCAATGGCTTTCCTGAAATAGATAAATAATTCACCCGGCCATCCAGGATGACTTTTAATGGATCAATTAAAAAGTGTAATTTTGCGTGGGCCTGCCTGTCCGAGCTACAAAGGCTCCATCGTCACAGGGCAAGGCACTGACTGGCTTTATAGCCACAAGAGTAAATTAATTGCAGATTTTAGTGTAACGTAGCTTTGGTGAGCTGGGACTGCAGTACACAAACCTCCAGTCCCCACAGTAGCATGAAGGAAAGGGCCATTAGACAGACTTGGGAGAGACTTTCCACAAGAATGTATTTTAATAACTCTCGGATTTTGACAGTGGCAATCGCCCACAAAAATATATATACAGTCATTTCACTTTACAGTCTATTCTGTGAAGCGCTTTGAGACGTCGATAAGATGTGAAAAGCTGCGATATCAAAATGCCAGGATTATTATTATTATTATTATTATCATCTCTAGTCTGCAACAACAACAGCAACAACTTGCATTTATATAGTGCCCTTGAAGCACAGGCTTGATGGACTGAATGCACTCTCGCTGTCCTATAATTTCTTCAGTAAACTGGTTTCTGAGCAAATATTCCAGTTAAACACATCTCTTTCAAATATATATATATTTGATATATATATATATATTTGATATACTGTGTATATATAGATAAACATTATTCACTTCAGGGTTATTTGTGGGAAATTGCTGCGTGCAAATTGGCTTTCACGTTTGTCTAGAAATAAACAGTTTGTTACACTTAACGGTGAATCCTGCCATGTGTAAGGATGTAGTGTATATATATATATATATTTTTATTAAAAAGATGAACTGGAAGGCAGCTGATCGCATCAATCACCATCAGCAAATAATTCACACCGAGGACTGACACACAAGAAGCACACGAGAATTAAATGCTACATTGCAGCAGCTCCGATCTCCCTACATTATATATACAGTATATATATATTTATATATAAAGAAACCATTCTTTCACAATCCTCTCAAATTACTTTGCGATTTTCACAGAGCTGGAATAAAGGCGGCATTTTGTCATGGTGCCAGTTAAAATTATTTCCTTGGGCCACTTATTTAGTGCTAAGGTTTCCTCTCTTTCTCTCTCTCTCTCACACACACACACAGACAATTCCTTCAATTCCTCCTAGCTGTAGGTGCAATCTTATTAAATAAACTGCACCATTTATACTCAGGATCTCATGATATCTCTGCCTCATTACAGACAGTAAAATGTCAGGCCTTGGGAGCAGGCCTTAGATAAACGTTTCGCTGTAAAGTTAATAAAAAGGACATTACTAAAGCCATACACAGCCGGCTATAGGATTAGATTACCTTTACAGCATTTTCACGCGTTTTAGATTACGGGGCAACGAGTCTGATTTATGACACTGTTACTTTAATTAACTAGTTTGAAGGATTATATTTTTAGTTTGCAAATGTTGCAGGTGGGGTGATTGGCAACTCGTGCCACCCACATTGACAGAGCCTCTGAACCTCTCCGTCCTCCTGACACTAACGGCGCTCTATACAAGCGTTGTTTCGTTGTTGTTTTTGTCGCTGTTTTTTTGTTTGTGTGCAAATCGGCTGTTGCGATGGCCCACAAAATACACAGTCATTCCACTTCTCAGCGTTCCAGAGTGTACAGGCACAGAAATCCAGGTCGATCGGGCAGGGAAGAGAGACGCCGAGAGCGAGCGAGCGAGCGAGCGAGCGAACACTGCTGTTTATTTAATACTCTGCTTTGAAAAGGCTCTATACAAGTGTCATTGTGTGATCGTTCTTGTTGCAATCACCTGAAAAGGAAACAGTGACCGGACTATTATCAAATGAAATGCCCTCATGAATACCAGCAACACCTGACATAGAAGAAAACAGCAAAGGGAGGGGGGTGTGGGGGGGAAAGAAAAAGGAGGCAGCTTAAACTCCGATAAGCTTAAAAGGATATTTTTGTAAGTTGAACAAAAGCGTTTTATGTTGACACACATGGCGTGGCTTTATTTTCTTATCTTACCGTCTCGATCGTAAAACCCTGACCATAGCCATCGCTCGCGAATAAAAATACAGGGGTTATCTGTACAGCAAGAGGGACAAAACGCCACAGCCTTGTACACGTGTCTGTCCACATCGGAAAAAGTTCTTTCCGCGGAACACGTGGGTTTCACTGTGACACACATTTTTGCACGGGTCACAAAGCCAACATTATCAACATATTACAGCATCAACTGTAATAATATTAATGTTAATATTAATATTAATAATAATCCTTGCATTTGATATCGCGGCTTTTCATATCTTATCGACGTCTCAAAGCGCTTCACAGAATATGCTGTAAAGTGAATTGATTGTATGTATTGCGTGGGCGAAACGCGGCAGCCAATTGCGCACAGCAGCGTCCCCCAGCGCCCCCCCCACATACACAAACAGTCGTGGATTTAAATTTATTATAATTTTTGTGAGGGATTATTATTAGGCGTGTGTGTATGTGTGTGTGTGTATGTGTGTGTGTGTGCGTGCGTGCGTGTGTGTGGAATAAGCAAAAGCTGCCCAGGGTTTCGCCCTGATCTGCCTGGAATCGAACCCGCGTCTCTTCTCTCTCTGCTCTAACCATCCAGCTACAGCGCTCCACGATATCCATTTACTTAGATATATTTGTGCCAGTTTCCATACCAACGAGATGCTGATGCGTGTATTCAACTAAATAAGCCACATGGAAGCGAAAAAATGTCAGCCATTCGATGAAATAACAGCACCGGGCGTAACATCACAATACACTAGCTGCGACCAAAACACTCAATAATAATAATAATAATAATCAGGATTATTGATTAGAATGACTGATTAGTAGAATTAGATTTACCTCTTGGGGAACTGGTGGGAAGAGACAACTCGGGGAAGCAGTTCAGAGCACTGACCGATGTCTCCGCACCCTTCCTCCTCAGTCAAGCGGGATCTGGAAGAGCGGAAGAATAAACAAGAACGTTGTAAACGGTAAGCGCCTGCGGCTCGGTCAGTGGGGGGGGAAAACCTGTCACCGCGTACTGTATTCAGGACTCGGGGGCAAAAACGTCACACGGATGTGGTAGTCATCGCGGGTTAATTAATTAGCGCCATCACACTGCACACTAATAATAATACTACTAATAATACTAATAATAATAATGCTCCTGGCATTTGATATAGCAGCTTTTCATATCTTCTGGACGTCTCAAAAAGCGCTTCACAGAATCTACTGTAAAGTGAATCGACTGTATGTACATTTTTGGCAGAGCGAAACCCACACAAACAGTCGTGGATCGAAAATGACCAATTTTTATTATTGTGTTTTTTTTTTTGGGGGGGAGAGATTATTACTAGGCGTTTGTGTGTGTGTGTGTGTGTGTGTTGTGTGTGTGTGTTGTGTGGAGTAAGGAAACTTTCCCAAAGTTTCGTCCTGACCTGACCTGACCTGCTTGGATTCGAACACAGGTCTCACGCTTGTAAAGGCGAGTGAGTGAGTGGCTCTAACCACTGAGCTACAGGTGCTTAGAATCAATGTAAATAAAGCGTGGGCTACACAGAGTGGAGCCATTCCCTAAGTGACCGAGGGAAGGGACTTTTCTTGTGGATTGCGAAGATCGGGCTGAATGATGAGGTGACATCTGAGCAGAAAAAGCCGTTGATAGCGAATTCAGAGTTTTTGCCGCCCGAGCGTTAATGGAAAGCGGTGTGAAAGTTAATTAGTAACATCTCACCCGCTCTGTCAGAGGGATGTGGTGAGCGTCTCTCTGCATAGATTATTCTGGGGTTTTTTGGAGATGGCCCATTTCTCGCTGTGAAGCACTGGGAATCATTAGCTTTGGGTCACGGGGAAAAAAAAATAGACTGTAATAATCCTGGCATTTGATATTAGAGGCTTTTCACATCTTATCGACGTCTCAAAGCGCTTCACAGAATATACTGTAAAGTGAATTGACTGTATATTGTATATATATATATATATATGTGTGTGGGTGGGCGAAAAATAGTCGCCACCCATCGCACTTATCTTCTGGTGGAAGAGTTCTGTAAAATCCACCTCACACATAAAGGTGCTATCTACCAAATTCAGACACTCTAGATGCACAGAGAGAGGAGAGTGTGTGTGTGTGTGTGTAAGCACCGTCATTAAACTTCTACTTGAGGTTTGTCAGTGTCCTTGTTGTAACAATATTCCTATCCTGGGTATGTGTGTAAGTGTCATTATTACTGTCTAATCAGAGCCACTTCACTTATTATATCAATAACGCCAATGACTGCTGCCTCCTTGGTCTAATTAACCGGTTGTGAGCTTTCTCTTTCATGCCTCCGCTGTTATCCTTCCCATCTCGAAAAATCTAGAGTCAGGCCCGTGAGTACGGCTGATTTAAGATTCTCTGCGAAGCTCTTCAACTGTAAGAAACTTTAGCTAAAAGAACACTCTTTCCGTAAAGAATCAGCGTTGGGGGGGGGTGGGGGGTATGGGTGGGGGGGGGTGGGTGGGAGGGATGGGGGGGGTGACTGCGATCGAGCAAACATCTCCCTGTGTACACATGGACTTCTTAAACGCTTGCTAAACCCAGCGATCGCGTGAAAAAGGCAGTTGACTGTGAGATCGGGATGCCACACACAGGAAGCTGTCAAACAAACACACGGTTACACAACTACGCAACTCAGGAGACTGAATAAAACCACGAGCAACGAAGGCTCTGGCGATATCAACAACAACAACAACCACCACAATCACAGCGACGACGACAAAATACAATCCAAGAAGACTTCTGTTCCAGCTGTTGATCTCTCTCTCTCTGTCTGTCTGTCAAGAAATATATTTTTTGGTCCAAAATCGATGCTCACAGTCCTGCCCTCTGCCCTCCAGTCCTCTTGCCATGGAATATTTGAAAGTTTTTATTCTGGTTAACTCCCTCTATCCCCAGTTCCTTTAAATACAAGACTTGGTCTTCTCTCGGTGACTTGGGTGATACAGATATCACCAATTTAGTTCCTACTGGAAGCATTAACTTGCTTAATAATAATAATAATAATCCTTGCATTCGGTATAGCAGCTATTCATGTCTTCTAGACTTCTCAAAGCGCTTCACAGCGGTAAAGTGAATTGACTGTATATTTGTGGGCGAAACGCGGCAGCCAATTGCGCACAGCAGCGTTGCCCCCCCCCCCCCACCACCCACAAACAGTCGTGGATTGAAATGACCAATTTATTGTTGGGGTTTTTTAAGGGATTATTATTAGGTGTGTGTGTGTGTAAGTGTGGAGTAAGAAAACTTGCCTAAGGTTTTGCCCTGACCTGCCTGGATGGCGAGTGAGTGGCTCTAACCACTGCAGCTACAGTGACTCCCAAGTCCTACTTACACTCCTCGCTGAATATACCAACGCACCGTTGTGTGAAGTAAAGTCATGGTAATCTGTAACTTACTGTGGTGATTTCTGACGATTCTCTGCCAAAGCACTAAGGTCACTGAGGTGTCTGGTCACAGTGGGAGCTAAACACTCCTGGCCTTAACCCAGCTCATCGAGCGTTCCCTGCTGAAGGGCGTCTCTTTCTCTCTCTCTCTCTATCTCTCTTCCCCCCCACTCTCCCTCCCTCTTTCTCTCTCTCTCTCTCTCTCTCTTTCTGGCTGATCGCAGAGTCACGCTGAGAGTGTAGCGTATTGGAGTGGATTTATTCCAGGCCAGATTGTCTGGTTTGCTCGACTCGACTCGACTCGACTCGAGAGAGAGAGAGAGAGAGAGAGAGGAAGGGAGAAGCCTGGGGTTGATCAGATAGCTGTCAAAATTGTGTAACTGGTACGTTCTATTGAACAGCAAGCTGGTAAAGTTGAGTGACTAGCGTGTATTTTGTCAGCCAAGGTGACACACAGCAATACTCCAGTGTAAACACAACCATTTAAGGTGGTCCCCACCCCCCCCCCCACCACTGCCCCAGCTGATATAAAGAGATATAGGCCAGTGGTCAGTTATCATGAGAAATGGGAAGGTCTCGGTTCCTATGCTCAGTGTGTGTTGAGTTTAGCCAATCTCACCTGGAGTAATAGATCTCAAGGTTTTATATTTAGGCGAGGGTGGGGGGGTGGGGGGGTGGGGTCTGGATAAATCCACACATGGTTTCTGTTCCTGATCAGTGTGCGGTGAGAAAGTGCCTCTTGTTACGTCGGGATGAATACATAAGAACATAAGAAACATAAGAATTAGGAGCAGGAGTAGGCCATTCAGCCCCTCGAGCCTGCTCCGCCATTCAATAAGATCATGGCTGATCTTCTGACTTGACTCTGATTACCTGCCCTATCCCCATATCCCCTAATCTTTCTATTTTTCAAAAATCTGACAGTCTCAGCCTTGAAAATGTTCGAGGACCTTGAGCATCTTGAATACAGTCATCATATTTGTACGCTTTTCTTTCTCCGTCTTCAGTTGGGTGTATGTAGGGGAAGGGGAAGTGGATAGGGGGAGGGGGAGGGAGAGAGGGAGGGGGAGGGGGAGAGGGAGGGGGAGGGAGAGAAGGAGGGGGAGGGGGAGGGAGAGAGGGAGGGGGAGGGGGAGGGAGAGAGGGAGGGTGAGGGGGAGGTGGGGGGAGGCGATGGTGTCACTCAGTGGGATTCCACAATGCGATCCAGATCTGCGGCATTTCTTCGGAGGAGGATTCCTCAGGAAATTTACCCGAAAAGCAGATTACAGGACTATATAGTTTGGCCCATTATGCAGAGCAAACATGAATGGTTTTATACACAGGTAGAGTTCGCTTTAACATGGCTTCGGTCAACGTGGTTTCGTTATTACGTTACAAAAGGGAACATTTATTAATTTAACTTGAGATGCCTAGAAGACGTGAACAGCGCTATATCAAATGCAAAAACAAAGAAAAAAACACTTCCTGGTTCCTGTCTTGGAATAGCCTTTCGCAACTCTAAACTCTAAATCTCCTTTTGTTTTACTGTCTTGTTTGTATCCTAAAAACACGAGAGCTCCTGTAGCTCAGTGGCTTAGAGCCCTCGCTCGCCTTTCAGGTGCAAAACTGCGTGGGGGGGGGGGGGGGGAGGGCTCGCTGTCGAAATAATACACCTTCGGGCAAGAAAAAGCAAACCCGTTTTTTTAAACCAGCGAAAAACACACACACACACACAGGAGTGAGTGAGAGAGAGAGTGAGAGAGAGTGAGAGAGAGATGTGTTCTCGACAATGCAAACATCACCTGAGAGAGAGATAGAGACACACACACACACACACACACACAGAGCAGTGGCAGATATGGCCTTTGTTGGGAGACAGACACTGACGAGAAGCGTGAGCCGACTGCAGTCGTGTTAATCAGTTTCGGGAGCCGTTCTCTCAAAGCCGGAAATTGCTCTATTAGGGGAAGAATCGGAAAGGCACTTAAGGGAATAGCCCAGATAGTAATACATACGCATTTATCAGGAAGCTGATTGTACACGCGCTGGGGAGAAGGGATTAGAAGCGTACAGAAGGGAATAGTGGGTGAAGACTCGTGTGGAATAGAAACACCGGCACGGACTAGCTGGGCAGAATGGCCTGAGGCTGTGCTGTACAGTCATTGTAGATCACAGTTATATAATAATAATAATAATCATTGCATTTGATATTGCGCTTTTCACATCTACTAGATTGTATCTCAAAGCGCTTCTACAGAATAGACTGTAAAGTGAATTGACTGGATATATTTTGTGGGCGAAACGCGGCAGCCAATTGCGCACAGCAGCGTTCCCCCCCCCACACACACAGTCGTGGGTTGAAAAAGACCAATTTTTATTTATTTTTTATTATATTAGTGTTTATTTTTTGGGGGGGAGAGATTTAGATTTTCCTTGTGATGCAGTGTGACCTAGACCGAATTTTGTGACTGTGCGATGACGTTAAGAAAAAGTTAAGGAACGTTGTGTCTGCGCGCTACAAAAACACACGAGGAGGAGGCTTCAAGGTGACCCAAACGGACAGTTTTGACACAGCTGATCTTGGCAATTTCTTCGCGACAGAGAAACACCAGGGCTGCACGGTTAAAAATAGGAATGTTTAGCAGTGAAAAGGAAAGTCAAACAGAATGCTTGTACACTGAAGCTCTCCGCAGTAACCTGTCCGGTACCTTGGGACGTCCTCCTGATGTGAAAGGCGCGATACAAACGTCATTTTGTTGTCGTCGTTGTTGTTGCTGTGGGTTTGAAGTGATCTTGAGATGCAGAAGCTGCTATTTCAATCGGGCTGTTGTGGCTGGGGTGGTGAGGGGGGGAGGGAGGGAGGGGTGGGGAGGGATGGTGGGGGGGGTGGGGGGGGGGGGGGGTTAAGACAGAGCTGTGATGAGGAGCTGAGCCAGTGGGGAGGGCTGTGATTAAATCAAAGGAACGTACGATTGTGTGCTAATGGCCTTTTTCCTGTTCCGGTCGCCCAAACTGCAGAAATTCTTGAAAATTATTGATGCTAAATAACGCTCCTTTAGGGATAAATGTTTAATGATCCACTGATGCCTGGCCCTCTTCTTCCCCAGTGTAGTCGTAATAGAAGCACATCAACTCCGCAGCTCCACACTCACAGTCAGTTCAACTCAAAGGCCGGAGCTCTTTTGAGAAACAGAGAGAGAGAGAGAGAGAGCATCTCAAACAGAGAGAGAGAGAGAGAGAGAGAGAAAGGAGTAGCATTACGGAGATGGACATGGACACGAGGGCAGCACAAAGTCAGGAAGAGAATGAAAGTAACCTTAAGTGGTGAACTGAGCGAGCGAGCCTTCTCACCGCGTACATCATTGAAAGCGACTTGTCTCGCTTTCAAAACGCATACCGTTGGAACAGCGTGACAGTCCAGCGCTGTACATTGGGATGCTGCGTTACATTGCCATGATGAAGGATAGAGGGATGGAAGCAGAAGGCAGCACAGAAATATAATTTGCGAGTCCGAAGCTCGAATCTATTCATTCTATGACGCAGCCATAGGGGGTTATAAAGTACAGCTCTATAATGAGAGTGGTGTGCAGTTCACATGGCAGAGACTTCAATATAGCTTTATGAGACCATAAACTAGATACCGGCATTAACCTTCAGTTTGTAAAGCTTAATTGCATGAATCCCTAGTTATTAAAGTCCTTGTCTAGACAGAATTGGATTTGATGTGGAAAATCTCCCAGTAATTACATTCACACTAAAGGGACAGTGGTGGCCACAAAAAGATTGAAATGAAGAAAATATCAAGAGACAAACGACGACACGATCAAAACACAAAGCCAGCACTGAGCCCGCGCAGAGAAGATTAAAAACCTCAAACAAAAAAACAGAAGTTGCCGGGGAAACTCAGCGGGTCAGGCAGCATCCATGGAGAAAGGAAAAAGAGTCAACGTTTCAGGGTCTACAACCCTTCGTCAGATTAAAAAAACCTGGTTCGTTCGAAAGCAAAATGCTCTGAATACAAACTAAAAGGCAGAATAACGAACGGGGAGATTACTCACAGCGAATCCTCATGCGATTTCTCTGTTTTTAAAAATTTATTATTAAGTATTTATTTCCAAACCTTCTTCGTTTGTCTGAGTCCAATTTTCTTCAATGCATCTTCCTTCAACGAGAGTAGCTGCTTTTGATAAATAGCAACAACAAAACACTAATGGATTATTACCACATGCTCTCAGAGATATTGGCACAGATCCTAACGAGGTTAAATTGAGTTGCTCATTTGATCAGAAGGTACTCGTGGAAACTACAAATTCTACACAGACCTGGACGGTCTGAGAGTTTTTTAAAAAATCTCAGCCAGGATGGATAGAAGCACGAAACACTACAACAAAATATATATATTAATAATAATAATCCTTGCATTTGATATAGAGGCTTTTCACATCTTATCGACGTCTCAAAGCGCTTCACAGAATATACTGTAAAGTGAATTCCCCTTTGTGTTTGTGTGTTCCACTCATCACTATATAACTCTATCAATGTAATTTTCTTGTTGTTATAATGATTCTCACATTTGATGACTGCTTGGGTTTTATGGGGGAGAGAACAGGATTGGGTCTTCAGTCAGCCAGGACGTCCTCCTGACATGAAAGGCGCCAAAATTATACAAATATAATTTTATTGTTCCTTTGTGACCCACCCACCTAAACCAGACGTTCGATCTCAAAGCCTTGCAAAGTGCGCCCACTTGAACCTACAAACTTTTGCCCTCGGGCGTGTAGATCATTCATCAATTTGATGAGTATTAGTTTAGGCTATAAGCTGATGAATATTCCATGAGGCAAAATGTTTCCTTTGATCCCGAGGATGTTATGAGAGTAAATCCTGTAGCTCAGTGGGTTGGAGCCACTCACTTGCCTTACAAGCGTGTGAGACCTGTGTTTCGAATCCAGTCAGGTCAGGTCAGGTCAGGGCGAAACCTTGGGCAAAGTTTCCTTACTCTCCTCTCCCCCCCTCCCCCTCCCTCCACGCACACACGCCTAATAATAATCCCTCCCAAAATAACCACAATAATAAAAATTGGTCATTTTCAATCCACGACTATGTGTGTGTGTGGGGGGCAACGCTGCTGAGCGCAATTGGCTGCCGCGTTTCGCCCACAAATATATACACAGTCAATTCACTTTACAGTATATTCTGTGAAAAGCTTTGAGACGTCGATAAAATGTGAAAAGCCGCCATATCAAATGCCAGGATTATTATTATTATTGGCATTCAGTCATGCAATACTCATTTCAGAATTTACTTGCAGGTTCCTACCGTATAGCCATCTCTCTTTCTTTCTCTCTCTCTCTCTCTCTCTCTCTCTCTCGCCATCGTTGCTGTGTTCAGGAATCAGTCCATTTTGCATCTCCTGAGACAATTGGCACCATTGAAAACCACAACAAGAGAAGCTGGTCTGGGAGAAGGTCACTCTCAAGCCAGCACAGAAACAACACAAAGTGAAACACCGTCATGTCAAAACTGCCTCCCTTTTATTTGAAACAAAACATTTTTTTTTAAAACATCCTATTCCTATAAAGAATAAATCACAGTACATTTAAATTGGTTTTTATTTATGATATAAGAAAAGAGAAAAAAAAATTGGATCTTGAACCCCCTCCTCCTCCTTTCCCTCCGTCCCCAATAAACAAAGTAAATGACACCACGTATCTGTGTACATGGGTAAAACCTTCTCCAACTCTCATTGCTGTAAATACTACATGCACAATCCGGTATTAAAATAGTTTGGGTTTGATTTGAAGGTCGGTGTTGTTTTTTGGGGGAGAACTGACAAACTGATTTATCGAGCGGTTAGTTAAGTCATGAAAACCCAATCAGATGAATAAATAAGTTACAGGCACGTGTATATTCCAGGATGATTAAAAACACACTGATGTCGGAAAACGTTAGTTTGGTGGCCGTTTCTGCCGGTTTCTCAACTCGTCAAAACATCATCGAAATACACCAATGGGAAATCACAGCCAATCGAGTTTTTTTTTTTTTGACGTCATCAAAGCTCGTATCGGAACCGGGTCTTAAACGAACCATTGCCTAGCATGCAACTGAATACAACATTCCCCATGCGCGGGAAAAACAAAACTAACAAATAAACAAACAAACAAACCCCACCACCCCCAAAAAACAAAAACAACACAACATTGCAAAAGAAAAAAACAAAGTTTTTTTTTCCTTTTTTTTTCCAAATTAGGCAATTGGCATTGAACTCCCAGAATTGTAAGTCTCTTCTCTCGGTTGTATGAAGTCTTCAGGCATACGTTGTGATGGGATCCCTTGAGTCCTTGTAAATCCATTAGTAGGAAATGGTTTATTTATCTCCCCACCACCTCAAGGAGAAGGTGGTGTTTTTAGAGAATTGCACGAGCCTTGACTGCCGCTGCTCGCCTGCCCCACCCACTGAGTTGCGGTAGATATAAAGAGAGACAGAGAGAGACACAGAGAGAGAGAGAGAGAGAGTCAGAGACAGAGACAAGCGTTCGATGTTAGTAATTGAATCGATACCGAACTCGAGTGGGGTTGGGGGCAGTGAAATACTGCAAACAGAACATTTTAACGCATTTTCATTTGACTCCTTTTCATCATTTTGCTCATTGTCTGTTTGTGGGTCATCACTTTGGGTAAATTCAAAACGCTCCCTTTCTATACATAGATCATATCACACACACAAACACAAACACACATACACAGTCATGTTACATCATATCGCACACAGTAGCAAGCAAACGCAAACACGCACACACACACATATACACACACACAAAATATATAGTAACACACTTGGTTAACCTCATAGTAGAAATTGAATGCAAACAGTCCGTACTAATTTAGATTTTATTTATTCAGCGTGAAACTGTTGCGGAGGACAGAATTCACATAGGCTTTGGACACAGATCTTTTGCTAGTTCAAGCCCGCGTCACTGATCTGTTCTTGTTTTTCCATGGGTAATAATCCCCCCCCCAAATAATAATAATAATAATTTGGCCACTCAATCCATGACTGTTTGTGGGGGGGGGGGGAACGCTGCTGTGTGCAATCGGCTGCCGTGTTTCGCCCACAAAAAAATAAACATTCAATTCACGTTACGGTATATTCCGTGAAGCGCATTTGGGACGTCTTGAAGAAGTGATATATGAAACGCAAGGATTATTATTATTATTAATTATTATTATTATTATTATTCTTACTTGAAGGCGTTCAATGCAGAATCAATTAAGAGGGATACATACGATCACAGCTGGAAAAGTTCATTCAGATTCAGACACGGTGATTAACCTCTGCCAAGCAATGCTGTTGTGCTGTCGGCTGGTCGGGGACGGGTTAATTAGAAGGGGACGAAGGAATACAGAAAAAATAATCGACGTACAAACTAATCAATGCCTTGCACACAGCGTGAACGTGACAATGCTTATCGAAGGGTATATTCCGTTGGCTTCGGTGGCCGACAGTTAACAATAAACACAATCCTTGCGTTGGCTATAGTGCCTTATCACGTCTCCGAGTCGTTTGACTTTCACCAGACAATAGCATTACAGTAACTGTGCAGAATTATCTGACAGTTCTCCTATTGTTTGGATTACTGGGCTGTCGTCCAACGACCTCGAATTTATACGGCCGGCGTATAGCACAGGCTATTTCTGGAGTGAACTGTACTGTTTTCGCTTGCCCTCAACGGCATGAAAGAGATATGTGGACCGCGCGTGAAGGGTTCAGGAAAGAGCGAGCGGGTCTCAGGGGAATAAATTATAAAGAAAGAATCGGATGATTGAACTGTTTGCACTGGGGGGAAGGGGGGAGCAAAAGACTGAGTGAGTGAGTGAGTGAGTGAGTGAGTGAGTGAGTGAGTGAGTGAGTGAGTGAGTGAGTGAGTGAGTGAGTGAGTGAGTGAGTGAGTGAGTGAGTGAGTGAGTGAGTGAGTGAGTGAGTGAGTGAGTGAGTGAGTGAGTGAGTGAGTGAGTGAGTGAGTGAGTGAGTGAGTGAGTGAGTGAGTGAGTGAGTGAGTGAGTGAGTGAGTGAGTGAGTGAGTGAGTAGCGCGGTTAGCCTTTCCCGGGGAATTGGCAGAAGAACGTGACCAGAATAGCAACGGATGTAAAAACACAGCAAAACACACAACCGCAGTTTCTCGATCTCTGCTGACAGCAGGAAGCTAATTCTGGCATTAAAGAACACTGGAAATCTCAAATATTCAGAATAAAATTCTGTGTATATATATATATATATATATATATATATATATATACAGTATATATAATGTGGCCGTTTTCACTTGCAAAATACACAGTCAAATCTCTTCACAGTATATTCCGCGAGATTGCCTCAGTGATGGTATAAGAAATGTTATTTGCATCGTTATATTTAAATGACATTATTCTCTTCACTTGAGCTGCCAGTTGTACTGCATTCGGAGGGTTTTGATAACTTTGATACATTCCGATCAGGGGCAAACCTGTTTGTTGATTTCCACTTGCACAGCCAAGCGCTGGGTTCTCACGAGTTTTGCCCAGTTTAAAGTTTCAGCCACTAATTTGGGAGGCCGGTTAGGACACCCACCCTCTCTCTCTCTCTCTCGCTCTCGTTTTCACAAGGAGAGACTATCGGGAGAGGGCGTGAAGCGCTGGCCAAACAATCACTCAATTGTATTTATACGGTATTATACGGCGTCTGCCTTTTGTGTGGGAACAAATGTAGGAGTAACTCTCCGCAGGCCTGCCCTGAAGTCACAAGAAGTGACTGTCGAGTAACGGATTGTACTGTTTGAGTGATTATGCAATCAATGCTACGCGTATATAAGTGCGCAGAGTGAGGGGTGGGGGTGGGGGTGGTGGTGGTGGTGGGGGTGGTGGTGGGGGGGGTAGGGGAAGGAAAGGTTGAACCGTATACGCTGAAACTCATCTCGATTTTTGTAAACAGCCTGACAGGCGCTGCAAGTAAGCAGCGGGAGAGGAAAGAAACAGACACTGACATGCGATCACAAGGAAGACATGGATGAATGATCGGTCGTTCGGTTCATTCAATCTTATCCTTCGCCACCTCCCCCCCTTTGCCTCCGTCCCTATTACTTCATCATAACTGTTTTGTAAATGAATCCGCAACCCCACACACACATACCCCCCACACACACACACATACCCCCCACACACACACACATACCCCCCCCACACACACACATACCCCCCCACACACACACACATACCCCCCCCACACACACACATACCCCCCACACTCCGGCCTCAACCAAGGCTTTCCCTGGACAGAGGTTCGGCTGTACGTTGAACTCTGCTGTTACTTTCTGTCATTGAAGGGAGAAGGTTGGAAGTTGGTGGGTGGGGAGGGCAGAGATTGGAGTCATTTCGATTTACGGGGAGATTGAACTCAGCCTCTCAACAAATAACTAAAGTTCGCTAGAGTTTGCTGTTAGGGTCAGTGGATTAGCAATGGTTTGCAATGGGATTACCGACCTCCCAATGCATAATAATAATAATAATCCTGGCATTTGATATCGCGGCTTTTCACATTTTATCGACGTCTCAAAGCGCTTCACAGAATATACTGTAAAGTGAATTGACTGTCTATATATTTGTGGGCGAAACATGGCAGCCAATTGCGCACAGCAGTGTCCGCCCCCCCCACCCCACACACACAGTCGTACATTGAAAATGACCAATTTTATTATTGTGTTATTATTTTGAAGGGATTATTGTTATGTGTGTGAGTGAGTGAGTGAGTGAGTGAGTGAGTGAGTGAGTGAGTGAGTGAGTGAGTGAGTGAGTGAGTGAGTGAGTGAGTGAGTGAGTGAGTGAGTGAGTGAGTGAGTGAGTGAGTGAGTGAGTGAGTGAGTGAGTGAGTGAGTGAGTGAGTAAATCGGGGGTAGCCTACCTCAGCCAGCTGGTGCCAGTGGGCTATGGGCTTGCGAGGGTAGGTCAGCATTTCATTCCAGTGATCGCGTCCGAGGCTCTCCGCGTCATTTCCCACACGACACACTCCGATGATTTCGTTGTGACCTACACTGTGAAAAAGTTGCCATAATAATTCTTCCTTTAAAAGTTGAAAACAGGGACCAGCACCCGTGTCTCAAACAAAAATAATATGGAAAGAACATCGGACACGCTATCTGAACCCCTAAAACTACAATGAAAGTCGTTTTGACAACTTGGGGGTGGGGGGTGGGGAAAGGGAGGGAGAGGAGGGAGAAGAGAGTGAGTGGGTGGGTGGGTGGGTGGATAGATGGATTGATGGATAGATAATGGGTTGAATAAGGGTTTTGTCTGGGCCAATCAACCCGATCACAAAATAATTGGTTTCAAACGAATTAAATCGAACCTTCACAGTCATAATCCAACAAAGTTTGCAATCCAACACAAACAATACAAGCTGCAACAATTATTGAAGTTATTTTTAAAACAGGAATCTCACCGATCGTAATCCATGACAGCTATTAACAAGCTCACTTGGTCGATATTCTCAGTGGGAACGTCGAAGACGATAGCCTCGTTGTACACGGGATTCAACGTGTTTCTCTTTGTGGAGGTCTTCCGTTTCTTCAGCCTTCGCCCTTCGCACATAAGAGAAACCTTCACGTACGGATCTATGGGGAGAGAAGGAGAGAGGCTTTCTCAGCACCAGGCAAGGAGCTGTTGATGGGGTGGAGGGGCGGGAGGAGGGAAGAGGGGGGAGGGGGGAAATTAGGAGTTGCCGATGGGTCCATCGAAGAGGAGAGTCTTGAGGCGAGACTTCATGAGGCCAGGGAGGGGGCGAGCGAGGCGGAGGGACTGTGCGGAATGGAGTTCCAGAGATTGGGTGGGGGGGGGGGGGGGGGGTAGAATGGCTGAAGGCTCGCCCGCCAATAGTGGATGGGTGGGTGGGTGGGTGAGTGTGTCGGGGGGGGGGGGGGGGGTGGAGCAGGCCAGAGCCTGCTGAGCGGAGGAGTGGAGTGGGGGGGGGGGGGGGGGGGGTTGGTAAGAGGGATAGGAGATCACGGATGTAGGGGGACGTGGGGGAGGACGTGGGGGGTGAGGTTGTGGAGGGAGGGCTTTATAAATGTGAGGACCAGGATCTTGAATTATCTTTGAATGGCGTGTTTCTCCTCACCCGATGCCCCCGTGATGTCCATGGCTTTGAGGTTCCTTGCCTTGATGATAGTGATGGTCAGCCTCCCGGCCGTGGGAAGGTAACACAGTGAAAACATCAAATCTCCTAGATCCACATTTTCCTAGAAATAATCATAGAAAGATTTCAAGCAGAGCTGCGCTGGGCTGTGGGCTTCAGCTCTGAATAGGCAGAGATTCTCATTTGAGTCTGACAACAATTTCCGGGCCACTTAAAGCCCCTTTCCATTCGTCCCCACCCAAAAAATATATCTTTAAAAAAATCGTACCTTTGCTTCCAAACCATGAAATTGACATTTTGCTGCGTTTCCATAACTTTAAATGACTGCCCAGAAAAGGAACGGAGCAAAGCCACTCGAACATGTTATCAGTCACGTTACAGTGAGGGGAAAATCAGACAGACTGGTCCAGGAGAGAAATTATCAATGGGAGGCTTAAATATTATATATATATAAACAAATATTAAACCAGCAACAAGATTTGAGGCAGCAAGACATCAGAAACAAACAGATTTAGACTGAAATCAGCTTTAAGGAGCAGCTTCAGAACAGACACCAGAAATATAGAATACTGTGTATTGAAATGCCGCGAGCTGTAGTCAATTTTGGAAGGTATCAGAGATAGTTATTCCATTAGACATTAGACAATCAAAAACAAACTCTGAACTACGTAACGTCGCATTTTTCCACCCCAGCCAGAAACGTCAATCATGGAATCATTCTAAACCGTTACGGGGCGAAGGGAAGCCGGGCTGTAATAATATAACAATAAATCCTCGCATTTGATATAGCGCGTTGTACACGTATCCTGGACGTCTCAAAGTGCTTCACGGAATATACCGTAAAGTGAATTGACCGGACTGTATGTTTGTGGTGTGCGAAACGCGGCAGCCGATTAATTGCGCACAGCAGCGTCATCGCCCCCCCCACCCCCCACCCCCACCCCACACCCACCCGCCCACACACACACACACAAACAGTCATGGATTGAAGTGAACCAAAGTATTATTTTTTTTTCTTGAGGGGATTATTATGATTATTATTATTATTGTTCTTTGCAAGAAAAAATGCTCGACAAACACAAAAACTGTAGTTAAATGGCAGATACTCCTGGAGGGAGACTGTGTGTTTACTCTGGAGAGCTGCTGCTGTGGTGACTTAGCTCTGGTGTGTATAAAAAAAAAAGCTTTCTGTGCGAGCGTGTCACACTGTCAACCTGCAGCTCAGATAGCGAGGCAGAGAACTCACTGAGAATAAAGAAAGAAAGCTTTACACTGGAGACTGGGATGGCTGCAATCTCTGAGGCCTCTGAGACTACGCAATAAAATGCCTGCGCACAAGAAAGGAAGGCCTCAGAAATGTGCGCCAAGAAATATTGTTGTGAACGCAGTAACAATTGCCATCGGAGGATACGTGACATCTGTGAAGAACTTTCTTCAGTGGACGATATGGATGGGCTACATTAGAGCAGAAGGAATGGGCTCGATGTGCAAATGGCGCGTTATCTTCTACGTTCCTTAAGAAAGGACGTTGTTGTTGTTGACTGTGGGACCGGCCTAAATACACAATACACTCACCGGGAAACAAGGCAAAGTTGCCTGATGTTCATGTAAATCTCCTCCCTGCTGCTGTACGGCTAGCTGAGACGGCAGGAAATAAACTTGCTACGATACAGTGGGCGTTTAACATTCAGCCGGGTGCGGAAAGACGTACAGGTGTTTCCATGCCGAATACAAACAGAGAATCGCAGTGGCTTCAACTCTTATTTGTACGAGATAATAAATAGTAAATCTCGCTTCCAATCTGCTTGAGCAAAAGGAATGTTCTGCCTCAGGATCTCCTGTAGAAAAGATGTTGAATTATTTGTTAGAGCCCTGGACGGGGTTAATAAAGCTGCGTTTGACACTGAGATGCCGGGTGCTGAAGAAATGCCTTTTTACAGTATTCTGTTCCTGTCCGGCCCCGAGGACAAAAGACTCTGTCCTGTTCGGCAACGCTCGGCTGTATCTTGAAGCCAGAGCGTCTTTGCGGGAATACAGCGAAAGTGACATTTCAGGCCCTCGGTTAGGAAATCCCATTACAGTGTAAAGGCTTCAACAAAAGACTTCCAGAACTACAGAAACACAACTGAATTCAACAAACTGACAAATTTTGGCCACCGCCCGGAAACGCCAGATAAAATACGTGAATATTTAATACGTGAATAACAACAATTATCAATAACTGATGAATAACAACAATCCTTGCGTTTGATATAACGTCTTATCACCTTGCTGAGGTGCCTGAAAGCGCTTCATGGTGTTTTACCGTGAAGTGTAGTGACTGTGTTTGTGGGTAAAGCTTCTTGGTTTCGCCCACAAATATACACAGTCAATTCACTTTACAGTATATATTCTGCGAAGCGCTTTGAGACACGGTCGATAAGATGCGAAAAGCCACGATATCAAATGCAAGGATTATTATTATTATTGCAGTATTATTATTATTATTGTTGGTTACAGCTGTGAAGATGGAAGGAAGTTGAATCAAAAGGCTAGAAATTGTCGAGAGAGAAATTGTTTGCGTTTCAAGCGCGACTGGCATGGATTTAGAAAGGACTTTCGTGTGCAATACTGATGAGAGGCATAATGCCATTGCACACTGTACCATTAAAATCGTACATCAACGCTCTCCTAAACTTACCAAAATAATTACAAAGTAAGCCTAGCGATAAAAACGCACACACACACACACACAGACACACACACACAAAATGGTTGAAAATGGGTGAGGAAGAAACGTTTCTCTCCTGGGCTATTTTAGAGTGGAGTAGCGTGTTCAGCTGATGTTGTTATGAGCTATCCATTAATGTGGACAAACCTGCCGTCTGACCAGTGTGGGAAAAGGTCAGGGGAAAGGCGTTACAGCAATATTCTGGTTCACAAACGTGTCAATAACATCAGAGAAGATGGATAAGAGGGACACCTTTGTCTCTGTGTCAAGTCCCGCGTTGGAACTTCACCCAACAGATTCCAACACAGAATGGTCACAGAAGCCGCATTGAATCCGAGGTCTGGTCTATTCAGATGTGTTCAGGCGGGCGCTAAAGATTACAGTATAATAATACTGTAAAGTGAACTGACTGTGTATTTGTGGGCGAAACGCGGCAGCCAATTGCGCACAGCAGCGTGTCCCCCCCACACACACACACACACAAACAGTCGTGGATTGAAAATGACCAATTTTTATTCTCGTGGGTTTTTTGGGGACGGATTATCATTAGACGTGTGTGTGTGTGTGTGGAGTGAGGAAACTTGCCCAAGGTTTGGCCCTGACCTGCCTGGATTCGAACACAGGTCTCTCACGCTTGTTAGGCAAGTGCTCTAACCACTGAGCTACAGGAACTCCATGAATCTCCGTTTGAGTAGAAAAAGGGTGTCTTGGAGAAATTCCCTCCCCTTCCCCCCACCCTCCCCCACTTCTCCCCCCCCCCAAAAAAAAATTTGATCATTCACTTCATGGTTACTCATAGGACATTGCTGTGTACGCATTGGCACAGACAGACACACACATTGCCACATTCATCGCCAAAAATTACACAGTCACTACACACTTGACAGTAAATCTTGGGAAATGCTTTGAAGACGTGAAAGGTGTTACATCAAATTGAACGACGACAATTTTTCTTTTTTTACTGTTATTGCGCAGGGCGATAATAAGGGAACTGGCAGAGATTGCAAAGCTCTCGGTTACTCTTGGGACAGGGGAAAAAAAAACTCCCTTGAATTCTTAATAGGTAATAACTTAGGCTACTTGATACTTTACACTGAACAAAATTAATGGAAAAATTCAAGTCAATTTATGTAATAGAAAGGGACAGACCCATTTATAATGCAAGCCCTGCCTGCTACGAGTGAAAAAAACCGGATCGTTCAATCAGAGCCATTCTGGGGATTGTTAACTATTCATGAGAACACACACACAGACATACACACACACACACACACACACACACACACACACACATACACACACATACACACACACACACACAGACAGACATACACACACACACACACAGACAGACATACACACACACACAGACAGACAGACATACACACACACAGACAAGCACACACAGACAGACAGACGCAGACAGACAGACAGACGCACACAGACACACACACACACACACACACACACACAGACAGACAAGTGATGGGTTACAGCTTCGCTGTGGGAATGTTACTCCGAAAGGGGAGCGTTTCCAAACGTAATGACCCCCTTATCCTCTCCTTTCCTCCACCCCCACCACCCCTGCCCTCCAACCCCACCCACACCACACCCCCTCTTGCCCGAAACACATCTATCAAAAATGCCTCTCCTCCCCGGGAAGAGGTCGTACCATTTGCTGAAGTCGCAAGACGGGCGAAGTGGGGGTTTTGGGGGGATTTGCCATTTTTAGACTCGGCAGCCACAAAAGAGGTTAGAATATCCTTTAAGCTTGCTTTTTGGTTGCCTGCCATGACCCTGAATCAGGGGAGAGGTAGAAAATCAACATTCTTCTACTGTCTTCCGTGAATTATATCCCACAGCAGCTCATGCCAACGCAGAGTCACTACGCTTTACGTCGCGGTAAATCCTGCGATCGGTGGTAGAAATCGCCCGAGACGTTTTGATGATGTGACAATCCGATGGCGATCGCTTGTCTCTTTTGTAACGTGAATCAATCCTAGGCTAGTACCCGAAGTCCTTCTTCGACGTGACCTTATTGTAAAAAAAAAATGTGATTTATCACTGTCTTTAAAGTTTATTTTGTCTCGAGACAATTTGCTTCAGGTAGCAGTGTGTGGCAGTTTGGAGTTGCTGTCGTGAAGTAGTGACTTATCTCGCCACAGGTAAGCAGATAATATAGTTCTTTTTTCTAACTCGCCATGTAGGGTCGGACGCAAGGTTCGAATTCACTCGCCACCACTGCGCAAGAGCGTAACAGTGACGCGTTTCATGCTGGGTGAAAATAATACCTACAGATATATATAGTAAGAGGTACAAGTTCGATCAAACGCCTCTGAATGAGAAGGCACCTGAAATAGATAGAAGCCAAGCAGGCGTGTGTATGACTTAAGAGATTCACTTGGAATGATATTCAGATCAGATCAAATGCAGTACATTTCTCATGCAAGCCAAAGGAGAGAATCTGGTGAGTGTTCAGAGGTCTCAAGCTGTCTCAGTAGCTTTTGACTTGAGATTTCCATGTCATTTGCAGATATCTCAAACCTTCTGGGTGTAAACAATAAGCTGTGGGACTCAAAATATCTGCGAGGGTTCCTTTGAAGCACATTCAGGCTGCCTGCCACCGTAAGACGTAGGTTTTTCACCATAAGACAGGGATTTTACCCTTTGGTTCCTGTTTGACTGACGCTATCTGAACTTCTAAGTGGGACACAGCCACAGCTTCAATTCCTCATCAAAAACGTGGACGATAATAGAAGAAAATTGCCTTCCGGGGAATAAATGCGCCTCGGATCTATTCACTTGGGTTGAAAATCAACGAGAAATTCAGAAGGAAAGCAAATTTTTCGATTCTTATTCAATGGTCCTAGACAACAGGTTCAACGTAATCCGGGTGTCCTTGAAACACAATACAGTACATGGATCTCTGAAATCATCCCGAGTTCTGTGCTCTCCGCAGACTTTGATCTTCGTTGATACATCAGAGTCATTCGGAAATGTTGTGCAAATGGGAAGCAGCAATAATTTGGTTAGAGCCACTCGCCTGACAAGTGTGAGAGACCTGTGTTTCGAATCCAGGCAGATCAGGGCAAAAACCTTGGGCAAGTTTCCTTACTCCACACACACACACACATACACGCACACACACACACACACATACACGCACACACACACACACACACCTAATAATAATCCGTCCAAACAAGAACCACAATAATAAAAAATTGGTCATTTCAATCCACGGCTGTTTGTGGGGGACGCCGCTGTGCGCAATTGGCTGCTGCGTTTCACCCATAAACATATACAGTCAATTCACTTTGAGACGCGTTGATAAGATGTGAAAAGCGCTATATTAGCTTCACTCGAGAATAACCCAACACAATTCGGTTACAAATCATTGGCGAATGATGGACACAGAACACACAAAGATGAAACTTGTAACTGGATCAAGTTCGTACCCGCAGTATAAGAGATTATCGTTCAGTTCAGTTCAGGACGCTGAAGGGGTGGGGGGGTTTAGTTGGGGAGATTTTTAATTTTTTTTTAGAAATTGACGGTGTTTCAGAAAGTAAATTCCATCGCCGTTTAACATTGCATTGAATCTCGTCTCACGAGAATGTACGAGAACTCTGACAGGCAGCGTTTAAATTGATTCTTTGACAATCAGCTTCCCTTCAATTAAAAAAAAACCCCCACCCCAAGTGACAACAATAAAAGTTTGACAAGAGCGTTAACTTCATGACTCGAGAGGGTAGTGGCAGTAGAAGCTAGACATACACTGGCCCCCCCACCCCCCCCAACCCCCCCCACCCCACTCTGCGGTGGTCCGTGCAGAAGTGTTAATGATAAACAGACAGTTGTAGAGGCCCTGACAGACTCACCGATGTGACGTGCTGGATGTCCTTCCACAGCATGGTTTCCCTGGGAAAGTCCGACAACTCGAGGAAATTGTCCACCACCACCTGACCGATCATGTCGTGCCGGGAGAAACGGTCAAAGTCGTAGACGCTGAAGTGCAGCTTCCTGTCCTCCAGCTCGTTGTAGGGCACGGGGAAGAGAAAGGCCTCGTTGAACACGGGGTTCAGAGTCTTGCGGTGGACTTTAGTCTGGTGTTTGGTTTTGCGGTCGGGGAGCAGGTAGATCTTCACGTAGGGGTCGGACGTGCCGCTGAAGTCCTTGGCCGGCAGGTTGACGGCTTTGTGGATCTTGACGATCAGCTGCTCCAAGTCGCAGTCGTACTTCAGCACAAAGTTGATCTTCCCGCAGGATTTGTTGTTGTTCCTCCGGCCGTCGTCCGCGTCCACGGACCTCTGCTTGTACAGCTCGGGCTTAATCCTGCCGATCCCCGTAGGCTTCTCCTGCCTCTGGTACTGCTGGACGTCGAAGTCGGGGTTTGAAAGGTTTAACTGTCTTCTGATGGAATTGTGCCTGGAACCGACCAAAAATACAACGGCCGCTTTCAATAGAAAATTCGTGCAAACGGCAACTCGACTCGCATCTAATGAACGAGAATTTCAGAGTAGGCAGTGCGCAATACAAAGTGTAAAAACCTGTCTATCTTGTCGGCGAACGCAGCAGCCAATGACGCGGAGAGCGAGAAGTGATTCAGGAACTTTAACGCTCACCTGAACAGACAGGCAAGACCTCAGCTTAAAATGGGATTTATTAAGAGAAACTTTGGAGTCGATTTTAATCTACAAACAATACAGTAATAATGAATAATAACTCTTTGCATTTGATATAGCGCCTTATCACGTCTTCTAGACTGTGTCTCAAAGCGCTTCACGGAATATACTGTCAAGTGAATCGACTGTATATATTTGTGGGCGAAAGGCGGCAGCCTATTGTGTACAGCAGCATCGTCCCTCCCCACACACACACAGTCATAGAATGAGTGACCAAATTATGAATGTATTATTTGGCGTATGGAGTAAAGGAAACTTGTCCAAGGTTTCGCCCTGCTGGGAATCGAACATAGGTCTCTCGCTCGCAAGCCCCAGTGCGCCTTGAACCACAGAGCTACAGGACACCCCCCCCCACCCCCCCGCATCCCCACCCCAACCCCTTACAAGAGACATATATTCGACCACAGCAGCGGCAGCCACTTTAAACGACCGTACCACTGACCTTGACGACGAGGTGGGCTCGGTGACTTGCCGTTGCATTCGCACGTTGTGGGCGCAGTTCTCCTTGTTCTTGGCCTGGACGTCCAAGGGAATGTCGGGCGAGGTGTGGCTGATCTTCATGGCCGAGTCGGGAAAGGGGGCGGGCTCCTTCAGGAAGTCTCGGCTGTAATCCTGCCCGTCCGCCTCTTCATCGGCCGCGTAGCGCTGCTGCGGGTCCTGGTGACTATTCTTGTTGTCGCTGTTGGACGACTCCGCTCTCTCGCGCCATGGAATCCAACACAGTTTCCAAGAGACGAACAGCGAGACTCCAAAGAGCGCGAGGCCGCAGGCAGTCACCACCAGCGACAGGAGGCTGATGGAAATGTCTGAAAAATCCGCAAACAGTTATTTTGAAAAAAACAAAATTCTAAATATAATGAATAATAATAATAATAATAATAATAATCCTGGCGTTTGATATGGCGGCTTTTCACATCTTATCGACGTCTCAAAGCGCTTCACAGAATATACTGTAAATTCAATATGTTGACTGTATATATATATATATATATTTGTGGGCGAAACGCGGCAGCCAATTGCGCACAGCAGCGTCCCCCCCACACACGTACAAACAGTCCTGGATTAAAATGATCGCATATATTATTATTTTTATTATTATTCGGTGTGTGTGTGTGCGTGTGTGGAGTAAGGAAACTTGCCCAAGGTTTCGCCCTGACCTGACCTGCCTGGATTCGAACACACAGGTCTCAGGCTTCCGATGTCACCACGCAATTTTGGAACACACCCAGCCTGACTGTATTGAAACCAAACAGAAACCACACCTTGAACCCGTAAATGATTCGCACCCGTTTGTTCAAGGTTCAGGACAAGATTTTCCTATCAAACAGGGCCCCTATTGTACTGGCATAATTATTATTATTATTATTATTATTATTATTATTATAAGGGCCAATCTTTTCTGTTCACTCTCACTCTCCACATCACTCTGTGAATGTGGCCACCTTAATTCCTCTGTGCTTTTCTCTCTCTCTCTCTCTCTCTCTCTGGGCCAGTCAAGTAATTGGTGGAAGTTACCGCCACGGAATTGTTGGCTTATGTTGTTGCTGTTCGCATCCATAAAACAGCGCAGAGGGTAAGTCACCAACCATCAAAGTTCTCCGCAAGTTTTTAAATTTAAAATTAAAAGCGACGCATTTAGTTACCGAGACCGGGGGTGGGAGGGTGGAGGGGGGGGGGGGAGGGGGGTGTTGGGGGGGTGGGGGGAGAGGAATATGTACAGCAGCAACTCTCTGTGTACAGATACATCATTGACCTTTCAGGCGAAGGTAAAATAGATAAACTGCGGTGACCCAAACACCCCCAAGGGTTGCCGTTCTCGGCCGTGGTCTCGCTGGTCGGCTACACACGAGAAAAACGATCACACAGCATCACAAGTGATCTCTCTTGTCTCTCTCTCTCTTTCTCTCTGCTCATCCAGATCTAAAGTCCGGGTTTCGCTGCCCTTTAATCTGGATCTGTGCAGCATTAATGATTCACTGTGATGCGGAATTCAGCGGCAGCCCCTTTGAGATGAGCTGGAAGGGACTCGAAATTAATATTTCATCGTGTGGTATTGCAGTCGCAAATTAGAAATCCAGCCGGAAACTGTGACAGACATGGAATGCAGAGCGCACACATTCAACCAATACCCCCCCCCCACCCGACCCCACCCTCCCCTCCCCACAAAAAAAAACCTTTCAGTTCGATTGAGTTCAAATGAAGTTTTTACTCTTTGGCAGAGAGAGAGAGAGAAAAAAATAAAATAAGGCGAGGAAATATTTCACGATAGCTTACTTCGCTGTCAGCACTTAAATGAAATGTTACTTGAAAAAAAACATAAAGTGGAGATTAACAACCTTTCCAAATGTCGGGACTTTACTCTGCGACGTTCGCAGTCGGTTTGCGTTCATTATTTCTGCCGGTCTATTGCTCATGTCGTCAGAACATAAGATCGCAAGAATTTGTCGGGCGTAAGGAAACGGAAGACCAAGGTCAGTTTATGTCACCGTCCCTGGCGGTCGCTTGACACGTCGTATCCCCCAAAACTACACTGTGTGTCAACCAGATATGATTCTTGAGCAGAAATCTATCTACAGGTAATTTCGCCCACAAATATACAATCAATTTTCCTACTCTTCTTCATCCTGTCCCGATCCCTCCCCCCACTGCCCTTGTCCCTACCTGACTGTACAGAGCCTTGGGACGTCCTCTCGACGTGAAAGGCGCTATATCAATATAAGGATTGATTGATTGATTGATTGATTGATTGATTGATTGATTGATTGATTGATTGATTGATTGATTGATTGATTGTTCTGGAAACAATTGACATTTTCTGCTTCCACCGCCTGCCCGTCTCTCCCGGGGGAAACTGTTCCGTAAGTTTACTACTCGCTCGCTCGTCGCTCGCTCGCTCACTGCAGTTCTGCTTCGAGCAAATCCGTTCTAAATTTACAGCCCCTTTTAACAACAAAAAAAGCAGTGGCGAGGATTTCGACGGTGGGCATTAAACGGAAGGATTCGTGGTCTTCACCGCATCTGATCACATCAAAATTTCTCAGAGTGCTTCACACTGATTTACCACTGCTCTCTGTTTATTTTCATTTCGCCTGCCAACGGTGGTAGGGGAACTGCACTTTGCTTACAAATCCTGTGGCGCACTTGAAGACACTCTCCCGACGTGTAAGGCTCTCTACACCGAGGACCAGCATTTATTATCATTATTATTATTATTATCATTATCATTATTCGGTTTGTCCTGTTTGATATTTTGGCAAATGGAAATCGATTGCACAGTCTGAGCATCAAATCAGCGCACACAAAGAAAACACTGGTACTGGCTTCACTCCCTCCCTCCCTCCTGCTCTCTCTCTCTCTCTCACTCACTCTCTCTCTCCAGTGCCCACCAACACTCCCCTCCCACCACACCACCATTGACCATGTACCAAGAGGGGGGGGGGTAAGAGATCAAGCTTTGAGTTGTCAGTTATAATGTCACAAGACTAATGGGACCCAGCAGTTGAGGCCAGCGATTGGTGGTTGTATAACATAACTGTAGTTATACAATAATCCCTGCATCTGATGAAGTGTCTTTTCACATCTTATCAACGTCTCAAAGCGCTTCACAGAATATACTATCAAGTGAATTGACTGTATATATATTTGTGGGAGAGCGAAACGTGGCAGCCAATTGCGCACAGCAGCACACACAAACAGTCGTGGATTGAAAATGACCCATTTTATTATTCTGTTTTTTTTTGGAGAGATTATTATCAGGCATGTGTGTGTGTGTGTGTGTGTGTGTGGAGTAAGGAAACTTGCCCAAGGTTTCGCCCCTGACCTGCCTGGATTCGAAACACAGGTCTCTCACGCTTGTAAAGCGTGTGCTCTAACCACTGAGCTAACAGGAGCTCGAAACAAACTGTGCACATCAGATGCATGTTCAGCTCAGACATGGTGTAATGGGGCAAAATAAATGGAAAACAAAGCGTCTAGTGATTTTCCCCATCAGTTTGTCTCCTGGCTTTTATCTTTCAATTGCTACAGCACAGACCTATATACCAGCCACTGATTGCAATGGGATTCAACAAAGCTGCAGGGTGAGATTTGCTAAGAATCCTTCCACATTTTCGAACCCCCACTGGAGATAGACAAAAAAAAACACAGACATGTTTGCTTGTTCAAACACCATCCCCGGCTCTGTTTGCTCTCTCTGCGCACTTAGCAATGCGTTGGTTTGGGTAAAAAAAAAGACCATCGTACAAACCGCACAAAAGACAATCTTGCCATGTTCGGTCTGAGAATATTGCCTGAATTATTATACGACGATAATAATCCTTGCCCCTGATCTAATGCCTTATCACGTTCATCAGACAAAAAATCTCCAAAGCACTTTACAGGATTTACTGTGAAATTGTTGTGAGTGTGCATTTGTAGGCGGACCTAGCAACCAGTTCTCACATATTAATTTAACACAAATAGCCGTGAATGATAATTTTTTATCTGGCAAAATCTGGGAGCCAGGATACTGGGAGAAACTCCCTTCTTGTTTCTTATCAGTGTAATGGAGTCTTTAATGTCCACACGAACAAGCCAATGGGACTGTGGTTTGATTTTCTATAATATAATAATCCTGGCATTTGATACAGCGCTTTTCACGTCTTCTAGACATCTCAAAGTGTTTCACAGAATACACTGTAAAGTGAATTGACTGCAGATATATATTTGTGGGCGAAACGCGGCAGCCAATTGCGCACAGCGGCGTCTCCCACACACAAACAGTCGTGGGTTGAAATGACCAATTTTACTATTGTTTGTTTTCGAGAGATTATTATCAGGCGTACGGAGTAAGGAAACTTGCCCGAGATTTTGCCCAGCCTAGAATTGAACCCAGGTCTCTCGCTTGTAAGGCGAGTGCTCTAACAACAATCACAAAATGTATCTTGGAATTATCTGCAACATTTACAAGAGAAAGTCAAAGCAGATAACAGGGAGGGTTTACTTGACTCAGCATTGATGAAGGTCAAAGATAATCTTCTAAAGTAATTTGTCTTTGAAACAACTCTGACGGAATGAAACAATATTGGAAAAAAGGGTTTATTCTCTCTACGAGAGACGCCAGCCTCACTGAGCTCCAAGACTCCAACCTCAAGTTGCAGACTTACTTAATGTCTTCTGATTCTGAGGTGATGTTGATACCAACTGGCATCTCCTGTGGAGAGAATATACATTTTCCAATATGGTTTCATTCCATCAGAGTTGGTTTCGAAACACATTACTTTAGAAGATTATCTTCGACCTTCATCCAGGGGAACGCCCAGTTATCTGCCTTGTTCCTCTCTTCTTGCAAACGTTGCAGACAATTCCAAGATCCTTTTTTTTTGTGTGATTGGCAAATGGAGATGCTAATCATTCTCCAGGCCCTTTTTGTTTCACGACCTGTTGATTTCACCCACGTTAAAAATCCACTGAAAATGATTCTCAATGAACCAAACAATCAATACTGTAAAAATAAAATCTCGGTAACTGGAGCCTGGTATATGATCCGTATCAAACGTCAGATTGCAAATGCGTTTTTTTTTCTCCCCCGTGGTATCAGAAAGCAATCTACTTTCCTCCCCCCCCTGCCCCCTCCCCCTATGTCATTATTTGAAATCTATGCTCAAATAGAAATTATACAGAAAGATGTGCAATGGAGCTTGCTTCGGAGAAAGAGTGAGAGAGAGGAAGAGAGAGAGAGAGAGAAAGAGAGAGTTACTGCCAATCCCGGATCTCAGTCTAGCCACCTGAAGGTGACATGGCCTACAGCAATCATGTCCAGAGTCAGAGACTTAAATGATTTCATCTCTCTATGACACAATGACGAGTTAGAGAGAGATTGACATGGGTCAGACTCGCTGTTACATTCAGTGAAAGTAAGTTATTCAATTGGAATCTGTTTTTAGTCAGCCTTTTAGACCACCACCCAATGCCTCCCCACTTGAACGTAGCCAAACACAGGTCCGCATGCCATCTGTGTATATTAACTACCAACACAAAAATGACAAATTGCATTTGTATAAATTGCCGACTGTATCTGGAGAGATTCCGCACCTTGGCCACATCCAGTCCTGGAAAATACTGCATTTGGGCATAGGTTCGCGTGAGGTAAGGCTTTAGGGGGGGGCCTCAGAATGTGGGTTGAGGGGTAACCTGCTGGAGTTTAACATCTAAACCTGCACGGATTGCCATTCGGAGGACTGTATAAGAAGCTTTCCATCCTTTGTCCAGCTTAGACCATCCATTATATTGGCTCACAGAGTTAACAGGAAACTGAGTGGGATGGATGTCTAGCCTTTAGATAACTGGTTGAATACTCCACTCTGCTGACAAGCCTGTCTCACCTGCACTGACTCAGCAACTGGGCTGTCGAGACTGCCACACTGAGTTACCTCAATTATGATATTCCGTTCCTGCCAAGGGAGATACGACTTACCTCTCGAGCAAGTAGAAGAGGATTAGGATTTTGAAATAATAATAATCATACTTCTACTAATCCTAAGCGTTTGATATAACACTTTTCACGTCTTCTAGACTGTGTTTCTCAAAGCGCTTCATAGAATGTGCTGTCAAGTGAATTGACTGCATACTTTTGGGGCGAAACGCGGCAGCCAATTGCGCACAGCAGCGTCCCCCGTCCACACAGTCTTGGATTGAAAATGATAAATTTTTATGATTGTTTTTGTTGGAGGGATTGTTATTTGTGAACTTCTAGATCAGCCTCTAGGTCTGCGCATGAGTTTGTGTGTCCCTGGTAGTGCCTCATTTATGCTCAAACGCACTGTAGAAATATAGGGTCTGAACATTGTGTATGAAAAACAAACAAACGATATGTCCAGTTGGCAACATGCCCGGTCTATAATAGAGACGAGTTACACGACTGGATAAAAACAAAAATGGATAAAAATAATCATTTGGGGGATTGCAAAGAAAATAAATGGCTACACAGTGTATCTGCTTGTTGGTTCATCCCTTTCCAATTACACTCCCTGTCTGCTCTAGGTCTGAATTTTAATATCAGAGTGTGAGCAGAAAGCCAATTTAAGGTGAGAAAGATTAAAACCAGGAAAAAGAGTGGGGGGGTGGTGGGGTGGGGGTGGAGAGAGGAGCTAAGTGTCAGAAGAGGGCTTGAGCACTGACAATAATGATCTGGTTTGCTTGACACAGCACATAAGGGTCTAGACCGGCAGAACATCCCACCGCTTACTCCATTTGGAAGAGATGAAATCTGTCCCATACACAGGACTCGTTTAGTCCCGATAGCACCAGTTCATCACGTGGATGGTTTGAAACAGAGTTTTGTCTGTTTTATCAGCAGCTTGCGTTCCTGTTTGCGGCTGTGTGATGTGATTGGCTCTGGGCCAGGATCATGCCGACATTCCCAATTGCAGGAAAACGGCCTCATCACACCAATGGGAAATGTTTTCATTTCCCAATGTAACCGTGCCAATTTAATGTGGATTTGCACCGCAGCAAAGGCACTTTGTGTTGAGTGCGCATGAATATATATATATATATATAAATGGAGTCATTCCACTTAAAGCCTTACCATCCATCAGGCTGGGACCCTTAAGCCCAAGTCATAAAGTCTCAAGTCTTAACCAGCCAAGCTAAAAAGAAAAGTCAGCTGGAGATCCATTTATGTTATTATATTTAAACCCCTACCGATCATGTGTAATGTACGTTACCCAACAAAACCATCAAAAAACGCCATTCTGGCTACCTTAAAATAAATATTTAATGCGTTTGTAAAACGCGTCTCCTTTCACCCACACTTTTCTCTTCAAATGAGGATTTTTTTGTTAAAACACGCGGCTTGATAAACGCAAGTTGTTGTCGCTTTAATTTGCATTCTAATATCGATGGCGTCACGTAGATTATGAACAGAGATTAAGTAACCATACACGCGGCAGGAAATGTGCCATAATTCTACAGTTATTGTACAGTCTTACCCCATTTCTTTGGAACACAAAATGGCAATCAGTTATAGGGCGTGGTAGCCTTGTTTATTTTTATTATTGTCCTTACTTATTGCCAACCCTTATGTATGTATTCGCTGTATTATCTCACACTCAAGGGCTAGAAATTATATATATATATAAAAATATATCTAAATGCTATACAGACGTAATTTGCTGTTGTTGTTGTCGTTGTACATTCCATTACAGTACTGTTACAGAATGGATTTTGATTGAGGAAAATATTACTAGGAATGACTAGGAAATAGCTTTAGGGGAAAGACTCCCTTTGATAAAGCCTTGATCTGGATGCAAAGTCCTAACTCATTGAACCATTGGGCGATTGCAAAACGAACACAAAGGTTTCTTTTTTAAAAAAAAAAAAAAAAATGTTGAGTCACTGAACAGTCAATCCACAGGATTCATGATGAATGGCTCTCATCTCTGGGACCCTCCTGTGTGAGGGAGACTATATAAACCCAAGTTTTTGTGGCTAGACTGCCTTCCCAAAGATCAATATACTTTTTAAAAAAAACTTTCCAAACTACACATTCTTCAGAGACATTCACCTGCTGTCTCTGTCACTTAATCACACTCACACAACCCATACACAAAGATACACACACACACACACATAAAAACACACACAAACACATATAACACATACACAAACACAGAGCTTTACTCACAAGGCTAGGGAGAGATACACACATTTCAAGGGGTTGGGTGAGGGTTGGGTTGAGTGGTGGGGAGGGAAGTTTCAGATGAAATGGGCAGAAGAATAAAACACATACTTTTTGCCCCATTTCCCAAAATGTGTCATTCCTGTTAGATATGGGCAACTGTTAAGAAACTGAATTGGATTGTGGATTGGATAAATAACCCTCCACTGCATACCTGTGGGTTAATTCACTCAGTCGTTTCCCCCCTTTAGCTCTCCATTAGTGCTGTACAAAGCCAACTTCACATGTATATATTTTAATATCTCCAGTTCCAGGTAATAAACTATAACTTTTTTTTTGGGTGGTGGGGAGGGAGAGGGGTGGGGGGGGGATTACAGGGACAAACAAGTGAGTCATTTGATGCAATTTTACCCCCAATTTTTTTTTACTTCTCTCAGAAAACTGATGCATCAGAATTAGGCAACCAGATTAACCCTTTAAAACCCCATGTCAAGAAACGCAATGAGCTATGAGAGAGAGAGAGAGACAGCTTTCATTCTCTCACTTGTCCTAGACTTAGCCCAATATTTACAGTCAAATATTGTGTTGGGATTTCATCAGCAATTTTGCTCATCACCTTATCTGTGAGAGCAAACTTTATCATAGCATGATTTCCTCCATGACCTTTAACAAGACTCAACCGGTTGGGTTGGTGGTGGGGGTATTGGGGAGGCTTTAGCTCAGTCGCATTTTTGGGGAGCAAAGTGATCTTTTAAGTCTGTAGAAATTGGTTCACATTCAAACACACACAGACAGACACACACACACACACACTGCATTGATCAAGCCTCAGTCGCCCATTCATTCCCCCCCCCCCCCCCCGCTCACTGAGCAGTTTAGACACAGCTAGCAAACACATCAAACTGTTTTTGTTTTGCATATATATTTAATATGTATATATATATATATATGGAGAGAGAGAGAGACAGCAACCCAATGGAATAAAAATAATGGGTGGCATCAGGTCAGATCAGATTAGATAAGATTCTCCATATCTTCTTGTGATTATACTTTTATTTATTAGTTATTATTGCTATGATCCTAGTTATTATTATGATCAGTATTAACTACAGTTATTGTCGCCACAGCTATGGTTAGTGGTGGTGGGGTTATTGTCGTGGTTATTTGAATCATGATTAACCTGTACAGTTATTTATTCTGTATATAGTTATTATTGGTGTTAACGTTAATATTACAGCTGCTGTTACTACAGTATAATAACTCTTAATACTAGTTATTATTCCAGTTACTATTATCATTAATAAACTATTATTTGTCTAGTTATTATTATTTGTCTGGTTATTAATCACACTAATAATACCACAGTTGCTGTTATTGTAAGAATTATGAATGCTACAATTTATATTGCAGTTATTATTGTTATTTTTTTTATTTTTTTTTACCTGATTCCTGATGGCGGGGGCGGCCTCGGTCACGTAAGGAATGGGAGAAATCCAGACAGTTTTCGTGTTCGACAATGCCCTTAAAGCAAAGCTCTGTCACTATGTCCAGTGCTTTCTGACAAAGGTGATCCTCAGCGTCACCAGGCATTGCCCACCAGCATCCTCCTGAATGTGTTTCTGAAGCTCCCTGTCTCACAGGACAGGGTTAAACACCCCCCACCAACCCTCAAACAAAAAACCCTATCCCTCCCTCCCACCCCTCCATCCCCCCACACACACACAAAATTAAAAAACCCTCAGCAGTTCTCTATCTCTCTCTCTGCTTTCTCCTCCTCTCTCCTCCTTCTTTGGTCTATATCTTCTCTCCTCTCTCCTCCCCTCCTCTCTCCTCCTCTTCTCTCTTCTCACACACTCTCTCTCTCTCTCTCTCTCCACTTCTGTATCTCTCCCACCACTACCACCCAAAAAAAACCTGTCTCCTCTCAATGTTAACTCTTCATTCAGCACCAAAGAGAGCAGCCAGGAAACCAGGATTTCTGTTGGTGTGTGTGTGTGTGTATGTGTGTGTGTGGGATGGGTGTATGTGTGGGTGTGTGTGGGATGGGTGTATGTGTGGGTGTGTGTGGGTGTGGGATAGGTGTGGGTGGGTTCAGACCTGACCAGTTTAACTCAGTCCAGGCTCGATTCAGTTTGTGTGTGTGTAATGTGTGTGTATGTGTGTAAATATGTGTGTGTGTGTGTAATAAATGTGTGTTTAATCTATGTGTGTGTGTATAATATGTGAGTGTGTGTAATCTGTGTGTATGTGTAATGTGTGAGTGTAATCTATGTGAGTGTGTGTGTGTTTGTGTAATATGAGTGTGTAATCTATGTGTGTGTGTGTGTGTAATGTGTGTTGTCACAAGTCGATGGTTAAGATAGTACTGTGAGCAAGGACTCTAAACCCTAGCCCATATCTGTCGCCAGCCAGACAGTCAGCCAGCTAGTCCTTATCCATTGCCACCAGATACCATCCTATCTCTTCCCATCCATCTGAGCATCTAAGATCATCCGACTTTAATCCCAGCCCTAGAAACCAGAGCAACAACAACAGCAAAGGCAACAGTTACATCCACTCACAGGGATTAGCCACTCAACACACACTATCACATCACATCAAATACTGCATTAATTCATACCCTACCTCCTTTAATGTCTGTGACTCCGCACCCCTCCAATCCGCCCCTTCACTGTCTGTGTCTGGTGGTGTTTTATTTTTTTAATTAATAAATGTTGTAAGTTAGTGATCGTAAGTTTTTACCCCACTCTCCCTACCCACACACACACACACACACACACTCACAGACCAACACACACACACACACTCACACTCAAACACACACATACACACTTAAACACACACAAACACTCAGATACAAACACACACACTCAAACACACCTACAATCATACACACAAACGCGCATAAACACACACCCACTCTCACACACACACTCAAACACATACACACACAGTCAACCACACATGCAACCACACATGCAAACACACGCAAATGCATTCAAACAATCATACACACAAACACATCAACACTCAAACACACAAAAACACACACTCCCCTCTCTTGCTACATGGTTGTAGATGGACACACACATACTCTGTCCTCCTCTCCCCACCCTCCCCCCCAAAAAAATAAAATAAACTGGCTGTGTATTAACACGGTGTCGTTTCAATTGAATTACATCTGCATTGAATCGAACCCCAGCAATTCTCTGGCAAATTTTCACGCCTTCCTCTCACTGTTAAAATGTGCGACATCATGCCGTTTCCCACCTCGGATTATCTGGTTGCTTTTGAGTGTAACCCAAAGGTTGCCTTGACTTGTCATGTGCACATGGTAGCGTGTAGGTAGGTAACCAGGAGACTGCCCGAAACAGATTCAGTGAAAATAAAAACACACACAAATGGAGATCAGTGGAGGTGGGGGGTTGGGGTGGGGGGCAAGGTGGTGGGAGGGTGGGGGGCAAGGTGGATAGGAATTAATAACGTACACACAACATAAACGTGTTTTTTAAAAAATAAAAGGACGCAAAATAATAATGATAATAAATAATAATAATCTTTGCATCCAATACAACGCCTTCACGTGTCTTCGCGATGTCTCAAAGCGCTTCACAGTATATTTAATAATAATAATATTAATTCTAATAATAATCCTTGCATTTGATACAACGTCTCATCAAATCTTCTGGACTCCTCAAAGCGCTTCAGAACAGACTGTAATGTGAATTGACTGTATATATATGTGGGTAATATACACTGTAAATAAAGTGTAGTGACTACATTATATATATATTTTTAGGGTGAAAGGCAATATATCTGTCTAATCTCTAGTCCCATCCCCCTCCCCCCCATCCCCTCCCCCCCCAGTTTCTTTGCGTGCAAAATACTATACATTAAAAATAATTCAAGACACAAGTGGACAAGGAGATTGCTGGCAGAAAGACATAGTACAACTTGTTCTTTGGTGCTGAGTATTGTACCTGCATTGTATAACAAGTTTCAGCACCACATCTGTGGACAGCTAATTTACAGCTAATAACACTGGTGTCTCTGACAACTCTTCCATTGCTTGTTGTGTATGGTCCACACACACAGACAGACACAGACACACACACACACACACAGACACACACACACACACAATAATGGGGGACAAAAGGGGAGAAATAGCTCACTGTACAATACAACCAAACACTTAATTTGATGGTTTTCCGTACAGACCGGTTGAGTGGTTACACATGAGTTGCAATCTCAGCGATTTCGAAATCTAAATAGATTGTGAAGTTTCGTTATGGTATACTGTGTGCCAGGTTATCTCCTCCCTCCCTCCCTCCCTCCCTCCCTCCCTGCCTCCCTCCCTCCCTCCCTCCCTCCCTCCCTCCCTCCCTCCCTCCCTCCCTCCCTCCCTCCCTCCCTCCCTCCCTCCGTCAAACACACTGGGATACCAGTTACCCAATATCAACAACCACAAAATTACACTTGTATAGCGCCTTTCACGTCAGGAGGACGTTCCAAGACACTGGACGGTCACAATATGTTAACACCACTTGCCCCCCACCCCACCCCCATTCCCACACTCCCCGCTGTGAAACGTAATCTCAGACATATGTACATTCTAGACACAGACAAGTCATTCTGATTCCCCACCACACACACAATAATAATAATAATCACTATTTTCTCAGTATCAGTTAGCGTTGTACCCATTAGATTACTGATCTGTATTGACTGTTACCCAATGTGAATATGTATTCACTGAATTGACCATCAGACTCAGGAACTTTTGGGGGTGGGGGTGGGTGTGGGGGGAGGAAGGGAGGGAGTTTTTTATACTGTGTAAGGTTACCTTCTCTCTGTCTCTGACTCTCTCTCTCTGCTCCCTAAGGAATGAACTTGTGCACTAATCCAAACAGTCTGTCTATCTGTACATCGCTAAGATAATAATAATAATCCTTGCATTTGACACAACGTCTCAAAGCGCTTCGCAGAATATAATGTCAAGTGAATTGACTGTATATATTTGTGGCGAAACGCGGCAGCCGATTGCGCACAGCAGCGTCCCCCCACGCACAAACATTCGTGGACTGAAAAATTACCAATTTTTATTCTTCTTCTTTTTGAAGGATTATTATTAGGCGTGTTTGTGTGTGTGTGTGTGTGTGTGTGTGTGTGTGTGGTATGGAGTAAGGAATCTTGCCCAAGTTTTCGCCCTGACCTGCCTGGATTCAATTCGAACACAGTTTCTCACGCTTGTAAGGCGAGTGCTCTTAACCACTGAGCTACAGGACTGCATACAAACTGAAATATCAACATATATATATTTATGGTGTGTGTGTGTGTGTGTGTGTCTAATGTCATAACTCTGCATCATCTCTGGACAGAGTCACAAAAAAAAACGCATCGAAAGAACTTACTTTTTCACAAAGGCTATAATATAACAACAACCAACAACTTGCAATTAGATAGCTCCCAGCAGTGTCTGGGAGAGCTTCAACTATCAATGCTTGCTTGTGTTGTCTACAGCACCTCATCAACTCCAGAGAGCCTCAAAGTGCTTCAAGGGCTTCCCGAGTAGAGTGTAAAGCCGGTGGGCCGAGGAGTTACAAACAAACACTAAACAGGCCACCCCCCCCCACACCCCCCCACCCACCACACCGCTCTCCATTTAGCTGACGTTGCGCTCCACACCATGAAACCAAGCATTTATAACCAACCCCCAAAAAATTGACATAATCTAAACATTATCCTGAGGAATATAACAGCAATGGGGACACTGATATCCCCAAATAAACAAACAAATCAATAAAAAATAAAATAAATAAATAATAATAATCCTTGCATTTGATATATAGCGGCTTTTCACGTCTTCTAGACTGTGTCTCAAAGCGCTTCACAGAATATACTGTAAAGTGAATGACTGTATATATATTTGTGGACGAAACGCGGCAGCCAATTGCGCACAGCAGCGTCGTCCCCCCCACACACAGTCGTGGATTGAAATAACCAATTAATTATAATTTTTTTGAGGGACTATTATCAGGCGCACACGCATGTGTGTGTGTGTATGTGTGTGTGTGTAGAGTAAGCTAACTCACCCAAGGTTTCGCCCTGATCTGCCCGGAATTGAACCCAGGTCCTTCGCGTTGCGAGGCGAGCGCTCTAACCTCACTGAGCTACAGGACTCCACATCTCAAAGCCCACAAACATACAATCAATTCACTTTACCCCAAATTTGTTTGTTAAGCGGACTGATGCGTCTAGAAGACGCAAAATGCGCTTGATAAAATGCAAGGATTCTTCTTATTCTTCTTATTATTATTAAAGCGCTTCACGAGTATAAAGCGGAGTCCATTACTTATCTCACCAGGAGCACTGTGCAAGTGCCGAGTTTCCAATTCCATTGAGTCACTCGGTTGCCCGGAATCTGACGACGGGGGAAGCAGTTGGTGTAACATTTCCAGGACCCTGCCGTGTGTGTCCGTGGACGCAAGTCAATGTTCAACTAGATATTCCGCACACGCTGGCAGAGGACACCTCTGTGAACCTAAGTCTCTGAGTTGCTCACGTTTTTAGCCAATGAATAACTCATAAAAGCCGTGTTCGACCTCGCAGCTGCACAGCTCCTCGAAGCTGCCCTGAAGGGGGGGACATGGTGTTGCTTAGGCCAAGCACGTCACCACATTGTTACCATACAAACGCCTTCAAGGGCTTTCGGTAGTTGCGGGGTGTGGGGGGGGGGGGGGGGGGGGGGGGGGGGGGGTGGAGTGGGGAGTGGGGTGGGTGTTGGTTGGGGGGGGCAAGGGCTTTTTGCCTAGGTTGCTATCGTTAAGTCGCACTCATGAATCGGCCATTTTCACACTCGGAGAAGGAGCGGGGGATGTGGGGGAGTATGGGGGGGGGTGGAGAGTGGTGGGGGGGGGAGATGGACTGTTATTTATTGTTGTTGTTCAGAGAGTTGTTTAAGCGAAACCACACATGAATAATTCACTCCTCTTTGAGCTAGATCAGCAATTTATTCCCAGCAACCTCTCTACCCACCCCAACACACGCACACACACACACACACTCAAAGAATCAGGGATCTGGGTATTGCAAATTGTGTTGAGCAATTAGAATAAAGGGGTAAGTGACTTGTGGCTTATACAGAGTTATGGAACAGTAATAAACGCAGACAATTATTTTGACAATGGGATGATGCCAGGAAATGTACTATTCTATTGTATTGTATTCTATTACATTCTATCAAGCTTTGATCATGAGCAGTACAAGAACTTGTCTTTATACATCCCCCCCCCCCCCCCCACCGAGCCTTCTGGCAGGGTAGCGTCCCAGGGGTACTTGACAATGGTGGATGGGAGCGCGACTGTAAGCACGGTCGAAGAGGAAAGTCTTCTAAAGATGGGTGAAGCAAAAGGGCAATTGGAGGGAGGGATAGAGGGTAGAGTTTAACTTCCCAGCTTGTTCGATTGGGTTCAATTCAGTGCTGCATTACTGTTCAGTATTTGAACAGAGAGCGTGTGTGAATGAGAGAGAGAGAGTGAGAAAAGGGTGGGGGGTGGTGGGAGGGAGAGCTCCAATAAGGGTTTGGCCAAATAACATTAAAAGACGTTTAATAAGCTTCCAACTTTCATCAAGACACCCAGTGACAGGGTGGAGTGTACGAAGGCATCGTCCACCAGCCGGGGTTTTAATGCATCAAATTGATTTCAGCGTTGGCGTTGACAACAAAAAGCCTGATATCAAGCGCTAGCCATTTGTACGGCCAATATTAATTAAGCTACATTTCTCAACGGCCGCTTCTGACAATCTTTCATGTCTCCCCTGGAACATTTATTAAAGCAGCGGCAATAACGTTAAAGCTCATCTGAACAGTAATCGATGGCATCCATTTCAGGCCTTACTCACAGTCTGGCGAAAATGGCAGGATTGATTTCTACTGTAACCTCATCAGGGAATTCCTTGAAACACCTTTTGATCTGAAGCAATAGTCACTTATCATAATAATAATAATCATAATAATAATAATCCTTGCCTTGTTCACTGTCTGTGTTTACGTCTCAAAGAGCATCACAGGATGTACTGTAAAGTGAATTGTCCCGGGTATATTTTGCGGGTGAAGTTGACTTGCGGCAGTCAAATTCGCGCAGCAAGTTAAAAGCCGTTAAGAAGGCGTATGGGATACTAGGCTTTACAAATAGGGTATAGAATACACAAGTCAGGAAGTGCTGATTAACCTCTATAAGACTTTGGTTAGGCCTCAGCTGGAGTACTGTGTCCAATTCTGGTCACCACACTCAGGAAGGATATTAAGGCATTGGAAAGGGAGCGGAGGAGATTTACTAGGATGGTCCCAGGAATGAGGACTTCAGCTATGAGGAAAGGATAGATAGGCAAGGCTTATTCTCTCTAGAACAAAGAAGATTGAGAGGAGACTGATAGAGGTTTATAAGATTATGAGAGGTTTCGACAGCGTGAATAGGGAAAGATTGTTTCCACTGGTGAGCGTGTGGTCACAGATTTAAAATAGTTTCAAAACAAAGCAGAGGGGAGCTGAGGAGAAATGTTTTCACTCGCGGGTTGTTGGAATCTGGAATGCATTGCCTGGAAAGGTGGTGGAGGCCGATTCAATAACAGCTTTTAAAAGGGAATTAGATCTTTATTTAGGAAGTGCAGGTCTGTTGGTTATGGGAGAGAGTTGGGCAGTGGGATTGAGTTGCTCTGTTCAAAGGCACAGACTAATGGGCTGAATGGCCTCCTTTTGTGCCATAAGATTCTATGATTCTATGATTCTAAGTTGAGGATTGAATGACCACTCAATCCTGACATGAAGGCAAGGTGAGAGATACCTGCCTCCCAAGTTTTCTAGTGAATCACATGTTGATCGCAAGATAACATCAGCAACGCCCTTGGTGCAGTAACGTAAAGGGAAACTATACATACAAACACAAAGAATCATTTCTGCTCTGTGGGATTGACACGCTCACTGGGCTAGCTAGCTGCCTGCCACGGAATGGATGGTTTAATTTTAAAAAATCCTTGCTCTCACAGAAACCATAATAAAATCGCGGGTCTTTTGAGAGGAATGGAGAGTCGAATCCAGGTTAAAATGCAAGCAATCTGTTGGTTATAATTATTCCCGAAGCAGGATAAATACAGTAATGAAAATCACTCACAGAAATAAAAGTTCACCCCGGTAGATATTTATATTGTGTAACAATCGCAAAGGTTTCCTCACTCCAACAACACAACAACAACAAAATTACATTTGTAGTGCGCCTTTCAGATCGGAAGGAAGTCCCAAGGAGCTGGGATACAGACTCAGGTCCAAATAATTGCATACTATAACTAAATAACAAGAGAAAAATGTTAATAATAATCCTTGCGTTTGATATAGCGCCTCATCACGTCTTCGAGACGTCTCAAAGCGCTTCTCAGGATACACAGCGAAGTGAATTGTTCATCTCACCGGGAACACTGCCGTGTTCAGATTTCCAATTTTCCATTGTGTCGATTTATTTGGTTTTTGTGAAAAGAGTTTTATGTGTTACATACAGATGAATAATTTGATAACCCATGATTTATTCCCTCATTATTGATGCCATTACTATTAACAAATACATAACCAATATAATTGTCAACGTATAAGTGATTAAAACACAAGTGTTATTTAAAAAAAACAATTAATGTGGGCCCAGGGGCAATTTGCATTGTACATTAGGAGTAAGTCAGATTATGCCCCACAAACCACAATCTGATTAATAACTGATATTTCAAAAGACCCGATATTCACATTAGGATACCAAACGCGGCAGATCGCGGAGAGGATATTAATTTACTTATGTAGTGTTTTATTGAATTACAATGCACAATAAATGCACACTCCGCGATCTGCCACGATTGGTATCTTAATGTGAAATTTATCACACTATAATTCTCCACTTGATATATAGTACTTTTCAAATCTAAGAACCTTCCATCACGCCAGCCAGCAGGACATCTCAGCAAACAACAACAAACAACAAACAACTTGGAGTTCTTATCAATGCGCCCACACCATCACAGGATTTTGCTGTAATGCGTAGTGACTGTATACTTTGCTGGATGTACTCCACAGCCGATCTGCGCACAGCGATGGTAACCACAAAACAAGCCTTGAAATGATTTGATGGATATTGATATTTTATTCTGGACTTGTGGTCTAGGACTCTCGAGAGAAACTCACTTCTCTTTTCACGTTGTGCCACTGAGATATTTTAACGTTCACCTGAAAACAACCGTGGAGCTCCTGTAGCTCAGTGGTAAGAAAGAGCGCTCGCCTTACAAGCGAGAGACCTGGGTTCAATTCCCAGCAGTGCAAACCTGGGGCAAAGTTTCCTTACTCCACACGCTAAATAATAATCCCTCACAAAAAAAACAATAATAATTTGGTCATTTCAACCCACAACTGTTTGTGTGTGTGTGTGGGGGGGGGACGCTGCTGTGCGCAAATGGCTGCCGAGTTTCACCCACAAATATATATACGGTCAATTCACTTGACAGCATATTCTGTCAAGCGCTTTGAGATGTCGATAAGACGTGAAAATCTGCTATATTGATTCCTTTTTTTTTAAGCCACCCAAATTTCAGATAAGGATGTGATTTACTTGTGAGGGCATTTTATGCACTGCCTTTCTTTGGACTACAGTGTTTCTGACGAGATCTCGATTGATTGACATGCCACTTACAATGTGTGTGTGTATATATATATATATATATATATTCAATATGGACAGATTCAAAATTGCCCCCAAGTGTGTAATGTACGTATATCTTTGTAAAAAGCACCAGCTGGTTTTCGCCTGTGATTCGGTGTTCGGGGGACAGCCACTGAACAAAGAGAAGCTTCTTTTTATTAAACAGATATACGTGAAAGCAATCTCCTGAATAAGGCAGCCCAGTCTTAAATAAACAGGTAGCATGTTTGAAAGGCATTGAATTCGTTGCCATTCAAACCCAGCACATATATCAGGCTATTCCTGGCTCCGGAGAGACATAAGTTATTCATAAAAACTGAATTTGAAGCTCTGTTTTGCTGGGTTTCATTGTTCCATTCAGTCTGCTATTAGTCAACTAATAATTCTCGTCTTGACAAGTAGCTTTTGACTTTTGTGCTGTCTGTGTGTCTATGTGTCTGTGTGTGTGTGTGTGTGTGTATGCGGTGTGTGTGTCTGTGTGTGTGTGTGTGAAATCCCCCCCCCCACCAGTCATATGCAGCTCTGACCCACTTCAAGAAGGACCTGATTCTGAAACGAAAACACATCTGAAGTTAACCCCATTTCCAATTCACCTCTGTTTGCGGTCCGATGGGGGTAATGGGGCAAGAATGCGGACAGGAAGAAGAAACGACGTGAGAGTCGGGAAAGGAACAAGGTAAAGGGAGAGAAGTAGCAAAAGTATTTTGTTACCGTGGAGATGAAAGCAACGGAGAATGGGCGAAGCAAGACACGGAAGTTCTAATAATAATATTAATGATAATATTGCGTTTGACACAGCGCCCTATCGTGTTTCCTGAGACGTCTCGAAGCACGTACGCAGATTATTACAGTGAAGTGAATTGACTGCGTATTTCGTGGGCGAAAATTGGGCAGCCGATTGCACGTCCCACAAACAAGCCGTGAAATTAAGATGGATATTAGATCTGATAGTTCATGTAACAAGTCCAAACTTCCCAATTAAATCTGTAGGTAACCTTTTATCGTTTTGATTAATGGAACGCAGCAGGTCTGTGAAGTTGTAACTTCGCAATTGAACAGGATGTAATTGCTCGTTTAATTGCGAAATGCCAGATAGGATCAGAATTATCTTTTTGAAAAGAAAAACTATTTAATTATCGGATTCAGATTCATTACAAACTTGCCTTTCAATATTTCCTTGTAAAACATGGCAGTGAATGATGTACTGGCGTCCCTGGTACTCAGCTATCACCATCTACAGCTGTGACCGATCTGATACTGAAGCACTGTATCGATGCAGTATATCACGCCAGCACTCTGCTCAGTGTAACACAGACAAGTGTCAAGGCAGCCCTTTCAACAACAACAACAACTTCGATTTACATAGCTAGCGCCCGGATGCTGCCTCGAGAGAGCCTCGACTCATAAAATGTACCTTTATAGCATTCGTACAACTGATTGTAGCACAGTAAGGAGGAGGAGGCAAAAAAAAACAACTTGATGTGAAGTCCTGTTGGTATATTAATCGTTAGAGTGTTTGCCTCGCAAGCGAGGGGACGTGGGTTTTTCGATTCCCGGGCAGGAACCAAACCTCAGGCAACTTTTCTTACAAGACACGGAACAACGACGACGGCAACAAACAACTTGAATTTATATTGCGTCCTTCACACAGGAACAGCATCCAGGAAGTGCTCACTCCACAAGCCTCTGTCCGGCCTCTAGCCTGCTCGCTGTCAGTAGGGATCTGGTTGTGAGTGGGATTGGCAGTTCACTGTCTGGGGATGATAAATAGACTGTATCATTTGGTTCGCTCAATCCGTGGCTGTTTGTGGAGCACTGCTCGGGTGGGGGGGGTGGGGTGGGGGGGGGGATGTCTGCTGCTGAGTTTCGCCCACGAAATAAACATTATGAAGTTTATTCCGTGAAACCTTTTGAGATATTTGGACAATCTGATCGGCTGCTGTATCAAACAACAACGATGACAACTTGCATTTATATCGCGCCTTCCATCCCAGACAGCATCTCGGAGCGCTTAATTGCAAGGATTATTAGTGTTATTCTTATTATTACTATAAATTCACCCATTGTGTCTGATCCATGGCATGCTCCTAGGAGTTGTGTTTAATCCCTCCGCTCTTTCCTTAAAACCTTCGGCATTATTTGTTCTCCAGGATTTATCCAATTTCCTGTGAAATGCTGTTATGGTCTCAGCTTGAATGTCCATTATAAGCATTTATATTTATACTTATATTTAAGATGAGCATTTTATGATGACAATTACCCACCAGATCCTGTAATTGTGTAAAGTATTCTGTCATTATTGAATTCTACTCCAATCAATATTTTTTTTTTTTAAAAAACAACCCTTTGATAAGAGACTTCGAATGAACGGCACACAGCCAATGTTGGTGATTACCTACTTACTTACGTTCGCTAAATACACAGTGAATATGATTTGAAGCGTAGCGACCGAGCAGCGACTTTGTGGGCGAAACGCGGCATCCAATTGCGCGTGGCCGTGTGATCCACACAGTCGTGGATTCAGTGACCAAATAGAATCATAGAATCTCACGGCACGAAAGGAGGCCATTCGGCCCCTATCCAGTCTGTGCCGGCTCTTTGAAAAGAGTAACTCAATCCCACTCTCTCTCTCTCTCTCTCTCTTTCTCTCTCTCTCTCTCTTTCTCTCTCACTCTCTGTCTCGCCATAAACCCCGCACAAACCCGTCCTCCCCAAATACACGTCTACCTCTCTTTTACACACACACAAAAAAAACAACACGTTATTTATTTTTATTTGGGAATAAGAGGGATTATTACCTGTGGAAAAGCCGTCCCCCCCCCCCACCCCCACACCGCCCCCCCCACCAATTGACTACTTACTGCTACCTGCCTTTCTTTTGTGAGAGAACAAACCCCGAGTCACGGCTCACCGCACGGCGTGGCGTGTGTGGGGCGCAGGGTTTATTAATTGGCCGGGGCCTGCTCTGTGGCTCTGTGGTTCGCACTACAGCGACTCTCCCTCTGCAATCTCCATTTGCGATGGGTTCGAACAAACAAAAAGGAAATTTTTCCACGCAAACGAAGCCAGGCGTTGTTTGAACAGGAACGCTGTGAATCTGATCCTAAAACAAAAAAGCCGGTTGCTCTTTTAAGTTGAAACCCCGATGTCGGCTTATTCTCGCCCGCGTTGCGTTGCGTTGCGTTTCGTTCTGGCTCGCAGTTTGCTACGTGTTTGCCATTCCCCGTTGATGAATTAACCAGCCGTGAGAATCTCGCTCTGTGGGGGCTACGTTGATGATCTCCCTCAGGATAGAGTCGAGTGTCTTAAGTGATGTGTGTTAAATTGGCTGAAGCAGGGGGGGGGGGGGGGGGGGGGGGGGAGGGTTGGTGTCTGCTGACAGACCATGTTCCCAGGAGACTTCCCTGCCTTGTGGTACGAGACTAGTGCACAGGTGAGGGGAATTTACAATGAGCAAAACACGGAGAGCGTTTTGAACAAGCCTGACATATAATATAAAAATGACTCCTTCGCTCCCCAGCGACAACTCCTGTACATTCCTGCAGCAAAAATTCATCATATAACTTGACTTTCTGACGAATAATGATAACAATAATAATCCTGGCATTTGATATCGCGGCTTTTCACATCTTGTCGACGTCTCAAAGCGCCTCACAGAATATGCTGCAAAGTGACTGTGTATATTTGTTGTGGGCGAAACGCGGCAGCCAATTGCGCACAGCAGCGTTTCCCCCCCCCCCCCCCCTACCTCCCACCTCCCACATACAAACAGTTGTGGATGGAAAATGACCGATTTTGGGGAATAATCCTCATTGTAACCTCTGTTTCTACTCTCCCAGTCTGGCCTAACACGCTACGCGTGTCACACCTTCAAGCTGCACAACATTAAGGTTCCTGATGTCACTCTCTCCGCATGAAACAGAACATTTATGAGGAGAACAGTAAAACCGATTAAGATTCATTGTGCCGTGAATGGGAAATTGGAGGAAACAAAAATCGATCTGTTTATGGAGCTACTGGGAGGAAGTGTATGTGTGGTTCCCAGTCAATACCCAGCGACTTCCACACAAACTTCAAACCGATAAATAATTCAAAGCTGAAAGGATACAGTTAAACTAGCGGGGGAGGAAAAAAAACCCCAGCTTGAAACTTCGTACGAGAAAAGAACCCAGAACTTAACTTTGTTAGGATTTGAGATACGTTCGGCATTGATGACACACACAAAAAAATAATTAGCTCCCTGTTGCCCCTGTTATTAGGAAGCTCTTGCCTCAAAGTCAAACGCAAACTCATCAAACAAACATGCAGCCTCCTTCATTCAACCATTAATCTCTAATAATAAATCATATTAAATAATAACAATAATAATAGTTGCATTTGAGATATAGAGGCTTTTCACATCTTAACGACATCTCAAAGCAATTGCAGAATATACTGTAACGTGAATTGACTGTATATATATATTTGTGGGCAAAACGCGGCAGCCAATTGCGCACAGCAGCGTTCCCACCCCACCCCACCCCACAAACAGTCATGGGTTGAAAATGACCAATTTTTATTATTGTGTTTTTTGTAGATTATTATTAGGTGTGTGTGTGTGTGTGCGAGTGCGTGTGTGTGTGCGTGTGCGAGTGCGTGTGCGTGTGCGTGTGTGTGTGTGTGTGGAGTAAGGAAACTTGCCCAAGGTTTCACCCTGACCTGCCTGGATTCAAACACAGGTCTCTCACGCTTGTAAGGCGAGTGGCTCTAACCACCGGGCTCCAGGAGCTCACGCAATACACATTGAAACACTTGAAGGAAGCTTCAGCTCAGTGTGTGGAGAAAAATAAAATACGCCAGAGAAAAAAAAGTTAGGTTTGAACTGAAATGAAAATGCTGGAGGGGGAAATCGAGGAAGCATTCGGTGGCTGTAAAATGTAATCTTAATGTCACATTTTAATAACTCTCCAGTAGGCGTGATGAACTGAGAGATCGAGGGAACACAAAGAGAACTGACCCACATGGAGGGGAGAAGGTGACCCAAGCAAGTTCTCATTGTGCAGGTCACTAAAATAGAGCAAGAAGGGTTTAACAAGACGGCGACGATATCATTAACAATTTAATCAGGCTTTTTTGTTTTAAAAAAAAATCTCGGTCAGAGAGAGTAAGATCATTTTACAAGTTGAGGATGCGAACATCTGTTCCAGCTGTGCCTTGATTTTTACTGAAGAGGTGGTGGAGGAGGTGGAGGAGGAACAGATTACTGAAGGGTCATCACATCTCATACTCTTAATTTCCAACACAAATGACAAAATAATCTAATTGTTCTGAGCAAAGTGAAAGGCGGGTGGTGGGGGGAGGCGTGCTCAGTGGAAGCCAAAATTTCCATTTAAAATATATGTTTGTGTGGGGGGCGGGGGAGGGAGGGTGGGGGGTGGGTGGGGGTGGAGGGGAGACAGAGGGAGGGGGATGTGGTATGGGAGGGTGTGAAGCGAGTAGAATTACATAAAAACAGCTTTTCAACAGCGCAGATTTCAATTGAATAAAATTGAATTCCCAAATCTCTGAGCTATCTCTCTCTGTCTCTCTCTCTCTCTCTCTCTCTCTCTATGCCCTGGCTATTTTCAGGCTGCATTATGTTTCCGAATAGGCAGATGGTGGGGTTTAGAAAACTCCACTAGGGTCAACACAGCAGGCAGGACTTGGCAAATTCTTCAATACAGAGAGCGAGAGAGAGAGAGAGAGAGGGGGAGAGAGAGAGAGAGGGGGAGAGAGATAGAGAGATAGAGAGGTCTAACATCAAGGTCCTGGCTGGCTGGTCGGATGGATGTTAAAGATCACTTGGGGCCATTTAGCAAAGACTTGTTGGCAACTGAGCAAGTTGGTTTGAGACCGAGATAAAGGTCAACCGTGAAGTTACGGATTCATTAAAAACCATTCACCTCGTGTGTGAGCAGCCGTGACTGGGGCCAAACAGGGTGGGGGGGGGGAGGGTGAGGGGGGGGGGGAGGGTGAGGGGGGGGGGGGCTGGGGAGGCGTGGGCTGGGGGGAGGGGTGGGGGAGAGTCGCAAAACAAATCCCTCAATACAAATAACAAATTGGTCATTTCAACCCGCGACTGTTTGTGTGTGTGTGTGTGTGTGGGGGGGGGGGGGGACGCTGCTGTGTGCAATTGGCTGTCGCGTTTCTCCCATAAATATACACAGTCAATTCACTTTACAGTATATTCTGCGAAGCGCTTTGAGACACAGTCTAGAAGACGTGAAAAGCCGCGATATGAAAATGCAAGGATTATTATTATTATTATTGATTGTAAGATTCATAAGTCACTGAAGTATAATTAATGTGAACAGAAACTGTGGAATATGAACACTGAACACAGGTGCTATAAATAGCTGTTTAATGGCGATAGCTCATTAAATATTTTGCATCTGAGACCCGTTCTAGATTTTTCTTTATCTGTCGATCTTATTAAACTGAAACCCAATTAAATATTATTTTGTGACAACGTATAGGCTGCCATGTACGCCAACTGTAGCTCTGATTCTTACTGTGTTTAAGACACTGGAGAAATACAAATGACCTGGAATTCTTCATATATGACTCTCAAGACATAAACACCTAGATGATGTCTACGCTGTTTGACCTACCTAGCACTCACTCAGACTGCTAAATGACTTTGAGTAATAGCACCATTACTAACTACTTACCCAACACTTTCCAGCCACCGGCAATAAGATGTGTATTAAAACCTTATGAAGATATAATTTATTAACTCGACGTGATTGCTGTGTTTCCGAAGCTTCCTAAGGTTTTCAGGGGGGGCACAGTTCATATTTTTTTTGCCTTGGCAAATGGAATTAACAGTAAGTTTGCTAAAAAAAAAGGACTTCGTCCCAACCAGTGTCTGGCTGCGCTATGTGATCGGTCGTGAATTCATCCCTGAGTTTGACATCATCGCCCCTTTATCGCTTCGTTGAAACATCTCAAAGTGTTTTTTTATGGGATTTTTAAGTGTTTTTTTCGAAGATTTAGGTTGACCAGTGTATTCCGTAGGTAACAATAATAATAATAACAATGATAATATATCCTTTGATATAGCAGCTTTTCATGTCTTGTAGACTGTGTCTCAAAGCCCTGACCTGACCTGCCTGGATTCGAACACGGGTCTCTCGCGCTTGCCAGGCGAGCCAGTGTCTCTAACCCACTGAGCTACAGGAGCTTCAACGATAAGCACAGACACGATGAGCTGGTCCGCGATGAAACGTTCTCGGTTCCTCCGAGACCGACCGTTTTTATCCTTCGCGCGCGAGGGCGGCAGCCGCGTTCCCGCGTCACGGGCGAAGGATGTCACGGGTGAGGGTGTGAGGCGTCTTCGCTCGGTTAAGAGAAGTCAAGAGACCAGGAATTCTCGGGGCGGAACAATCCACCAGCGCGAGTCAGTGCTTCCAGAGAGAAGCGAAAAACGCCTCGTGTTTGGTAAATGGAGACGGGTAAACAGTGGGACCCGTGGCACACAGACCAGGGGTGTTTTGGTCGATGGAACCTGACTGAAGCCACGCTAGGAACTTCAATAGTCACCAATGGACATTTATTTGGTGCCCGACAAGTGACTGTACTGTACTGTACGTCTAAACGCCCGATTTGTGTGGAGTTAAAAACTAAAAGCTTCAGGGATCAACAACAAAATATCAGCGCTCAAAGGAAAATACGCAAGCTCTCTCCACTGCTTTTATAATAATAATTATATTTGCAATCGTTACAGCTTCTTATCGCTTTGTTGAAATGTCTCACACGCTTCACGGAATACACTGTAAAGTGTTTGTATATTTTGTGGGTGATTTGTTTTTACATATTTATATATACAGTATATATATATATAATCTAGATTTTTTTTCTCTCTCTCTCTGGTTTCCTTGTGAGTCAGTTTAAGTCCTCTTTAAGTCTATTCGCTTGGATTTGCATTCGATCTAATCGTCAGCCGAGCCGCGGAACTTTTATTAAACAGTTCGGGAGAACCTTCCTCGGTCAATGTTCACTCCCCCGCCCCCCCCCCACCCCGAATGGCCCCGTTTTACCAGGAGGATCACGAGAAAAGTATTTACTTCAAAGCATTTGCCAGAATCTGGCCTAAAAACAGGCATCGTGAATAATGCCACTGGGACGCTCTGCTGGCCTAGATTCCTACCCTTGCTGTGGGTACTATTTGCGTTCTCGTTTTCATGTCATGACACTAGTTGAAAGTGGCTCATTGAACGGTTTGGTTAGAATTATTATTAATTTCCCAGGACAAACTTTTCAGCGTTTCAAAGTCGATTTAGAACATGGACACAGAAAACCTCAGTGGACTGTTTGTGTGTGTGTGTGTGTGTGCGTGTGTGTGTGTGTGGGGGGTGTGGGGTGTGGGGTGGGTTGGGGTGGGGTGTGGGGTGGGGGGTGGGGTGTGGGGTGGGGTGGGGTGGGTTGGGGTGGGGTGTGGGGTGGGGTGGGGTGGGGTGGCGTGGGCTGGGGTGTGGGGGGGGGGGTGCGGTGGGGTGGGGGGTGGGGGGTGTGGCATACTTTTGCACCAATTAATATCCGATGATCTTGCTCCCAAGCTCAGATATTTTGTTCATTTTGAACCGGTTTGGTTAATTCTTGAAATCGTAAGTGAGCTACACACACACACACACACACACACACGTACAGTGCTATGTTAGTACATAGTCCTCCTGACGTGAAAGGCTCTATATATACAAGTGTAATTTTGTTGTTGTTTTGCTGTTGTGTTGTGTAACGTTTCCTAACAAATTCGCCGCATTAAAATGTCACCGAGATTCTTTTAACGGTCAGCACTATTTTCTCTGACACGGCAA